>OW679200.1:36032611-36129303 GCA_940337035.1 Agriotes lineatus | reverse complement strand
ATTTCGAACTCTGTGAAAATAAGCTTTGCTTTTGCGTTCCTTTCTCGACTACTTTACTGTCCCTCAAATCTCATTGTCAATGCATTTAATATTTTACTTTAGTTTAACATTGCAATTGCATAAAACATCACAACTCTGTGCTTATTGAAGCGTTCAATTATCCTGCACTGCAAACGAAGCCAAGTTGTGGGCCTAATATCATCTCGATATATAGCAACATGGAATGCTTAGTTGTAAAATTTTTTACAGTAAGATCAAGTAAAACTGGAAGAGTCCATTCCACGATTAAGTGACCCGAAGGTGCCGTCAGTTATTGTAAGTAGTGCACTAGTGCAGCTATAACCCGTTCTGAAAACCGAACTTCCGAAAGGATTTTACAAAAAATTTTTGAAATAACTTGTTATATGCTGATTGACGAAAGTCATTGAAATCTTTTGGCGTATTTACTTTGCGAATTGGTATAATGTGATTGTTTTTCCAAGTGGTCGGAAAAACAGAATTACAAAAGCAAATATTTATAATATGCCCTTAAAAGAGTGATAACGTGGGACACTCAACCTGAAAATATTTATGTTGATTTCGTCAGAACCAATTGCTTTAGTATTTATTGAATTAATAAACTTTAAAATGGCAATTTCTTCGAACGGAGAAAAGTTAAGGCTATTTTGCAGTTCTGGATTCAAATTTTCATAAAGCGGGGTTATATTATCAATTTGTATTTTTGGATTGGGAACTAAATTAATAAAATAATTATTAATTTGGGTGCAATAGGACAA
Source organism: Agriotes lineatus (assembly GCA_940337035.1). Classification (NCBI taxonomy): domain Eukaryota; kingdom Metazoa; phylum Arthropoda; class Insecta; order Coleoptera; family Elateridae; genus Agriotes; species Agriotes lineatus. The sequence continues at coordinate 36,128,527 of OW679200.1, read as the reverse complement.
ATAACTTGAAAGTTCGATGAGAATCCTGAATTTTCCTAGATTTAAAAAGCGCTGATCATTCCAAATGACGTGCATTGTGTCATTTTAACTTTATTTCAAAACAATTTTTTCTTGTCTGCACACTTGTGTTGTCACCATGCGTAATTCGTTATAATGGTGCTAAGCTTCTTCTGTTCTGGCAATCTGAATTGTAACCGACTTATTTCGCGGTTCCATTAGGAATTTAAATTCTAAGTGAGCCATAACGCCTGGGGTTTTGATATGCGTTTAGTAATTAACGGAGCATGAATTTCAAAAAGCTGTAGAATGTTATAAGTTAATTCACGTTGAATCCACGTCTGGCTGGTCATGTATATTACGCTAAGGAATGGAACGCAGATTCACAGAATACTGATCTGTACGTTTTGTAGAAATGTGTCGGACGTGGAACCTACCAAGGAATTCTGCAGAATACTAGATTATGGTCACACAATGTTCTATCAATATTTATTACTCCAGCTTCTGTAAAATTTATTGTTTCTTTGATGAATATTAGATTGGTTAAACTGACATTAGGCGAAAGATCCTCAATAACCTGCTTTCGTTAAAAATGTTATTCGTTGACATTAAAGAGCAGGTTGGCGTACCTCTATTTAAATAATCTATGTTAAAATCCCTTAACAAGACTATCTGATCATAAAATATATAAATTTCGTAGTAACATTGCACAACTCCGTTATGAACTCATTGTAATAGTTGTAGTTGTAATGAGTTAGATACATCCCCTGTTTAAAAAAGCTTGTTTCTTAGGGAATGGTTAGAAATTACTTGAAGGATTAGTCTTGAAGTAGTCCCACTACTTACTAACATTCATAAAGAACCAGTAATTAAATCATCAATAACATTTGGAATAAGGTAAAAGTACAATACAGCTTACCTTTAGCAGACTTCGTTAAATTATAAATTTAATCCTTGAGTTTTTTCCATGTTTAACAATCTTTTTGATTTATACATTTTTCGATGTCCGATGGGTAGTAGCTTAAGTCTAATTTATTGCTCAGTTATTTATGGATTTTTTTCAGAATATTGTGACACGCGCCAGGTTAGGAAACAGCCACGTCAGCCGCGCTGGCACCACGTCGGGTGAAAAGCGACGCTGGAGAATTAAAATAGCTGCTAATATATCTAGCGATAGATCCAGACACCTCGTATGGGGACTTTTAAAAAGGGAACATGGGAACAACAAGGGCCATCAGATAGAAACAACAATTATGGCAAAACGCGCTAATGCGCGGAGCGAGGGCCATTAGAAATATCAAACATGTATACAGACTGACCGCGAATTCCTAAAACTTCAGCCACTCGGGCCAGTTAATTAATGGCACGACCCTGTCACCTTCCTAATAATGCGCTTTCTAGTTTCTACCCTTCCTCGATGTCATATGAGCAGCGAGAAAGCTGGATACAATGGATTTGCCTCCTTTAAATAGTAACGTGTTTGCCCTGAGAAAAAAGCGAGCTCCGTAGCCTAGTGCGTGTAACGCACGCCTACTTAGCATTTGGGAGGTCATGGGTTCGATTCCCGCGGTCGTCTACCTCGATTTAGGTTTTTAGGTGTAACAGAGTATTTTCTCTGAGGTGAATGCCGGGGCGGTATTTCTCCACCTTTCCTGACCTTTCTTCCAGTCTCCACCCCTCCTTTCTCTCACCCATCCCGAGTTTCCCGTTCTTGGCTGAAGAGGGACGGAAGGTCCCTATAGCATCCCGCCCCCAGTTGGAGGAATTGAAATGACCTTAACCTTTCTTTTTGTCTGAGAAATCACTCCGCCTCGACGAGTCAACCCAACCAGCAGCCTTTCTCAGGACTTAGCAGTTTGGGCCATCTAAATCTTCTGGACTTAGCAATTCGGACCATCCAACACTTAGGGACTTAGCAGTTTGGACCACCAGCTCTTCAGGACTTAGAAGTTCGGGTCATCCAACTTTGCAGGACTTAGCAGTTTGGACCATCAAAATCTTCAGGACTTAGCAGTTCGGACCATGCTGCTTTTCAGGACTTAGCAGTTCGGACTATTCAGCTTTCCAGGACCGTTTAGGAGCAGCTCGAAGCCAAGCCTGCACGCCATCTGCTTCACCAAGAGAACCCGCATGCCGCCTTCTTCAGCACGAGGAGCTTGCATCGCTTACTATTCAGACCCCGGTCCCCGGAAACCCCCTCGATCTTACTCCACTTTGGTTCTTATTTTTCAATTAAAGTATAATATTTCGCTAGGTCTAAGTGACCTATTGCTTATTTAGCCGAGGGTAACGCCTTTACTGTTCTTTGCCTGACGTCATTAGTCGCCATGGCTGAGCAGCCAGAGGCGATTTGATTGTATCCGTAAATTGTTTTCAAATACCCTTCAAAGCATACCGGTAGCTATTTTTAAACTTGGGTTCAGGTTGGTTCTTTAATTGGAGAGGTGTTTTACTATTATAATAATAGACAATATTGTACAAAAATTATCGTTTAAATAAATACGTTGGAAAATGTGAAATTCTCAATGCATTTTTGTTCTAATATTAACTTGATGATCATCGAGTCTAAAGCAAATTTTATTAAACAAGTAAGATGGGATCTGGATGTTAATTATTTTTAAATAATAATCCGCTGTATGCAATTTACGTTTATTGGACATTTCCAGCCATTTCGCATTTTTCGATTTATGCGATACACTCTGTCGTCTCTGTATACCATAAATAAATCTTGGACATGAACTTTGAGTGCGTAGCATTCCTATTGCAGTAATTTTTGTTAAACAACGAGAATAAGGGGTTTGACAAAAATTTAAATTTGACAAGACCAATGCATTACACAATAACATTTTTATATCTCTCGAAAATCAATAACTGTTAGCATACAGTAATTGTAAATTATAATACGTTTTCTGAATACATTCGAAAACATGTTGTTAAAAACGTAGGTCGTTATCAATGAGCATACCCAAATTCCTGCATACGTTGCTCTGCACTAAAACGTCACTACCCACTTTTATGTCAATCGACGCAATTGCTTGCTCACTTACTGCCCTCTTGTCAAAAAGCATAAATAACGATTTAGAGGCATTTATTTCTAATGAATGTTTTTCATAAAATTCAACAAGTCTCGCCAGGTCCTTGTTCACCAACGATATCGATTCAGTTAACTTATGATACGGATACGAGTAATATATTTGCATATAATCAGCGTACATATGAAATTTACAGTATCGTAAGCAAGAAGATATCATATTTGTATACAGTGAAAATCGAAGAGGACCTAGAATCGAGCCCTGGGGAACACCTATTGTGACTTCTAGTGGATCAGAAGTTTCTTGCTGAATACTGACCGTTTGCGTTCTTTTAGACAGATAGTAATTTATTAAGGTGACAGCCTAGTTATCAAAACCTATAAAATGTAAAATATATAGTAAATGCGTATGGTGGGTGGTGTCAAAAGCTTCCGAAAAATATAAAAGCACTAGTATAGTTAATTCCTTGTTATTAGTAGCTTGAATACAATTATCAGTTGGTGCAATAGTGGAACTGTAAGCCAGTTTGCGCTTTCGGTAAAATACTGTGTGGACTAACGTAATTGAGAATTTGTTTATATAACATTTTTTCAATAACTTTAGCTAGCGTACAAAAAATACATACTGGACGAAACTCTTTGAATTCTGTTGGTAGCTCAGTTTTAGGCAGAGCTATAATTCATGCAGATTTTCAAGTATCTGAAAAAACGTATTTCGTTATTCAGAAGTTCATGACGTGTATGACGTATACCAACAGATGAGGACAGCACATTTGTAATAACTTTATATTAATGTTACCAGGGCCTGCAGATGTTGACTTAATGGCGAAAAGAGTGTTTTTAACTTCCAATTTTTGTGTTTGAACAAAATGAAACGAGTTATCCAGTTCATGTTTTTATTTGCTGAGTAGTATCTAATTAAATCATTATTATTCATACGAGATTTAATGCTGCAAGAATTTGCCAAAAATATATAAATTTCGTTTATATTTTGTAAGCTAATTTGCAATTCATGTTTTTTATCTCTATTTACAATATTTTCTTACCAAATTGCATGGGGATTATTATTTTTGCAGATATACCTTTTTTTGTTGAAACTGCACCAGTGATAGGATTTCGCAGAGATATGTGACTGTACCGATGTACTGGATTTTTTGTATTTTTTTTTAATCTACTCTAAGTTTTGTCTCTAAATTTTATTATGAATTTCACATTATACGTAATCCACCGTTTACTCACTCTGGATATTTTAAATTCTTTAAAAAATATTATAGATATATCCATTTAAAAACTTGACCTTGTCGTTTATGTTATGCATTAAAAAAATAAGAACCTTGGCATTACGTACAGATCTCTGAGAAAAGAATCTTTATCAAATACAAATCTCTGCACATACTAATTATGGGCTCATTTGCTATTACAGGTAATGATAGGACGCAAGAAGATAGACAATGATTGGCGATATTATGCTCAACAATAGATTTGCTTTCAGTCTTGAAGTTACTACTGTTGCTTTTTCATTCATTCATTATCTATAACTTTTTCTTTCGATATCGAGGATTGTTCATACCTCGCGGGAAGAGCAACGGAGGCAATGGACCGCCGCACGCGACTTACATTATGCATTAATGCAGGAATGGTATTTTCAAAACCTATTAAAATAATCAGCAATGAGCGATAAATAGTTCCTATAGTAATTTTCATTTTAATTTTAATATTAATATATACCCATAGTTGTTGCAAAGTGGTCTTTATATTTATTAAACAATAATAAATTGAGATCTCGTTTTATATACGTATACCTGCTCCTCCCTTTCTTGTAAATCTATCACGTCTAACGAAGTCATGGGCATCAATTTTTACCCTTTGAAAAGGAACATTGTTAGATAACAAAGTTTCAGTGCTACCAAATATAGAACATTTGCTCTCGACTACAATATCTCTCACACTAATAAATTTAGAAGGGACCGAACATTTAAATTACACAGCTTTATTGATTACAACATAAGTCGACCCAGAAAAGAAAATTTTAGGTTAAAAATATATGTATAGTAGTAATACTAAATTGAGACCTAAAACTAAGTTTGAATTCAATAAATCTGTTACTCAGATGTTGCTCATCGCAGCTATTGATATAACATACTGGAAAAAGACAATTTTTTCTAATAAGAATCATCTGTCTAACTTCAAACATAGGCTGCTACGTATGCAAGTTACATAGATAATTGAAATATTTAATATATTTAGGAAACCCTGTCACTTGTCACTTTTCGTTCATTAAGTTCTTTAGCATTAGCATTAGCATTAGCAGCGAACAAAGTCTTATTGGCAGTTTTGAAGTTAATTACCCCATCAGCTGACCACAGGTTGCTATTTCTTGCAGCTGCTTGTAGCACTTCCAGGCTATTTTTCCCTAGTTCTCCTTTTATCACAATACGGGTTTCCTTGAAAAGTTCTTTATTTTTAAAAACTATTTCTCTGTCTGTACGAAAGAACTTTACGATACCAGCACGTGGTTTATTTGAATTATCACCATCAATATTTCGCCGTCCCTCTCGATGGTAACGGTGAATGTAACCACTACGTATGCTGTTGTTTATTTGTTATGGCCAAGGTTTAGGAATGCGGAGTACCAGGTACCTTAGACACCGACTGCATTGGTCATATGGTCAAAGTCCTTCTTAAAATTTTGCAGACTAAGGAGTTCCAACGCTAGAAAGGGATCTCTACTATGTATTTTAATATTCGTTTTGATTTGATAGTAGATATAATTTTGTTTTGCAAGCTTACTTATGCTAACGCTATTTCTTATTGAGTATTGCTGCAGGTGGTCTAACTCTTTAGATAGAATTTCATTTGCTCTTTGGACTTCGACTATCGCAGATTTCATAATTTTCTTGGATTCATTTACTCCTTTATTATTTCGAAGATTTCGGCTTTCCGTGTGAACGGAATTTTACAAAATTTGAACTATAACACTGACGGAGTAACAAGAATACGACCACACCGTCAGAATGTACATTCTAGAATCATTATTAATATCTGGGAATTGTTAGAGTTCTGTTTTAAATCCTTATAAATTGAGTGTAATTGTTATATACACGATGTAGTACGTTGTCACTTAAAACTTCGCCATATTTTATAATTGTCAGTATAATAATTGTTGCAGTATAAATATGACTTTACGGCGTCAGTTTAACACCCAAAACACTAAACAATCAGTTACACGACAAAAACGACATACATCGCGACAAATTACACGGATCTGTTGCACCACTTATGCTACGATCTACTATAACAAGGTTGCCGACTATTGCTCTGGGAGATGGAGTGGTTCATTATGATCTTAATTGGGGCATCGACCTGTTAAAGTAAATAAAAACGCCACCACTTTTTAAATCAGAAAAACGCTGGAACGTCCGTTTTATAGTGGAAATGGTAAATAAACATTTCAAACTCAACTTTGGCAGTGCTTCAGCCAGCTAACGTACAGCTTCAGTAAACTTACCTTTTGTTAATTTTCTCCAACCCTTTAAACTTCTTACAAAAAGAAAAATACAAAAATAAAACTCCGAATTCAACATTATATTTATGAAATCAAAACGCACGACTAATTTAACAAATGAAATGCATTGATTGAAAAATATACATGCAAATGATTTCAGAGACATTGAATTAATGCAATACGGGTTAGTAGTGCTCATCATGTAAATGTTGAATTACTCAGGACATAAAGAAGGTCCGCCCGCTGCGTTTAAAATAACAGTGGTGAACGAGCCACACACATAAAGAATGCGGCCAAAAATAGCTACAAGTTACAGTAAATGTAGGTCACGCGTATCAGTTTTAAAAACAGCTACAGCAGCGATCAAAATAGTTCACTCAAGAACGACGAAGGCGCAACACTGTAAAATATAGGCTTCACTATATTTTTTAATTCAGAATACCTGATGTGAGAATTCGGGGAGCTACCAATTGATGTCCATCGAAGCTGCTAGCGTCCGGCAAAACACTAACTGCTCAAATAATTTGACAGTCGATAAGAACAAGGCTTCAAGACGGTGGTTACTATTTGTCAGGGGTTGGAACGACAATAATCCTCCAGAGCTTGCGAACTTGCGAAATACAACGTACAACGATTCTTTACGAAAAAGCTGGCCCACTTCGGAATCCGTCACTTAAATCCGATGACGCGGAATGGAAGCTTCGCAAACTCTTCGATAAGAATTTTTGGCCGTCAATACCTTATTTCTGTCCCTTCAACTCCGACAAGTCAGCACCCATCTTGACGGGGCAGGTAAGAACTACCACGTACATTACAACACAAACAGGAACTGCCGGTAAAACACACTGGGAAAGCTCCGTTACAAGTTCGATCTTAACGGAATTCTAAATTAGGCTGGCCCCTGACGAATTTAAAGAAACCTCCGGGGCCGAATGACACACACACACCAAGTAACTTTTTGGATCTACCATTGTTTGGTACCGGTGTTCAAGGGTGACCTTTTTCGAAAGCGTTCGGAGCTTTCCAACGAGCTCCTGAACGTCGCGTGCCCCATCCATCTCACACATTCAACTGCCACATCTCCTTTTTGCGTATTACACAATTTGAAGCAAGGTACGTAAGCTCGCGCCTTAGAAGTACCACGACAAACGCAATGTGATGACCAAGTACTTTCCAACGGTGTAGGTGAGAGCTATCACGTATCGCCATGATTCGGAAAATTTCCTTGCAATATGCAACACCCGGATGGTGCCTACTAAGATATCAAAATGTGACTCCAAGTGCCCTGTTTTAATCAGTACCAAAACACTAAGTGTTACTGACGAAAAATGAAACGATAAACTAAAAAAAGATGGTAAAACAGAACTTACGTCTAGAGGTATAAGTTTGCGATGGGAAAGCAACGATGACGTTACTTATCTAAATTTAAAAATTTTTGTCCTTCCATGAATTGAAATTTTAGTGTGATGTATAGATCCCCAAGGCGAATTAGCAGCACTTAATTGCTTCTAATAGAAAGCTAAGGAGGCTTATCATAAAAACAAAACTTGGAATTTAATTTAGGATCCTTCTCATGATATTGTGGTCGGATTTGGTTATTTAAGGCGTGGTGCAAGTACCATAGAGGGTTTACACAAGCCAACTAAATTTCAAGTCATTAGCACACTGAATGTGTATGATATTTTAAAGAGAAATTTAAACTGATTTGCATAAGAAGACCAATACCAATACAATTTATTTACTAATGTGAAAATGTTGATTTTATAGCTATTTAAATCATTGCAATATTTACACCGATCTAAAATTCACTGTCACTGTCTATCTTAAGCCATAAAAATTTAATGCGATAGCAGGTCGAGGGTGAATCTACTAAAACTTTCTCGTGAGAACTTCCACACCACATGAGCACTTTCTAGGGATGGTGTTCTACATAAATGGAACTTTGCGTAACAACGACGTTTGGTTTTCAGCGTAAAACCGCTTTAAAGAATGCGTTTCATGCGGATGTTGGTCGTATGAACGGCCTATTTTTCATTTAACATCCTGCATGCTTTTTATGATTCCCAGAGAGGAGAAAATTTAGAAAATGCCTTAGAAGCTTCGTTTACTTTTATAGACACTTTGAATATCCATATGATGCTCGATGTGTTAATTTGGAATTGTAAGCATTTTATGTTAGTTTTCGTTAAGTAAATATTCGTTAGAGATAAGAGTAGACTGTGAAAAACACAATGAGAGCGTTAGATAAGTTTATGCAACAGCAGTAAACATCTCAAAATTGCATAATATAATGTAATGTATTATCTGTATTACAGAATGCACGAAGTTGTTATTTACTATTAACTGAAATAATAATTGAAAAAATAGAGTAATTGCTGGAATGTTAATCTTCTTGCTACCTACACAGATGACCACGTCTTCGTCTTCTTATGGTTTTAAAAGTACCCTGCACGATTTCCTCACTAATTCTACCACCCAATACTACTGTAATGCAGGGAGCACAACTGCATTTCTCACCACATCTCGCAATCGCTTAAGAATGTGACAGAAGCTACTCAAATTATCAACAATTTTACTAACCGGTTGAAAAATAGAATACTTAATATCTAAGTTTCGATTACTTTCGAACGCAGATTTAAACAAATTCATGATAGACTATTTTAACGATGTACATCATTAATGAATAAAATGAACTGCCATTTACAATAGAATTTTTAATTCAATTAAACAAAAGAATTAAATAAATGTAATAGCCTTTTAAGGGCCATCAACGAGTTTCCGAGTACACAAGAAAAATAGTGGGGACGTGAGTGGCACACTAAATTTCGTCCTTGATTCAAGTGTTTTCATGTTTAATAATCTTTTTTATGCACACATTTTTGGATGTCCGATTGGTAATAACTTAAGTCCAATTATTGCTAAGTTAGTTTTGGATTCTTTCTTAGGTTATTGTATCTCTAAATTGTATTTTCAAATACCCTTCATTACTAAGTATAAAGATGACCTTGTTTTATGCATTCGATCAGAGAAATTCTTACCAGTGTAACAGCTACAGCAGTCATATTCAATTTACTATCAAAATAGAAAAAGATAGCTCTGTTGATTTTTGAGGCTTTCACGGCCATTGTCATTAAGTAACAAACGACTTCCGGGATTGGACCGTGTCATGATTGAGATCGAAGAACTCAACGTTTCGCCCACTTTCGTAAGGGGCTTTATCAGGAGGAAAAAAGCAAAAGAGCACGGTAACTCAACGTGTGAACCACGGCAGAGGCGAAACTCGACTGAGTCGAGTTACCGTGCTCTTCTGTCCCTTTCCTTACAAAGAGTTTCGCCTCTGGCGTGGTTAACACGTTGAGTTACCGTGCTCTTTTGCTTTTTGTCCTCCTGATGAAGCCCCTTACGAAAGTGGGCGAAACGTAGAGTTCTTCGATCTCAATCATGACACGGTCCAATCCCGGAAGTCGTTTGTTACTTAAGATAGCTCTGTGTCCGTTTCTTGACACAAAGGTCCTCAGAGGCACTGAGAACACCATTATGTTGGATTGGTATCAAAAAAGTATGAACTCTAACAGATACATTAACTATGGCTCCACGGGTTTCATTGATAGGGTGAAAAGTTTATTGAACGGCCCTAGTAGAAATCCGAAATAAAATGGCAGTCGTTTCGCTTCGGCGATCCGGTGAGGCGTTGCAGCTCGCTTATCTTTCGACCTACCTTTGACGGCCTTGTGTAAACCCCCTATGCACCACGTCTTAAATAACCACATCCGACCACACCACCATGAGAAGGATCCTGAAGTCTATTTCTATGTTTTATTTATATGGTAAGCTTTATTTGCTTTCTATAACAAGTTTTTAAATGCTGCTAAGTCGCCTTGGGGATCTATACAGTATACGCTTCACCAAACTTTCATATCATTGTACTTAAAATTATAAAATATGGGGAAGTTTTAAGTTATGACGTACTATACTGTATATATGACAACTTTGCTCAATTTATAGACTTCTAAGATTTCAATAATACATTTTATTCTAATTTAAAACAGAACTCTAACCATCCCCAGATATTAATAGTGATTCTCGAATGTACACTCGGACGGTGTGGACGTATTCTTGTTGCTTGGGCAGTGTTATAGTGCAAATTTTGTAAAGTTTCGTACAGGCGGAAGGCCGAAACCTCGGAAATAATAAAGAAACGTTAGCAGCAGTATTAGCTGATGAATCCTTTATATAAAAAAATACTGATATTATCTGGAAACAGATAGATACTCGAAAAAATTAATCCAACAAAATTATGAAATCTGCGATATCCTAGGTCCAAAGGGAAAATGATATGTTATCTAAAGGATTAGGCCACCTGCAGCATTATTTAGTACGAAATACCATTCGCATTTTTGGATTAGAAGAAACACCCTAAGAAAACTTGGAAAACAAAATAATATCTAGTATCAAGTCAAAACGAATACTAACATATGTAGTGATTACATTCACCGTTGCCATCGAGTGGACTGACGTGATAATTCAAATAAACTAGGTGCTACTATCGTAAAGTTTAACTCGTACAGACACAGAAAAGGGTATTAAAAATAAAAAACCTTTAATAGGAACCTGTATTGTGATAAAGACCTATCGAAAAATTGCCTGGAAGTGATTCAACCAACTGCTAGCGAATACGGAGTTACCGACCTGTGGTAAGCTGGTGGGGTGATTAAACTCAAAACTGCCAGTAAGATTTTGTCCGCCACTAATCTGAAAGAACATAATGAACGAAAAGTAACAAGTGAGAGGGTTTCCTGAATATACTTAAATATTTTAGTTTTTATTCAACTTGCATACGTATGCTTTTAGATTTATTTCTCGGAGTAGCCTGTGTTTGAATTTATACAGATTATTCTTATTACTTTTCCAGCGTAGCCGAGCGGTTAGGAAACTTTTAATGTGCCAATGCCTGTCACCCTACATATACATTTTCTATCTTTTTCCCATAACCTCCTAGTAATAAAACGGAACTGTATTTATCATGTGTATTAATTAAGTTGATGGTCATTGTAAGTTCCGGGCGGGCGAGAGAATGTGTTGAAAATTGAACAAATGCAGCTGGGTCAAGTTACCGCGACATCAGTCGCTCCTAAGTAAGCGACCGGCGTGTGTCGTCCCAAAACCTAAAAACGCCAAGCGCTAATAGAATCACCAAGGTGCACTGGCCAATGTTGTGTTGGATCGCATTGATCGCCGTCGACACCGAGTGGTTCTGAGGTGAGACCACAGCCCACGAAAGCATCGAACTACCTGGGTATCAACACCGAGGTGCCGCTGATTCCTCCATAGCAAGAAGTTGTTGTTTTCACGCCATAGAAGCGTCGTTCTTGTCCAATCACGAGAACACTTGGGAGCAAACGAATGCAAGGTTAGTTTCTCTTTAGAATCGCAATACGAAGTGAGAAATTGTTGCAACATCTTGGGCAATCGTTTCAATGAATGATTTCGTGCAGATGATAACGATTTACCCGCAGTCAGTACGAAAGGATTGAATCATCTGCTGACGTAGGCAGCTGTCGAAGGCGTGATGCTAACCACATCACCGAGTACGCCGTTAACGGTGTGTCAAATGACTGGGTTTCGGAAAGAGATATTTCGGCAACCCTGACTCCCCGAGTTTCAGGCCATATCCCTACGTGTGGCATGAAGATCCCTAAACTTTTGGCCTTTTTATTCATATCTTATATTTGTTTTTCCCCGTACATTATATCAATAGCTGAATAATAGATTTATTTATTTCAAATTTAGTACAATTTGGACACAATTTAGTAGGTATTACTATTATAACTATATATATACAGAGAGTTTATTATAATGCGCAATATGAATGCTACAGTCTCTATCAGGATACACCACAATAATATTGTTATCTTTGTTCTTCTGGGATGTACGAACTGACTTAATGTGTTTTTTTATAGAATGCAATATAGAAAGAAAACGTCTTTATTAATTCAAAATTATTTTATTAAAATAAACTAGCAGTCCAGTGAGACAAATGTCTCATTTAACGCGCCTTCAAACCTCGATCGGTTAGGCAACCACCCAGACCTGGAAGGTGTCAAAGTGGTTGCCTAACCTTTCGAGGATTTAAGGCGCAGAGAGTCGCAGCTACGTTTGGCGGCCGAACCAGTTTTTATTTAATACGCGTTCTATTTGAAAAAAACGGTCTTTTTGTGATTTCTCGAAAACCGGAAGTGTCACGTGACTGAAATTCGGTTCCTGACCTGACATGACCATTCCAAACGTATAACTTTAATAACTTTTTTCTCTATCTCTTACGGTTTGGCTGCTGAAACAGCGTCCCGGACAAAACAGCGTCCCAGACAGACACGTCTATTAGATAAAGGATATTTAGTAACAAAAAGCATTGAAATGTGAAAGTAGATTTTCGAAAACTCCTTGGTAAACGGTTAAACAGTGACCCAACCCGTCATAGAAATTATTTTATGCATTAGTTAACTTTTCAGGTCTTATTTCACTCTAAGCGGTTACTATTTTCGTCTTCATTTCATCCAAGTTCATTCTTTCACCAGTAAAAACTTTTGCTTTTAAAACCCCCCAATAAAAATGATTTGGTGTCACATCAGGAGACCTCGCAGGCCATTAAATTTCTCTCCGATGACAAATCCATCGATGTGGGAAGGTAGGAATTATGGCTTGGTGCTCCATCATTCTGGTACCAAATTTCTCCCATATTTAGATTCAGAGCATTTAGTGCTGTCACAACAGCAACGTGTAATACATCCAAATATACCTGAGCATTTATATTACCATCAATGAAAAAAGGGCCAACAATATTAGTTCCTATTATGCCTGCATAACATTAATTTTAATAGGAGTTTGGGAATGTGTCGCATGATATCGACGTAAATTTCTTCTGCTCCAGTATCTGGTATTTTGCCAATTCACATTGCTAAAAGAAAGCTTCCTCGTCTGTAAATAGTATCTTTTGCAAAAATTGTGGATCTTTATTAATTCTTCCCATCATTTCTTCGCACAAAACACTTCGCTTTTCTTCATTACCTATTATGAGTTCCTAATGGTTCTGGTAATGGTATGACTTAAATTTCTCCCCCTTAAGAACCTCGAGCGCAAAACCTCTACTCCAGCAACGTTTGCAGTGTCCCGGGTAGACATGGTATCGTTGGCTTCTACAATGCCAATAATCTCTGCTCTTTTAATTGCTACAAGGACTGATTTTGGTTTTACCCGTTTAGCATGGTGGGATTCAAGGCATCCGTTTTCGTTGAATTTTCTTACAATTTTGAGAACTGTACTAGGATGTGGTGCTGGGCGGTCTGGAAATGTAGCATGGAAAGCTTCACAAACCTGCTGTAGGCTCGTATCCCTATTCAAATTGATATGAAGCACCTTTTCATCAGTAGAATACATTTCTGTGTGCTATTACTTGTTACAAACTGTAATTTCCGCATTGCATTTTAAACTAATGGTATATTGCAGACCTAGGCGGTAATGTGGTTATTTTCCAGGCTGATAGAAGAAATGGACAAGTGAGTTTTAGCGAACCTGGATTCTTCTTGGAACTTGGAAAATCAATTTACCGCCCACGGTTTACACATTATTTTTTATCCTATAAAGCGATCCTGCAATAATTTTTTGTAATACGCATACGGAACGATGGAACTTTAATTCAGAATAAAATTAAATAACACGATAACTTATTAGGAACTTATTTAATTATTGTTTGTAGAATTATTGATAATAAAAATGTGGTTAGTGATTGTACAATTGAAAACAGTAGCTCCTTGCTTAGACCAATTAGATAGCTGTAATTGGTCAGAAATATTATTTGCGGTGATATTAGATGAATATACCATCACTTCTTCGTAATCGAGGTCTACAAAATCCATGTTACTTAATAATTAATTCAAATAAATTTTATACTATAAATAAATAAACATAGCTCTCATCAAGGTTATTATTTTGAAATTGGCAAGGCTATCAACAATAATAAAACATTTTATGCATTATGTGTAAACCGAATAACTTTTGTTTGCTCGAAAACTGCAGCGACATCTACCTGTAGTTAGACATAACCTTCTACAGAAATCTATCTGATGTTCATTTTATATTAAAAATGTAATTAAGACATTGCTAAAATTGAGTTTTTTTCAGCTGATATTTTTATAAAAAGAGAATAGGTATTATTTAAGCAAAAAAGTTAATTATAAACGTGATTTAAAAGAAATATTTGACATATTATTACAGCACCCCCTACTGGAAAAAGTCGAATTTTGTTCTTGGCTAACCATTGCGAGTTGTTTTGCAGGGCTAGATTTACAAACGCATATTTTCTTGTCTCTGGAGATGGTAAACTACGATTTTATTATGATGTAAGTTGAAATAATAAATGTTGTACGATCGAGCAGAAAATATGCAGTTTCTGGAGAATTTTTTCGCCGGAAACTGAGATTTTGCCGGTTATGATCGGAAAACGGGCATCAGAGATCAGTAATAGTAGTTTACGTTACACGGCCGGAAAGTAGTGTTTTGCAGGTCGAACCAAGTAGATTCTAGGGCGAGCCGCCGGCTTTTACTACATGTGAGTCCATACTTTGAAACTTGCGAATTTACTTTCGAAAACTCAAAAAAAGGCATTATTAGCTATTATTTGACTTCCCCAAACAATAACAGAAACTGGTAA
Source organism: Agriotes lineatus (assembly GCA_940337035.1). Lineage (NCBI taxonomy): Eukaryota > Metazoa > Arthropoda > Insecta > Coleoptera > Elateridae > Agriotes > Agriotes lineatus. The sequence continues at coordinate 36,113,287 of OW679200.1, read as the reverse complement.
CGAAGGCATCAGCAACCGAAAAAAGCTTTTACCGATCCCTGATGCCCGTTTTCCAACCTTGAACGGCAAAACGTTACTTTCGGGTGAAAAGATTCTCGAGAAACTGCATATTTTCTGGTAGGTCGTAAAAAGCTTTTGCCAGTCTCTGATGCCTATGCGGACTATAGACTGCCTAAGGCACCGGACCAGTGTCTGCTAACTCAAATTTTGTTTTTATTTTAATTATATTGTATCATCAAAGAATTAAAAATTGGGACACCCATCGTGTAATTGGGATGTAATTGTCAGTCTCCATGCAGCATTTTGAGTGTACTATTTAAAATTTGTTATAATAATGGATATATTTTTTCACCACTGCAACCTATTTAAATTACAATAAAACATATTGAAACTTTAGCAAAAACGACAATATTCGCTTCAGTACTTGTCTCGATTTTTAATTCTCTGATGGTACCTACGTTTCAGGCTAAAGTGTATTTACAAAATCGACATATGATATGAAGAATATTAAGTAATCCTTCCAAAAAGTTCTGAATCTAATAACTCAAAGCACTCTACAAATTCTTAACCTTTGGGCTGCAAGTCAAGCAAAAACACCAGTCAGTCAGTAGGGCGAATTACAAACTAGTACATTTTTTGATAAGGGGTTAATGGAAGGATAATTTTCTCTTACATCCTGTTTTCACACAGAGTAATAAATTACTACTGCATTTTACTATTGTTAGAATTTTTTCTTCCTGTAGAAAAAATTGCTTTAAGAAAAATAATATTTTGGTCTAAAGTTGTAAGTACCATATATTAATCTTCTGCATCTAATGATATTTTCAAGTATAGGAATCAATAAAAAATATTTTTGACATCTACAAATGACGGATTCAGACTAAGAAATAAAAATAATAGAAATCTGCCATGATGCTAAGGGCGAAGATGGAGAAATAAATTCCTCCTGCGAGCAGAAAGTCAAACAAAGGTTTCTCAGAGAAAAATTACCAATTCAGCGATGTAGTACGTGTTATTGTAGCAGGAATTTTTCACCGTTTTCGTTATAATTCGCTGCATGCTACCGCCTCATCCGAAATCAGGACTGTATAGCGAGCATTACTAGAATTGCAGATTTTATTCTGATAGGTAGCGATGTAAATGGAGGCTGGATTGAAATTTAAAGCAGGAGAGCCCCGAGCCACCCGCCCTTGTCGGCGGATTTTACTCGCGTTTTATAGATATTCGCGATATGTATTTATTCCCTTTTTATTGCGTGTTTACGGCGATGAATTTACTTTCGATGAAAAGACCAAATGCTTTCGCGTGCTAGCGGATGCTCGGCAAGTAACGAATGGGAGAGCTTACGCTCTGCGCTTTTAATGGGATTGCGGATGCAGGTTCTATTTGTGTTAAAACTGCGATTTAGACCGCTCTTTGCAAAAGCGGATGAAGGCAGAATAATCGTAGGATTAGTAAATCTTGCAAACCACTTTAACGCTTTGCAAATACGTTGGAAAATTGCATTCTAGGCAGCTTTAGTTTGATATAGTGTCTTTTTGTTATTGTTTTTAGAGAAAGCGGTGTGGACATTTTTATGGAATTCACAGTATGTGGCCAATATTTTGAAAGAATAAAAGAATCAGCTAAAAAGTTGGATCGTATTCCTATAAAACTTGTAAAACGTATGTACTGTTATGATAGCTTCTGGAGAATGATAAAAAGCCAGTTGCTGTTAAATTGTGAATAATTTATTAAAAAGGGCCAAGCATAAGTTGATTTTGTTGGAATGATGGTTTGACAATAACAGAGTTTATATCTTAAATTGTATTAACTTAAAATTGGAAAATAAAGTGAAAACCAAATCCAAATGATTATCTGAAAATTAAGTATGAAATAATATCAAGTTTTTTCAAATATGTAACATGTCTTATAATAAAAATAAAATTTTCAAGAATAAAAAACCCTTTAATTGAAAGATAACGTATCTGGTTGGTGTAATAAAAGGGTATATGTACTTAAATCAATGAAACGAAGGTAGAACGAATTTTAAAAAGTATAATACAGAAGAGTACAAATGGTACAGAAAAGAATTAAGAATAAGTGAATGGTCTTCGTGGTGTATTAAGGTCTACAGAAAATTTGGATAAACTACGGAATAAAAGCCAATAATAGGTATTTTTTTGAGCGGGACTTTATGTGAGTGCTGTCAGTTGGGTGCATCTGAGTGTAATCTGGAATTGGATACATACTACATATGAAGATATTGTAGTACTTGGGAGATCTTGAGGCTGTGTGGATTTTTATATTTGGGTTGGATCCTGATGTGGTTAGCTTGAAGGATTTAGAGGACATCGTAATTGCACTATAAGAATTGGATATATTATTGTTGCTACAGTAGGAAGTAAGGATGTAACAAGAAGCTTACAAAAGGGCACAGTACGAGTTTGGAAGGCTGCCAGCTTGATGTATGCAATTAAGGGGGTCAGTTACTGTCTTTTGGGATCTCATCTGTGGTGATCTCTGCATTGGTGTGATAGGGAAGGAGTTTTTCGCAGCGGAGGTTGTCGCTGGAGGCTTGGTTTTGCAAGGGTTTCTAGAAAATCAGGAAGTGGACTACTTGTGTGGTTGAGATTGGTATCCTGTGGATTGTGCTGCAGTGAGTGTTAGAAAAGGTAAATGTTAATATAATATTAAACAAACAAGTCTTAATTACTTAGAATATTACATTTCAAAGGATAATTGCTTTAATAGATGTTTGATATAATTGATATGTGACCGAGATCATTTGCTTGACGTTGCACAGTTGTCAAAATGTCATAACTGATAAATATTTGTGCACTTTAATAACCATTTCAGATAAGTATTGAAATACGCATGAACCCGACTTGATTTCAAGGTTTTCATTCTCTATGACCTAGCAAAAGGGTAAATTAAAACTTATAGAAGGTTACATATTTAACATTGACCTGTTAAAATAGACAGTTATTTTAATACAAGAAAAATAATATATGCTTCAGTAATTAAAAACTACCTGATTAGATAAACTTGAATAAACTAACAAAACCTTGAAAAGATATAGCATTGCAAAGAAATTGGTACCTAGTTACCTTAACATAAATTAATAGGCGTGTTACGATTTGCGTTCTTGAGGGAAAAGGAACTATACACGGTTATACAAATATACTGTACTTTAGTTAGCCATAAGCAATTTTTATCATAAATATTTTAAGATAGAATTTCGTAGGCAAAATGGTCATATTAAAATTACAACATGCGAATATATAGCCGATGGTTAGAAACGTGCCATTTTCTGGATGAAAATATTTAAATCTAACGGAATAGTTAAGAGTAAATTTATGCAGGGTTTACCTCGTAAATCGAAAAATTGGGCGAAGGTACGTGGTCAGAAGTGCAACTGTTGCAACTCAGTCATAAAAATTACGTGCCAGCTAGAGCAAATTCCTTTAGGAGACTTGTAAAACTTTATTAGCAATAATTTGCGAGGTGTCGCTCCTTGACAAGTTTTATCGTGTGAAACCGAAAAATTTGTAGAATTCATGGAACTATTATGAAAAGTCACGTACGCCTGATGTGACAAAAGTCCAAAATGTGGAACTGCTCTGATAGGCTTATTTGGAAATTTTTAAATGCCTACCGAGTTTTCTTGGTCAAACTGGAAAAAATAATAAGTGACGGTATTAAACTTAAGTTATTATGTAAACGGCAGAAAATAAATGCAAGTATTTGTACTTAAGTGTTCTTATTAATCTCGCAACAGTAGCTTTAGTCTTCGTATACAAGTGTATTTTAACTAAAAGGATTGCCATTTACACCGACTTTAGGCGTATCGCGACAAACGCCACAACGTGGACCTATAGTAGTATATATTGCAATGGTTCTGTGTTTCGGCAACTAATATTAATTTGATATTTGTGTTAAAAGATGCGGATAGCTTTATAGCGTTCTGTTGGTTGACTAATATTTGAATTAACGTTATGTTATTTGGCTTACAATCAATAAATAAAGCTAACACTACGAACCTTAATCCAGAATAAGACTAAATGTATACAATTGCTACTTATTGAAAAATGACAATGAGCCGTTTTGCAGTTCGTTCTCATAGCATAGTAGTTAGTGAGACGAAGCAGTAAAGGCACGTACAAGTTAGCGTATGACCTATAAGAAAAATTACTTTAATAAAGCACACTATAACTAAGGATAGGTTATGGCGAAAGTCAAGTTGACATGTTAATGATAGAAATGAGCACTTCGAAGAAGCCAAAAAGCTGATTATGCAAGCTAGCAGTTTTATGACAACGATAGTGGCTGTTGCCGCTCGTATCTCAACTCAGGACTTATCCTAATGGAAAAAATATACGAAGCTAGAAGGTGACTCATGGGAGATTGGATTCCTTTGTGGCGACAATGTCCTAATTTCCTAAGTAAAGGCACAGCCACGACACGTTTGCATTACTTGGAAAAAATAATTGACAAGAATTCAAACTCTAGCAAACAATACAAAAGAAGATCCAATACAATTTTTATCAAGGATGTTATAAACTCATCCTGAAGAAGGGGAAACTTTGAGCTCTAAAGTCTGCTATTTTCCCTACTTTTGAGTATTGCAGTCCCAGAAGCCTGGAAAAATTCGAGTGGTTTATAACGCAGCAGCAAGCTAACATAGAGGTACGGCCTTTGTGAACAAGTTTGTACCACTCGAAATAATATAAACTGGACATTTTTACCTTTCACAAATTCCGCCTCTGACAGCTCGAATCGCGGGTGGCCGCTGGAAGATTTTGGTCGGTTCGGACTCACGGCATGCAGACCAATTTGCTTGCTTTGAGAGATATGGATTATGCGGGAGGCGTGGAGATCTTTCTTAGTACGTAGGTAAGTCGTGTTTTAGGTAAAATTTATTAAAAAGTTATGATAATAATGGCCTGGTGCGGATATTAAACGGGCTTTCTAGTAAGATGGAGCCGAATACACCGTTGCGAACTAGGCCAGAAAACTTTTTAGAAAAATAGAGCCGAATCCACTGGTGCTAACTAGGTCAGAAAATTGTCTAGCAAGATAGCGCCGAATCCACTGGCACTAGCCGGTACAGGAAATGAGCTCTAGGCTCAGGGGCCGCGACCTACAGCATTAGGTTCAGGTTCACGTCTTAAGTGCCTTTAACTAGCTGCGAATTCTCCTTTTATACTCTTCGGCCGTCTCGTTATCGGCACATTTCTAGAGAGAGTTGGAGAAGGGACTGCGTGTGTACCGGTTTACGCTACGTCCGCGCAGAGCACCTAAGACCGCCTTATCGAAAATCCGAACTTCATGGAGGTCTGTGTAAAGATTGTAACGCGAATTGGGGTTTTTCAAATTTCCAGCACACTATTTGTGCCTTAGGTAAATTTGGCGCGTGGGCTATCGTAACGTAATATATAACATGTGATTTATATTTCTATTATTGTGCATGTCAACTACTGAATTTTATTTTTATACCTTTAGTCCCGCTTTATATGTGGTATTGCTAGAATAAGTACATACCTGTATTCCTATACTTATTATTAATTCTTTTAGCTAAGCTTTTTTGTAATCTATTAAGTTATTAGGTAGATAAAAGGGTTCGTATTCATCGAGCTCATTGCGCCCTTAAAGCACAACGAGTCAATTTTAGTGGGTCACCGATTTTCGTGTAGAAAACTTGTGAGCATGTGAGTGTTATTGTTCCGTGAATGTAGCTCTTTGGAGAACCATAACTAATTTTTACAAATTACTACCTTTGTCGGATATTGTCAGCCCCCCACAACCCTGGGAAAACGTTTCGCGTTTAGTGTGCAGATCGACGCTGACGGTCGTAGCCGATCTTTGAACTGCCGTTGTCCATTCTGCCTGACAAAGTCTTAGGAAAAGCATCCGTTTTCATCAAATGTAGATTGACGTCAATTTCTGTTTCTTTCTTTTAAAAGCTTAATGTTCAATTTGAAATTCAATTCATCTATTCAGTGGTATACTATCCTCACTCTGTATTAAATTTCTTTTCTCTGCGTATGTGCCTTGTGAATTGGTACTTTCTATATTTTCTCTGCTTCATTATAAAATGTGTGCTTCATATTATTACTACTTTCTCAATTCTCTATCTTGATATTTTTATTAATAATAGCCTTTCAGTTTTGTTCTACTGGCATCACCCTTCTGTCTACTTCTCTGTTATCCTTGTACGTCGAGCAAAACGTTTTAAAAGATCTGCGTTAGAAGATTTGCCCAGCACAAAAAAGTACATTTTTGTAATTTTTAAAACAACTTTATGATTACATACAAATATTTAAATCTCAGCAGCTTATAGGTGACAGCTTTACAGGAACATGCTGGTACATCACTTCGAAAATTCAATAAACGTAGCAACTGCAGATGATATAACTGTGCGTAGAATCCCGCCCTTTTCAATTGAAGTAGGCGGCGGAGAACCATTTATCAGGGAAAAGGCAGAGAATTCCACCACATTTTACCAATTGAGTTAAACAAAAACTTATCAAACGCCTTTCCAGCATTTGAAATGCTTCAACTGCAGGCCTTTATTCCAAGTTTGCAAAAGGTGTGGGCAAAGACTTGTTTCAAATATTTTTATAAACTGAAGAAAAGTTGATACTGCTAACATGAAATTCAAGTATTAGCAACGCAATTGGGTTAATTTGTCATAATATCAGGTTTGCAGTTTTTCATAATTCATAATGCCAAGGCAGAGTAAATTGCAACGTTAAGGAATGCCAGTAGCTGTGAAAGGTGTGTAAAATATTATTCATTGAATAAGTCTTCTGAATGAAAGTCAAGCACTTGACGAGATGCCTGTTCTGAGGTTGTCAAACCTTTTAATAGTGAAAATAAACGAAAATTGCATTAAATTTAACGAAGAGACGCTATCTCGTTTCTTTCTGTTTGTATTCAAAAATTCAAGCACGTTAATGGAAAATTAATGTAATGCCGCTGCCTTTGAAGCTTCTAGTAGTGGGGCACTTAAGCTTGGCCTTTACGTCTTTAACAAGTAAATTGCAAAGATGCATTAATGTCAAAATCTATAGCTTCCATATGATGAAACATTACAAAATACAAACACCAAAACGCGATGATGGGGTTAATGCCCTAGAGTTGCTTTTAAGGTTCCAAATTTGAGCAGTACATAACTTAATTAATTTGAATCACTTATGGGAGTAGAATAAATTAACAGAAGGCATGCGGTCCGATCCAAAGGGTTTGTTTATCTGAAATGTTGGTGAACAATTTATGCAATTACTTATTCGAAATTTTAATTGAGTTAGGGATACACTTCCAGGCAAGTAAATAATTATGAGCTGTGGTTGGCCAGAAGCATATCTGCATTATTAAATCGTTATAAACTAAACGTTAGAGAATATGAGCTTGGTTTGTACAATTCGTTTCATTTAGACTGCATTAAAAACAAGATGAGAAGGTGCAAGCTCCTTATGGGCACTTTAGCACTATGTTGGGATGGAGTAGTTTTTGCCATGTGCCGTTTAAGACACATAATTCTATATTCGTAATCGGTTAAAACAGTGCTTGCAGTGTGGTATGGCTGTTATAATATTGCGTTATGTATATTGTAATAGTACCCTCGCTCAAAATGGGGTTTTAAATAAAATATAAAATTGATAATTATGGCAGGGGATACTACACTTTATGAAATGAAAGTTTCAATTGAGAATTGCCTGTCAAACTCATGGCAAATTAAAAGAATGTAATAATGATTACCAAAACTAAATGGTTTATTGCTCTTTCCTTGTTTCACCTATTGCAATAACTTAGGGCTTAACTCCTGCAAACATGAAACAGTTCTTAATTCAGGGGTCGGTTCATAAAATAAGTAGAAAAATTTGTATGATAAGTGACAATTAAATAACCACTAAATTTAGTCAGTGCAAAATAGCGTAAAATTGAATTTTAAACACCAAATGGCAAGAATGCATCAGGTAAATACGATTAACCTCGTTTTGTTTCTAGTGCGACGTAAACCCACGCGTGATTCGCTTTTGTTCAGTTTCTGGCAAAACTGCAACTACCGCCACAATTCGCACTTTTCATGGATGCCAGCTAAATTACTCGAAGCTCAATAAATGTGGGACTCTGGAAACACGTTGAACTTCTTGACAAAGGTCTATCCTTGACGAACCCAGTTTCTGCGAGGCTGCTGCTCCTAGTTTGTATGGAATCCTACCTTTTTTGAACAGATGCTCTGCTGTTGGTTGGCACGCTGAAGGACGCCACGGTAAATACTCGATTGGGAATGGCTTGCTGGTTCTAATTATTATACCAGTGATAGCTGTAGGCCTCTTCTCTATGTAGCACAAAAAATCTGCCTTCCGATGTCTGGAACTACCCCAAAATCTTCACCGACGTAGGCTCGCAATCAACGGCACACCAGGTGGAAACTTGCTGGTCTAATTGCGCTATCTTGGGAGCTCCTACACTTAAGAGAATTAGACCCACAGATGCACGGCAACTTGGTGAATACTTTAACACGAAACTGGTATCACAAATGACTTTTTATTTTCAATTTAATGCAGTAAATGTGGAGCTTAATTTGCCCCAACATGACAAATTGTTTAATTAATTCTGACAATTGACTGTCTCGTAACTAAGCAACTAGATTTACAATTGTTTAAAATAAATTAAGTTTAATTACATGTTTCAACTTATGGACTACAATTTAATGTCATGTCTTTGCATTTTCACTAATTGTCCTTTTCTTCTGATAAGTGTCACCACACTTTGCTCTGCTTTTAATTTTCACTTTGGTTTATAATGCACTGATACACTTGAGTTCGTTTAGCATCTCACTAATAGTTTTCGATCGGTTGCCTTACATGTCTCCATTGCTCTATTGCAATTATTGCTTGCTATCACTGTTTTTCGTTTACCTTTCAGTTAGCTGCCGTTTTCTGGCTTATAAACTTTAAATACATAACGCTTCTACAATTTCTATATTTAGCAAATCATTCTGCATCATTTTATTCACATTATCTTTTACGTTACTAAGCACAAATCCGCCAGTTGCAAATTAAATTGCATTGGCCCTTCCGAACATTTATCATATCTGAAACTCTAAACGTAACCCTTCTGAAACCTGCCTTATCTCATGCTAACTTTTATTCCTCAAATTATTAGTTACTGCTGCTCACATCAAGTGCACTTATTAATGTAAAATACTGATTATCTTGCAATAAATCAAATATTCAATTGTATGCTCATGTTGACCTTATTCATTCTGTTACCTATGCAATCAGAATTTCTGGGGGCAGTAGACCATTACAATATAATAATATATACGATGACTTGGGATAAAGGGAGTTCACAAAGGGGACCGAAATTAATGATTGCTAAACCAAACATTCAGGAAATCGGTTTAATACCGAGTCAGCGATATATGAATACCTATCGTTAGCGGAGAGTGCGAATGGGATAGAGAGCGCCGATAATATGGTATTTCAGAATTTAAATTGTGAAAGGATAAAATTTGCAAGCGTATCTTTAGATAACTTTATAAAAAATCTTGCCGAGGCAAGATTAGAACTCGCGACTTCTGGTTTGGCTAGTATGCTTTCCACTTGGTCATACCGACAGTGTAGTTACGTTACCGCTTCAAGTCTATTAGTGGTTACGAGAATACAAATCGACAACGACCTACAATGAAACGCAGCAGATACCGCTCGAATGATTTTCAGTTCATTGCGTTAATATTTCACACAAACTGGTGCAGAAATCATCCTGATGGATTATGCCGTTCTATCTATGCGGCGAGAAACCTTCACTAAACTGCATTTTTCGAAGTTTCTTTAACACCAAAGCTGTGCAGCTTCATGAGGCCTTTCATATAATTTTGGATTGGTTGCGATTGAGCGGTTGCGGCAAAAATTGCAAACTAATAAAAATCGTCGAGCCCAAAAGCCAAGGGCGAAGAAGGGTGACTCGCGAGATTCAAATGATCCACCATAGACCCACAATTTAACCAGAGCGCCCTCATTGACCTTTAAACGTAAATAGACGCACTCTGCACTTAACAACTCAAACCCTAATTTAAACATTTTGCTTAATGGAATAAAACAGTATAAAATACTTTATCAAATTGGTTTACTACAAATTATCTGAACTTAAATCAGCAGAAAACAGAGGTCATGGTCTTTTCTCAACGAAAAATAAACGGCTTTACACATCCTAATTGCATGAAATTTTTAGGGGTCTACAATGCACATGAATCCATTGCTTTGGTGGAATATGCATAAAAGCGAAATTCATTGAATTACATACCTTACTATTTGTATATGTATTTATTGTTTACTATTAAGTTAAAGGTAATCTGCATCTTTTTACTACTCTCAACAGTGTTCATTTTTATAATACTAGGAATAATATCAAAACTAAACCTGATTTTTGCAGACCGAAAGCAGATCGCAATGGTCTTAATTATTATGGTACTGTATTTTTTACTGTCTATCTGGTCACGTAAAGGAACTATTACTGCCAAAGTTTAAAGGTAAACTAGAAAAAAATATTAATAAGTAACGTAACGCTTTTTTCATCAGAAATAAATTTCTAACTTATAATTTTAATGACTGGTCCTGGGCATGTATTTACGTACTCTTAAATAAATTGGGTCAAGAAACCGTGTAGCAGAGTTGGTAGAGCGTTATGCTTTCATTAATAAGTCCTCGGTTCGAATCCCAGGGTGGGCGAAATTTTTCAGAAACCTCGAGTTCGGTGAGACCATTCACAGTTGGGCACCAAATTAACAGTGTTCTACTTGGAACCACAGACCCAAGAGATAGAGTGGCAATATCAACGCATTACCAGCACAAACATCTAACGCACTGGTTGCTACGCAAGCTCAGAAATGCGCGCTCCAACTTTGTAACCCGAAACCGGGGCAAGTTGAGCACTGTACCGCCAGATGCTAGCATACAAAGCACTAGCCTCTACACCGGTAGGTAAAAGAGGTTACAGATAATACCAGAATTGGGGATGTATGTATGTAGTCTTATATGAATTGTATGTATTTGGTGTGGCATTAATCATAGTTGACGTGTGTAAAACAAATTTTTTGTTAATGGCGCAAATAAAGACTATTTGTATATCTATAATAGTCTTGTACTCATTTATCTTACTGCTTACTGAGATTGCCTTCAGTGACCGACCTACCCCCATTTTTACTTTCACCTATACATTTCTATCACTGCCCTCATTAATTATCGAGCCGATGTATCTGAAGCTGAAAAGTCTTTTCTAACGTTTTTCGTTTATTTCGTCCTCAGTAATATTCTTAAATTTCTTTCTCTAATGCGATTATCATAATATGTAAATTATATGCCTCCAGATACTTTACCACTTTTCTCAAGCATTTTGCGCCTCTACGTATAACGTCAAAATATTGCCAACATTAGGTTTAGGAGGAATTGGAGGTAATAACTCTGCATTTGTATGTGTTCTAGATAGTTCTACATGGGCACGTAGTGCGATACTGACAATTATTTCCTAGAGAGTGCGCGGATTAGACAGTGTTTGTTGCATGTATTACGTCAATTTGCATTCTGAGAAGCCGCAGCCGTGTAAGCATACATGCTAATTAATAATGGATCTGTAATTACTAATTCTCGGGTACACTTCAATTAAGCCGCATGATAATCAAGTGAAATCGATCTGGATGTCAACGTGACCCTGCATGCATGCAAATTGAGACGTTGCTTCCTCAAACACTAGCAAAATTCTGACAAAATTTTAGTGGCAGATGTGGGCTGCTTCAAATGCCAACTTTTTATATTATTCTGTTTTAATATATTATTTTTGTGGTTGTAATGCGTTTAACCAAAAAGAAATTGGTTTCACAGTACTAAACTAAATTAGAAAAGTAGTAGCAGCTCAGAATTAGATTCTTTGGTTTTAAACTAGAAAATGAGGGTTCGATTCCTACGAACACCAATCACCACGTACATCTTAAGCAAGCTCACTGCGATTTTTCAATCTATTTTCGACAACCGTGAAGTCTAAACTAGTGTTTGGAAGAATATGGCTTTTGGAGTCCTAGTCCAAGTCCGGGTATTTGATATTCTATGTTCAAATATAGTGCAATGAAGCCCTTATCTAATATAAGGTTTTAGTAAAAATATAAATAATAAATTAGGCAATTTATAAATATTAAATACCTAGTTTCAATCAAGAATTTTGTATCAATCTCAGGAGCTAAAGTGCTAAAGAAAATGATGTTATGATTATTAGCTCAATAAACGGTTTGTTTTTCTTTGTATTTTATGTATTTGCAATAATTTATTCCAAAACTCCGGTGTATCATAAGAAAAACTCTAATCTCAAGGCTAGGTTCAATAAAAAACTTTGAATTAGAAATGCTTTAGTGTGTGACAAATTAACCAGTGTAGTATGGCAAACGTTCAAATTCGTTATGACGGCTCTTTAACCTCAAAATTGACTGCAACAACAAATGATCTGCAAGTTCAAGAAATCAGTATAATCTGAATTTAAAAACAGCAAAAATGGCAAGAATACAATATTAGGTATAGTATTTCAACCAGAAATTGGAAAGCTATTTAAAATCAAGCTAGCATTGAAAACAGTAAGTCACTTCGTAATTTAATTCAGAAAATTACTGTTTGATTGTCATTCAGTGACACTTCGTTAATAACCTTCATATTTGACAGATGCATTGGGAAGTTTCAAAGACATATACGTTTTTCAATATTTTCTATGCTACTATACAGTTTTGAAAACTCAACTAGTACCTACTTAAATCATGCACAATGTTACAATGCTATAACAAAACAGTTACATGTACAGTTTGCAGATGAACTGTCATTACTTGAAAGCTGATTGACATTAGAATATTATTTACTGATTGTATGAAACCAACTTAGGTATGAATCCAACATGGTGGGCAAAGCAATTATGTGGGTCAAATGCTCTACTAAATTAGGAAGATATGATGATTCTATAGAGTGTACGGGCAGATGTGGTGGATCATTTCATTTAGTACATGCAAGTGTATCATTGGAGTTATTAAACGTGATGAATGAAGGTAAAACACTAAAATCTTGGCAATGTTAAATGTGCAACCATAACAATAGTGATAAGCAAGCAGGAATATAAACCACCAATACAGAGTCGGATAATACTATGCTACTCCATATTTTAGAACAGCTAAAGGTGTTGCCTACATTCACTGACAATGTCGAATTGTTGACACAGTCTGTAAACAATCTTTCCACTAGATTAGATTCAATGCATGATCAAATATCGAAGTTAAAGCAGAGCACTGAGTTAAATACCAATAAAATGGTAAAACTAGAAAATGTTATCAAGAGTCAAGATCTTGAAATAAAGGCGCTATATAAACACGTAAATGAACTGGATCAGTATACGAGGAATAGAAACATAGAATTACATGGGGTTAACGAATCTGAATAAAAAAAAACTTAACTTTAATCTTAAGTAAAATTGGAGCTAAATTCAACATAGTGAGTTTCTATGTAAATTGAGTAGAAACCATACATAGAAAACCACATAGAAGAACGGATAAGCCAAGACCTATTATTGTACAGTTCAACAGTAGGATTATAAGAAATCTATTTATTGAAAGTAGCAGAAGAACCAAAATAACATCCTTGGACATTGATCTGGGCAGTGAAAACAATAGAATAAATGTGAATGAACATTTATTTCCTTATAATAAACAACTGCTTTGGAAGGCAAAGAAAATTAAAGAGGATATGCACTACAAGTACGTCTGGACAAAAAAAGGCGTTGTATATATGAAAAAAACCAATAATTCCCATACCTTCAAGATATTATCCGAAGACGACTTTCCTACTAATTAGAACGATCTCAGTTCAAGTATTCATTTAGGTGGAGGTAGTAATCAAGAGGAGTCAAAACTTCAGTTATATTATCAAAATGTGCGTGGCTTAAATCTTAAAGTGAATAAGTTTTATTTAAACGTGGTGTCCTGCGATTATGATGTTATAGTGATAACAATTGCTTAAAAATAATGTAAACAACAATGAATTATTTGGTGACAAATATGTAGTTTCCAGACAAGATGGAGAAGTAGATATTTCGGGAAAATCCGGAGGTTACGGCATCTTGCTTGGGGTTAGCACTAATTATCAAGCGGAACAGATGGCCATTGTTTTTCCTGGTGCCAAGTTTTGTGATCTATTGTGTGTCAAGGTTGTTTTAAATTTTAAAACCTGTTTATACATTATTGTTGTGTACATTACAAATGCTTCTAGAAAAGATTATGAGCAATTATTTGAGTATCTAAGTAGCTTATAATTTATTTTCAATGAAAATTGCATGCTGTTTGGAGATTTTGATTGTCCAGATTATTAAAAATATCTTTTAGAGAATACAAAAATAAATGTGTTGTAACGCTAGCTTCCGCATAAATTATAAACCAACATTAAAAATGTATTTAATTTATGCATCGCCCATCCAAGCGTTATCACAGGTTGCATCTTGCCGACATCCGAAGAAGAGATAACGAGCACTCAGCGTGAGCTGCGCCGTAAACACCAAGAGTCGATACTCGCACCGCTTCCCCCCACATAAGAATATCCGAAGTGGTGACTTAAAACAACACAAAACATATAAAAGCAGTTGCAGCGCTCATTTTGATATATAATTCCGAGAGATTAGAATTCCCATCCTCATTCCGATTCACCTGTTCCTGTTCCTGTTCCTGTCCCGTCCGAGAGATTCTTTTTACCGTTGTCCTCTCCTGGAAATTATCCTGAAGACCCGTTTCGTAATCAGTTTCGACTCGGTGACTTGTAATAGAGTGCCTGAGCCCTGATTTAATATTTCTAAATTTACCCCGTAATAGTCATAGCGAAATTTCGAGCCAGGAACTTCGCGGCCAGTTGGACATTCACTAATTATTCGGATTACAGCTATTGACCTACCTGAAGGTTCTCCGAGACGTAGGAAGCAGCCCGCAACCTTTTGGCCGGTTGAGGGCTGCAAGCGGTTCCTGGTGAACATTGCCAGAAACAAGATTCTTTGACGTACACCTCGAGGTCACTTCGCCGGAAGGCAGCTGGTTTTCGCGGGCCGGAATCCGCCTGCCGTACAAAATCCACGGCCGTACAGCAATTCCCCGGGAACCTCCTTGAAAATTGCAGTCGCACTCCCAGGGTAGCAAACACGGGAGATAATCTAATTTCCTTCTGTAATTACAGCGACGTAAACAACCCGGCTAATCTGACAGTTCGAGGTTAACAGTCGAGGTCCTCGATCTTGGCGAAAAGCTGCGTTCCAAAAAGAACAGGCGAGTCGCGAGAGGAGCCGTTCAACGAACCCGTTTCGCCCGCGATACACCGGTGTAGGAGTAGTTACCGCAATTCCAGGGAAGCGAAAACAGTACTCCCGAATAAATTGTAATTTAGTAACAATATACATTTAATTATGTTTGTAATTATGGATACACAGAATAAAACTATCTAAGGATATTTCCTGGTGTTTGTTTGCTGATTAAATATATATTTCAGGGAACAAATATCTCCGACTTGAGCTTAACCTGAGGCAGTAATTTTGGCAATAATTTTGGCACCTTTAGTAAGGGGGTAACAGGTCACAGTGTGTTCTAAAACTATAGCATTAATAAACTTTATAAATTTCTTAAATTGTAAACAGCACAACCATGTCACCAACATAAACAGCAGAATACTAGATTTTATAATATCTTTTAAGGAAATCAAGGTATTCAGGGAGTCCGACGGGATAGTGCCAGCGGATCCACATCATCCCGAATTATCATGGGAGTTTATTATTAAATCTTCGAAAGAAAAATTAGGTAAAATTAATAATGAATTCATATATGATTTTAAGCATGGTAATTTTTGAGATTATGATGTTCTGAAATCCATGTGCATGCTTGTTGACTCCAATATTAAAGTTCAAATAGGGCCGTATTGAGTGAACAGAAGCACAAGATAGCAGATAAATAGGAAGAGTATAATAGCAGAAAGTGCGAGAGATTAGAGGAAACGTAAATAACAGAGGAACAGTGAGTAAATTAATGTAAATAATAGCTAAATGAGGTTAATGGATTCTTAGGAATAAGGCTGGAAATTGCATGAGCCAAGTGTAGATAAGAGATAACAGAAATAAACACAACTGCAGTGACCTCCATTTCAAAATATTTTGGGTAGGCAACACATCATACACCAAAGTATTCATAAATCCACAAACAGTAACTGAAAATATAATTAAAACTGGAAAAGTATAAAAACGAGAAGAGAGCTGTTGATAGATAAGTGACAGACTTACGACGGGAAGACTGGGGTCTGGTACTTTACGCAATCAACAGCAGACTCGAAGATGAATGAGATGGAGAGAATTGAGAGGATGTTCCAACAAATAGAGGGGAACATGAAACAAATTAATGAGAAATTAGATGCATTTGCACTGGAAATGAAACAAGTGAAGGACGAAAATGCGAAACTAAAAGGGAAGGTGACAAAGCATGAAGAGAGAATAGCTAATTTAGAGAGAGAGATCAGGAAGAATAATATTATAATAAAGGGAGTAGTAGATGAGGAAAAGGAAAGCACAAGTAGAACGGAGGAAAAAGTAACTGGTATAATGCAAAAGATAGGAATTGACATAGATAAAAAAGATGATTTAGACCAAACGAGAAGAATTGGAAGATATATCAAAGACAAGGCAAGACCAATTTTGGTTAAGCTAACGAAAGGAAGTAAGAAAACAGCAATATTACAAAATGCGAAAAATCTTAAGGGAACGGACATATGGATCGATGAAGATTACACCAAGGAGGTCCTAGAGGAAAGAAAAGTGCTAATTCCACAAATGAAAGAAGCAAGAAATAAAGGATACAGGGCACAGTTAAAATATAATAAATTGATAATTAACGATGAAATGTACAGAGTAAGTGATTTGGTAAACGAGGAAAAACAGGAAAAGGACGACAGGAACGAAAGAAATGCACCAAAAAGGACGGTATCGGAAAGATCCCCAGAAGGAACAAGCTTCGAGGAACAAATAAGAAAAATAACACGAACTGCACGAAAAAACGACTAAGTATAGATATACAAGGGAGTAGCGGTAACGACACTGGCAATGAACAAGGTAATGAATTACAGGACAGGACAAAAACACAAACAAAATTTTAAAAAAGAGACACATTTGGAAATTAGGAACTTGGAACATAAGAAGCCTATACGGAAAAGATAAAGAATTAATTGAGGAATTTGAAAAAGGACAACTCGATATATTAACAATATCAGAAACGAAGAAAAAAGGACAAGGTATGCTGAAATTGGATAACGGACATGTAATGATATACAGTGGAGTAGAAAATAATAAAAGAGCGGCAGCGGGAGTAGCATGCATCATTCATGAGAAATTGACACATGAAATTTATAAATGGGAAACATACTCCGAGAGAATAATGAAAATAGAAATAAAGAAGAAAAACGGAAACATAAGGACAATCATTGCAATATATGGACCTAATGAGGACGAGAAAGCAGAAATAAAAGAAACGTTTTGGGATGAATTAACAAAAGTAACCGAAGAAAGTGAAGGAAGAATTTATATAGCAGGAGACTTTAATAGTAGAGTGGGGAGAAAAGACACTCCATACAACATAGCTATAGGAACACATGGTGAAGTTACAAGAAATAATAATGGCAAAAGAATGCTGGATTACTGTCAAATGCACAATCTTATTATTACAAACACGTTCTTTGAGCATAAAAACATTCATAAATACACTCGGGAACAACCAAGTAGAAAAGAAAAATCAATTATCGATTATATTTTAGTAGAAAAAGAAACAAGAGCAGCAGTCGTAGATACAAAAGTGAGAAGAGGCCCTGAAATCAACAGCGACCATTATTTACTTGTAGCTAAAATCAACGAAGACCCGCAAGATGAAAGAAATAACACACAAAAACACACACAAAAGAAAAAAGAACATGAATCTATAAGATCATATAAATTACTAAATAGAATTACTAAAACAAAATATGAAGAAACTATAAATAAAGAACTAGACAGAAGAAAAATTAAACCAAATGAATTAAATACTGAACAGTTATGGACAAGTTTCAAGGAAGTTATTAGAGATGCGGCCAAAAAAGTATGTGGGGTGTGCAAAACTATGAATAATAAGAAACAAACAGAATGGTGGACTGACGAAATTAAGAAACAGGTAAAAACAAAGAAAAAACTCTGGAAGAGCTACCTATCCAAAACAATACCAGAAAACTATGAAAAATACAAAGAACAGAGAAAAATAGTTAAAGACTTGATAATAGCAGCAAAACAAAATTCATGGAAACAATTTGGAGAAAAATTAGAGAAAGACAGTAAAGGAAATCAGAAACTATTTTATAAAATAATGAAAAATTTAAGATCAGACCGTAAACCACAACTAACAACGATAAATGACAAAGTAGGAAATATACTAACAGATGAAAAGGAAATAATGGCAAGATGGAAAGAATATTTCGAAGAATTATTAAATACGAAAAGAAAAGAAATAACATCAGAAAATGAAGGAAAAACGCAGAAAATGCACAAAATAGAAGAACAAAAAGACGACATTACAATAGAGGAGCTGCAATATGGACTAAGAAAACTGAAGAACGGGAAAACACCAGGACATGACAGAATATCAAGCGAAATGATAAAAAACATGGGACCTAAAGGAACACTTCTACTTCTAGACCTAATGAACAAGATATGGACAGAAGAAATAATACCGAAAGATTGGGAGATAGGTATGATACTGCCTATCTACAAGAAAGGCAATAATAAAGAATGCAACAATTATAGAGGTATCATGCTCCTTAGCACAGTACTAAAATTGTATGAACAAATACTAGAACAGAAGTTAACAAAAATAATAGATAAGACATTAACAGAATCACAAAGTGGATTTAGAAAAGGTAGGAGCGTACAGGACCACATTTTCACAATTAAACAAATTATAACTAAAACACAACTAAAAGGAGAAAAAGCCTACTTCGCTTTTATAGATCTACAAAAAGCATTCGACAAAGTGCCTAGACAAAAAGTTTGGAAAATCTTAGAAGAACGAAAAATAGATAGTAAACTAAGAAGAAACATTAGCGGCCTGTATAAGAACACAATAAATTACGTGATAGCAAAAAATATGAAATCAGACTCGTTCATTACAGAAGAGGGACTAAGACAAGGAGGAGGAATGAGCCCAATACTGTTTACCATATTCATGGACAATATAATCAAGAAATGCAACCAAAAAACTAAAACTTTGCTCGTAGGGTACAAAAATTTACAGAAAGTTGAAATATCAGAGTGTGCGTTTGCAGATGATGTGGTCATTATGGCAGCGAATGAAAAGGATCTGAAAGCGAATCTAGAAATTTGGAAAGAGGTATTAGAAGAAAACGGAATGGAAATGAACCGAGATAAAACAAAAGTGATGGCGATAAATGAAAGAAAAGAGAACATAAACATAGAAATTGACGGAGAAAAAATAGAAATTCTACAATACTTTGACTACTTAGGAGTAACAATTGAAAATGCAGGACAACAAGATATGGAAATTAACAAGAGGATAGAAAAATCAATGAAAACCTATTACGCTATTAACAAAAACTTTATTAACAAAAAAGAAGTATCAGAAAAAACAAAAATGAGTGTATATCGTACAATATACAGACCGATTCTGACATTTGAGTGTGAGACATGGATACTAACAGCGAGCCAAAAAAGTAAAATACAGGCAGCTGAAATGAAATTTTTACGGAGAGTAAAAGGAGTAACAAGAAAAGACAGAATTAGAAACGATCAGATTAGAAATGAATTAAAAATAGAATCTATCTTAGAATTCATTGAAACTAGACAGATGAGCTGGTGGGGGCACCTACAGAGGATGGACCCAAGAAGACAGGTGAAGAGAGTATGGGATGCAAGAATACAAACAAGGAGGAAAAGAGGCAGACCTAGAGAGACATGGGAAAAGGCGATAACAAAAACCTTGGAAAGAAAAGGAAAATCATGGTGTGAAGCGAAAGAAATGGCACAGAATAAAAAACAATGGCAAAAATTCATGTATAATATTTAGAATTGTAAACATCCCTACACCTACGGGTAGAAGGGAATTTGATTATATATATATATATATATATATATATATATAATTATGATTTACTGACTCAGTTAATTAGAGGCACATAGTGGAGTGATCTAGATAATTACAACGTAATTGATGAAGCGGTAAAGAAATTTTATGACATTATAATATTTTGGACTGTAGTATTCCCAAGTCACGAAAACGTAAACCTAAATTCCTTTATTGGTATAACCGAACAATAATTCAGAAATTGGAAAGTGGATGTGCCCTCACTAATATCACAATTAAACTTTATGATACCCGATAAACGTACTAGATCGTATTTCACTTTTGCCTACTCATATAACACAAATATTCGTTTACATTCGCCTGTTGTTGCTATGGATTTTAATTTTAATCGCATGAATATGCATATGGATATTATCTGACAGTCTTTTGAACAATTTCGTGCTGCTATCAGTGGGGAATGTGGTTGATACAATCAGAATCCTTTTTGTTTTTATTTTTAATTTAATTTAATTAATTATAGGAATTAGTATGATACTTTTTGATGCATATGCATGTTTTTCGTAGCGTCCACTGTGTTGGGTGCATTGTAGTTTTCTTTAAATTTAATCAAGTAATTTCCTGTAATTGGGTCTTGGTACCTGTTGGAAATAAATCTTTATTGTTATTATTATTATTATTATTATTGTTATTATGACTTACACTTTTTATGGTGTATTAGATTTTAAATAGCTTTCCAATTTTTGGCTGAAATATAAATATTGCGACTTATGTGACGTAGCTTCCGGCTAACCTTGTATTGTTTCAGATGACGTAAACCGACGCTCTCATTTTCTTTCGTTTTTTTTTTGGTAATGTCGCAAATTCAGCCCCAATTCACAAATTTAAGGGACGCTACCTCAATAATTCGAATCTGGATGAACCTGGGTAGCTGGAATCACGTTCAACCCCTTGGGAAATGTCCAATCTTAAACCACCCCGCGGTTTATCGGGTTTCGGTAACGCTTTCCTGGAGAATCCTACTTTAAATAGAGAGCTTTATACGCTTGATACATTTTCTAGTGACGCCACGGCAATTACACACTTGGGAATGGCTTGTTGGTTCAAATATCTATACGCAGGTACTTCTGAAGGTCTTCTCGAAAAGTAGGAGACAAAACTTTCTCTGGCTGATGTCTCCAATCAGTCAAAATGGGCTCCGAAGTTGGTCGCAATTGGACGATTCTTGCAGCTCACAATAGCCAAAGAAATATCTCTTTACTGGGCACTGATATTACTTTGAAAATTATTCACAAAGATAGGCTGCACACGGGTGAATATCAAAAACACTATTTGGGCTCGACAAATAATTTTAAAATTATAAATTTTTACACTAATCTGTAGGCTCAGCTGGCACACAACACAATTTTTTCAATCTTATTTGGATACTATTAGCAATTAACATTCTGGTTACCTGGTGATTACGATTTACATTTGTTTTTAAGAAATGAGGTTTGATATCATGTTTTAACTTATGAACTATTATAGTTTTCATATACTGTTTTTACTTAATAATAAACTGTCTTTTCTTGGGAATTGTCACTTTAAACTTTGTCCTGCTTTCAATCACTTAGTTTAATTGCAGTGATTCACATGAGTTTATTTAGCACTGCACTAATTGTGTGCGTAATCTCGATAGGTTGTCTTATTTCGTTACTCTTTGCAGTAATTGCTTTACTTTTACTGCTCCTTTAGCCGTCAGTTACTTTGCCGTTTGCTGGCTTATAAACTTTTACTACTCATAGCGCTCATGTACTTTCCGTACTTCACAAATTATCTTTGTATTATTTCTAATTCACATTATTGTATTGATTTCACCAAACTCAAATCTGTCAGCTACATAAATGAAGCTATGCTTGCCATTCCGAACTCCAATTATTACTGAAGCTCGGAACGTAACTTTCGAATTCTGCCTTCTCTAATAACAACCTTTCTCTCCCAAATTATAGTTGCTGCTGCTCATATCAAGTGCATTTATTAGTGAAAAATACTGACTATCTGCAATAAATGAAATATTTAATTCTGTGTTCATTTTTAAAGTATTCATTTTCGTGTTAGTTAGGCAATCAGAAATGCCGTAGGCAGCAAATCATCACAATAGCTATATATGTATATGTGTATATTGCGATGGTATGCTAACTAAAGGAATTCTGGTTCCATTACATTTATTATTAAATAACTGCTAATTAATTAAAAATCAAACGTGAACCGAATTGGTACTTTATTAATCGTTACAGTAAAAATATTATGAGAATTAAATTTTGATGGATTTATAAACCATGATTAATGAGTAATTTATAATTTAATTAAACCACGAATAGCAAGTGGGTTCCGAAATGATATCTTCAGGGTTTCGAACAATTTGATTCAGTTTTATGATGGAAATGGTAAGTGCAACTGTAAGTTTGATAAATGTTCGGATATTTTAAGTAACCTAAGACATGCAAATGAGAAATTGTATTAGTAAAAATGGGTGGCGAAGCTTTACAGAGACAATGGGCAATAAGCTTGTATTCTGTTTAACATACCATGAGCTGAGTTGAGCTTAATAATACAGTGATAAGAAGTCACGTAACATGTCTAAGAGCATAAAGCAACCTATAATCTTCTGAGTGACAACTGATAGTGCTTAGTGCTTGTATAAGTGCAAAAATAGGTGAAAAATGCTGTGAATCGTACGAATGTGAGGTTAGCGTTACGATATCTGACATTTCAAAAATAAATTAGTACTTAAAAGTAACAATACGAGTATGTAGTAGGTTACTTAATAATAGTGGATAAAAATAGGCAATTACCAAGTGAAGCCAAGCCAAATTGTAACGGTTGGCCCAGTAATAAAAATGCTGTAAATTTTCAATAAATTATAGTTTGAGTTCCAACTGTTCTTATTATTGAAATCCAGGTGCGGGGCTAGTTGTGTGTTGTCGCGGTACGCCTAAAGTCCGGGTAACTGGCAATCCTTAGTTAAAATACACTTGGACACCAAGACCAAAGCTACTGTTGCGAGATTAATAAGAACACTTAAGTACAAATACTTGCATTTATTTTCTGCCGTTTACAGAATAACTTAAGTTTAACACCGTTACTTCTTAACTCTACTTATTTAACTTCTTCTTATTAACTAACTAAATTCTAAGTCCAGTTTGACCAAGAAAACTCGATAGGCGTTTACAAAAATCCAAATAAGCCTATCAGAGCTGTTCTAAATTTTGGACATTTGGCACGTACCTACGGACCTGACAATTTATAATAGTTCTATGAATTCGACAATCTTGAAGCTTTCACACACTAAAATTTGTCAAGCGGCGATACCTCGCAAATTATCGCTAATAAAGTTTTACAATTCTACTAAAAGGAATTTGCTCCAGCCGGCACGTAATTCTGCCTAATTTTTATGACCGCGTTGCACATTTGCACTTCTGCTCAAGTACCAATATCTAGCTTCTTCTAATTTTTCGGCCCACGAGGTAAACCTTGCATAAATTTGCCTTTAACCATTCCATGAGATTAAAATATCTTCAGCTTCCCAGAGAAAGGCACGTTTCTAAACATCGGCTAAATATTAGCTTGTTGTAATTTTAATATGACCATTTTGCCTACGAAATTCTACCTTAAAATATTTATTATCCAAACGGCTTATAGCTAACTAAAGTACAGTCTATTCCTACAACCGCATATAGTTTATTTCACTAAAGAACGCAAATCGTAACAGTGTAAAAGCAGTGTTTTCGGTAATTAGTTTAATAGCAGATGTTGGAGCAGCAAAATTCGGATTGCAGGACTACCACGATTTGGGGAAACCAGCAGCGATTTGAACTAGCATAGGATGCTTGCGAGCAGGTACAAAGACTAGCAGCAACATTGGGGCTCAGCAGAGGCAGCGAGCAGCAAGCCGAGCCATCCAAGTATCGAGGTTGAGGGAGCAACCTGCATGTTGGACCACAGCGAAACCAGCGAGCAGCATTACAGTACAGAGAAGGCAGAGGAGAGCCAAGCGGAGGCAGTTATGTAAATTCCAGCATTTGTGGTGCTCAAGTAAAGTTTCGGAACCAGTCGGCGTCCTTAGGGAAAATCGAATACAGTCATCCTTGGAATAAAACGGGGTCGGCTTATTGGCCTAGTTGCCGATAAACAGGTATAGCTTATATACGTGATTACAGAGATTTTAGTGTTATTTATCTGTGACGTAATTATTAATAGCTGGCCTTAATTAAAGTAAACTTGTGTTGCAAATTTTGTGTTGTTTTGTGACTATTTATTTGAGGTTAGATTATGAGAATGAGCATTTGTCATACTAGTGCAGTTATCATACAATTGAGTAATATTTCAATTGTGTAGAAACTCAACCCCGAGATACGAGATTTTGAACCGGGGAGCTAGTCGGTGCAAAAGTATTAATATTGCGATAAATAAATAATTGAAGTGCAGCATATCTGAGAATAACGTTTTATTCAATTCAAATAAACATTGTTAGTTAGCCAGACGATTACAGTTATATAAACACTCTGTGGCGTTTTTAAAATTATATAGATATAACAGAATAGTTACAAAACAAATACATCATGGGCAACTTTAAACCACTTCAATATATATATAATCTTCTTTTGTTTTATAAATAATTTATTATTACAACAAACTATAATCATTAATCATTAATGATGGAAAGAATGTGCAAAAGAGAATTATTTGTGGACATTTTATTTGGAAGAACATATAAGTAATGTACTTGTAATACAAATACAAAATAAGAAACTGAAAAACACATTTAACTAATATAATATAGTAGAGTTAAAGTACACATAATATAATACAATATAGTTAAAACATACAGATCCATGCAACATAAATACAATTCCACAAGTACTTACCTAATATTACAACAACGGGTCCCGCTTAGTCTTAGACTGGGTATAGGGTCCGGATATTCTTAACTGGACCTTACGGGTCCGAATCCGGATACCGAAAAACCCTAGTCTGAACATCTATACCTCCTCCCTGAGGAGATGTCCTGCAGTGGTGATGTGGCAACAATGCCGATGACGACTAATTTTAAGTTAAATCGAAGATAGCGTTGATGATTATACGACAGGAAAGAATATATAAAGAAGCTAGACAATACTTATTATCAATTTTAATTAACATTTCAATATTTAACCCTCTTACCAAAAGCAAAATATTTAAAGTGTTAAAGTCTCTACTAGCCTTTCATGCTAAGTGTATAAAAATAGACCTGAAATAACTAGACGAAATTGCAGCTCAAGCTAAAGTGTTGGTTTTAAACACTGCAAAAGGTCGATACGAAACTCATCAGTCTACCCGACGAACAACCTTCGTGGCTTTTGCCGACAACAGGTACGTCCTCTAACCTTTCAGATATCTCACTTGCTATACTTGTAAAAAATCTCAAGTCCGATATACCCGAGTCGAAAGAATCAATTACGTTCATTTTCGACAAAATCACGTACTTTGAAACCTCTCTACTCAATGTATGCGAAAAAATGTAACTGACTGCCGCTTCACAACATGAAAATGCGGATCTGAGAAATTAAACAGTTCTTCTTAGTAGTCAACGAAGTCATTCCAAGTAAGTATAAAAGACAACCAAATGAGGAGTCTAGGATTATTAGGATTATTACAAACTGCGCAGTAATTATACAAACTTAACAATTAAAAATGAAAAACAAACTTACTTTCAATTTAAGGCTACTCATAGCAGCAGTAAAGAAAGTTGAATGTGGGTAGCTCAAATTCTAATAAAAGCTAAAATAATTCTTATATTCCGAATGTAAATGAAATTAGTAAGTATTCTATAATAGTATACATACCTTACCAGTTGGCGAAGATTAATATAATTTTTACTCAAATAATGTATTAGTAGAAGCATTTTTGGAATTTGAACCTGCAGCCACTGAGGAAATTATAAAAATAATTAATTCATTAAAAAGCACTTCAGTAGGACGCTCACATCGGCCAATATCTGGCTCAAATTATTAATACTTACATTATGTAAAATTCATACCCTAGTTTATGCAAATCTGCAATGGTAGTTCCCTTGTCCAAAGTTAAACGTATGTTCAACTAAAATATTTCAGACCAATTAGTATTCTGCCCACAATGTTTCAAATTTTCGAAAAAATAATTAATACGCATTTATGTAACCACTTTCAAAAACATAAATTATTACCTGAATGCCAGTCAGGATTTCTACTAGCGATAGTTGTACAACAACTTTACTGCGTGTAACTGATTTATTTATTTATTTAAGTCGCACTCAGCCAACAGCCGTTAGGCCAATTATAGGCGTCCCTGTGCAGTTATGAGGACTTCCAACCCCACTAACGACTGTCATGATGTTGTATGACCGCCGGGACCAACTTTTTTTCGTGATAGCCGTACCACGAGGCGCCGAGAGATGCAGCCGTGGAACTCCCATCCAAGTTCTGACCAGAGACAGCGTTGCTTAACTCTGCTGATCGAACGTGGACGCTTGTTCAAGCTACACCACTCGGGACCCCAATGATGTACTCCAGTCATATGATAGTGGTAATTATACAATGTTGACATTGTTTTACTTTAGTAAAGCATTCGACACCTTAAGTCATAAATTACTCGTGACAATTATGTTGATTTAGGCAATGCTGCAATTAATTCAAAAAAAAAACTGCATAATAGAAGTGAAAGGGTGAAAGTAGATAATATCATATCCCACCCTTTAGATGCTGCGAGAGGTGTGCCCCAGGGGTACATCTTGGGACCCTTGCAGTTTATTATATACACTAGCGACTTTTACAAACATAAAAAATATTGTAACGTTCATATGTATGCGGACGACACACAATTTTACTGTTCTTTTCGCAATGAAGATATTGATAAAACAACACACAATATAAATCGAGACCTTGCTAGCATTTCACATCTGTTAGGCAGCATGCTCTTATATTGAACCGCATAAAGATTCATTAAAATGTACAAAGATCAATTAATAGTGAAAGAACAGTATAATTATTAAAAACTAGCTGACCCGGCAAACGTTCTTCTGCCCACAAATAATTTGTCTCTGAAACCCCATTTCACCACTATAGAGTTTTAATTTTGTCATTTCCACCTTCTTGGACTTAAAAACAAATGCCATTTTCGCAATCAACGTCCTAAAAAACCTCAATAACGACACCCACATCGATTTTTAGGCTTATTTACCTCATTTCACCCCCTAAGGGGTTGATTTTCGGAAAGTCACGGAATACGTGTTTGCTTATTTGTTTTTAGGAGTACTCCTACGAAGTTTCAAGTCCAAATGTCCATTTAATATTGTTTTTCCATACAAAATTGGAACCCTCATTTTATCCCTTTAGGGGTTGAATTTCGAAATAACTTTCCTTATTCGTTGTATAAATCATATCTGTGACCTACCCGGCGTTGCCGGGGAATAATATTACGTGAACATATGCGTGTATGTTTTGAAACATGACTTTTCCATTGTTCTATTCCCGTTTTTCCATTCTGAAAAAAATTAGATTTTTCCTAATTTTCCGAATTTTCCGAGTTTTCCACTCCAATTTTCCCATTTTTCTCTTTGAAACGCCATTCAGAAACGAAAACATACGAAATCCCATGCAAAAATACCATATAAAATGATCTTTTTGATTTTCCGTATTTTTCGACTTTTCCGGTCGATTTTCCCAAATTTTTCTTTCATACAAACCTTGTCCTGACAATTACGAATACCACAAACAAATGAACCAAATCGGTCAAGCCGTTCTTCAGTGATGATGTAACATACATGCGGCAATTGATGTTTATTTATATAGCCTGATTTATTTAATAAGTTACAGATAAAAATTCAAATCCGGTAATACATTTAATATTCAGAAAAGGTTCTACCATATAAATTAAAAATATTATTTTTGCAGTCATTTAGATGGTTGTTTGGTGTTATCGGATAGCAATTCATGATTGAATTTAAATAACAATTAGTACAAACTTACATAATTAGTACATAGTTTGAATTAATGTAAAAGTTATAAACTGAATTAATATTTTTAAAAGTAATTTAAAAATGTAAATATAAATAGATGGTGCTAATAAGTAATCTAGGAGTGTTAATTTTGAAAAAAAAATATGTATTGGTACTACTATGGTGAATTTTTAATTTTAAAAATAACAACTAATTTTTTATTTTAAAATGTACAACTAAAATTTGGTATAAAGAAAATTTGATAATAAAACACTTGTATAAAAATGAATTTATTATGGGAATAGTGTAATAGGGTCTATAGGAGAAAAATAAATATAAAATAAAAGCAAATAAGAGAATTCTAAACAAACTATAATATGAAGAAAGTTACTATTTTACTACTTGAAGAAGAATTAAGAATAATGGGATTGGTGAGGTAAATACATCTGGACCAAAGATAATAATTGGTTGGATTGCGCTGGAGTTGCTATTGCACCATTTTTATTTGGATGAGCCGCAAAGGAGTTACCATCGAGGAGAGCTGTTTTTTTTAAGTAGGGGGTCGCTGTGTGAGTCTTCATCAGTGTTCTATCCATTGTGGCAGTTGGGTTGCCGATTGAGCAAGTAGAGAATTTAGGTGAAGTTGTTCTTTAGGACAGCTAGTTGCAGAGCAGGGATATTCGTTGGGGTTACAAATGGAAGCGCCTGAATAAGCTGGTTGCATTTGCATTACTGGACAGGAGTATTGGATCAATCCAATTAAGTCAAAGAAATTAGTTATATGTAAAATAAACAGTAATCAATTTCAATAGTGAATGAATAAGATATTTATCATAAGTATTTACCCTTATTAGCATTTGAAACTATACAAATTGTACAGATATGAATTCAGCTAATCTTCCATATGAATAATCTTACTTTGACAGTTGCAGAGGGGTAATTTGATTTTTTTCTCATAATAGCAATTAACCTGAAGGAATAATTACTTTAGAAAGCAAGACATTAGCAAAGAGTAATAAATGCAAGTAATTATATTTAGCAAAGCATGAACTTAACCTGAGTTGAGAGAGGATGTTTCTACCGTAGCTAGTAAAATAAATAAACTCAATGTTTAAATAATTTAAAGTAGGGTATATTTCACATAATTTTACCTTGATATAAATTAATTTCAATTAAAAATAAATACTATGCACGGTGTTATAGCAATACCTTTTCTGGGAAAAGAACTTGGGATTAGTTATTGATAAATCGTTGAGATTTAAAGACCATATATGCAAAAGTATACAAAAAGCTTACTATAACTTAAAACTTCTGTCTCTTCATAGGCTATATTTAAGTATAAAGGTTAAGACTCTTTTGTGTGAGGCGCTTGTATTGTCTCATTTTGTATACTGTGCTCCCGTATATAGACCTTGCCTGGATCTTGAAACTGCGTTACGCATACATCGGGTGCAGAATACTTGTTTAGGTTCCACCTATGGTATCTCTAAGTTTGAGCATATATCACAAAAATTGGAAGATACAGTTGAGCTCAATATCAGCAGCAGGCGGTATTTGCAATTTTCAATTTTATTTCATAAAATTATAACTGACAAATGCCGCTTTACATGTACCTACAATAAAATAACATTTAGGACGGATGTGCTTAACATCAACCTACGTTGCACAGGTTTATTAACAATCCCACAACACAAAACTGTATTGTATCAGCGGCTCGTTAGCTATAACATTGCAAAAATTTAAAATGACATTTCTTGAAAGAATGTTTGGTTAAGCAGTTTAAAGAAAAAAAAATCGTTCATTTGTTTGGGTTGCAGTGATATGTTGCAGCCTTCTGTACCACTGTTAGTATATAATCTTTTTTGTTTAATTAACTGTAGTGTAAGCACATTATTTTATAGATCATATTAAATTGATGGCTTAGTTAGTAGTATCTTTCGTAATTTTTCAAGGTTTTAGTGGATGAACTGTTTCTTACTGAACTAACAACCTAGGTTCGTTACTGTGCTAACATTTTATTTCTTTTAAAATTTAAAAATTGCATTCTGAATTTGTATTATCTGTTAAGTCATTTACCGTGAGGGATAAAGGCTGGTGCTTCGTACGCTTGCATCTGGCGGTACAATCCTCAACTTTCCCCGGATTCGGGTTACAGAGTTGGAGAGCGCCTTTTGTACTGAATTTGTATTTTATATTTATGTTTACTTTATATTGTGTATTTGCTTTATTATTCTATTAATATAAAATCATATCAAATTCTGTTAGTATTCTGTTATTTTTGTTGTACAGTATGGAATACATTTATATTACTATTATTATTCTTATATCATGGGCTATTTTTCAATTTTTAACCGCATTATGCGCAACTATAATACGTGTGCCCAGGATTGTGTGGATATTGATATTTTTAACAATACTCTGCCTAGATTTAAATCGCTCATTGTGCAAGTTTTCGTGGTAGATAATGCCTCTTATACATTTGTTTTTTAACACAGGGTGAGCCGGGAGCAACGGACCAAACTCCAGGATTGTATTATACACGTGAAAATAATGCAAAAAAACTCAAACGTTATCCGATTTTCATTTGTTTTCAAGTTATAGCATTACAAAAAAATCTGTAAAAGGCTTTACCCAGAACTTTCCTCGTCAATATTGTGGCACTAAATAATTTTAAAAATCAAATTAAGTTAGGAGTACAAATATCTTCACGTTTTTAATAAATTAAATACATTTTTAAATTTAAAAAAAATGTATGCCGTTGAGGTTTGAACCCGTCGCATCTGCAGCTCTGCAGAATGCTCGACCCTAACCGAATCTCCGTAGAGGATATAAGTACGGCGAAATTCCATCTGAGCTACCGCGTCTCTCCGGCGCGGGCGTGTCTTGAAAAGCACGGTGTAATGGTTGAAACATTTTTACTTTTTTGTGACATTATCCTTCATCGGTTGAGTCATATTTTCGGCAAATGTAAAGCCTGACTTATGTGAAAGTTATTACTTCCTTTTATTTCAAAATTAACGCAAAAATAAACAACATCTTATTTTTTTAAGGTGCTCACCTTGTATATATTTGTATGAAATTGTAGCAGTTGTATGCGAGGTAGATATATAATGTCATGTATGCAAAATATCGTCTTCCTCCGACAAATAGTTTTTGACAGACAGGCGGACAGACACAGAGACAGACAGACGGACAGACATACATACAGACAGACAGACAGACTGAAGGAATTGAGAAAACCTCTTTTTCGTCATCTAGGAACCTTGAAACGTGAAGATCTGAAAAAATCTCGGAAGGTGATTTTTTCGTGATTACAATACTTCCTTCGTCTTTCAGACGAGGGAAGTAAAACAATTTTGTATAGAGAACGTAACTGACTTCTTGTAAAAAAATAGATATTTTTATTAATTTAAGAAGTCATCATTTGCAAACAATGGAGAAATGCATTATTTATTTCAAAGGCTAAAATGAAAATAATGTATATGGGGATTCTTTTATGATGCTATAACTTGAAAACAAATTAAAATCGGATAACAACATTTGAGTTTTTTACATTGTTTTCATGTGTATAATTCAATCCTGGAGTTTCGTCCGTTACTCCCGACTCACCCTGTATATTTTTTAAAATAATTTTTACTAATAGTTTTACAGGTAATATAGCCTTCCAGTCATTTAATTTAACTTATCTATATTTATTTTTATTTTGTTTTAATTGAGTGACACTTTCTTATTTTGCCGTATTGGGTTTTCTTTTGTGTTTACTTTCGTAATCATTAGTATCTCATATTTTTACTTTCTTTTACGATAAAGGAAGTATTGGATTCATCCCAAAAATTCGAAATTAAGTTTTCAAAAGATCTTCACGTTTTAGAGTCCCCTGAACCCAAAAAACATGTTTTTGTTCATTGGTCTGTCTGTCTATGTGTCTGTCTGTGTGTCTGTGTACAGAATATCTCAAAAACGAAAAGAGGTATGACGTTGAAACTTCATATATAAGTTTTGTGTACTATCTGCGACAGGAAGCTTTTGAAGAAAATCGCATAACCGGAAGTACCGTGTTTACTCTTGCGATTTTTCATTTTTTTCGATTTTTTCTGAAACGGCTCTAACGATTGTTTTCAAACTTTACATATTTATTACATATTTAATGTGTATTGATGTGAGATAGTTGACTTTCAAGTTGAATACTTCTAAAATGGATTTATTTTGTTTTTTCTTATTTTTTTTATTACCTCCTACTTTAAATACAACACCCGGTATATTATTACATTTCTAAATTCAGCTTAAAATTCTAAAGAAAATTTGTCTATTAAACTAATGCTCTATTTTGTACGGTTTCTGTACAATTTGTAATTTTTAAAAATTTTGGCAAGTGCTTAAAAACTAAAAATCAAATGTTGGCTAATTATAAGATCACTGTAAAAGGAAGTTGTGTACGTGTATCACACCAGATTTTTATTTTTATTATTAGTTTACATGAATAGTGAACTTTTTGCGCGATTGCAATATAAATATAGCTTATGTTCTGTTTTAGTAGAATGTAAAACCATAAAGTATGATCAAAAATTAATCTCATCTAGTATGGCTATGAAAGAACAAAGTGCTGCCTTTAAAACTGTGTCAATATATTATATTTTTAAATTAGATTTAAGATAAAGTGTCTATTCGCCCGATGCAGGCTTATTTGTTGGACAATTACATTACTTTTACGTGCAAATTCGTTTATTTCAATATAATATTGTAATAAAATGGATAAAAAGAATAAAATTTGACAGTTTGAATGAAATATAAGTAGGTAAGCCAATTTTAAAGGCGTTGGTTTGCACTTCCACAGCCATACTAGATGAGATAAATTGTTGATCATACTATATAACTAAGCTATATGACCTGCTTGTTTTTCTATATAAATAAATAAATATCCTTTGTTTTTGATGAAACCTGTTTGTTCTTCTGAGATTTGAAAAGATAGATAATTTTTTAAACGTTCATTCAACATGTATAGAATAATTTTACTAGCGTGGATTATCAATTTAGATAGTAGGACCTATTAACATTCAAACTCCAACCAACAAACGTAAAACCTGCAAAAATTACGCAACGGCAGACACTTTTGTAAAATACAAGAAAGAATAACTCAGAATGACCACTTTCTGAAGCTGAACTGATTTAGTTTAGAAAAAATAATGTTTGTAAAGGCGAAAGATTTATGTTAGTACATCTTAATACCGATACGGAATCAATATCCACAATAATTTGTAAAAACAGTAAACAGAAGATGCCGTTATATATCTTCTTCTTCTTTCTTCTTCCTCTTAATATAGGTTGAGAGCCTGTTATTTCTACACATTGAGTGCGGCTTTATAACCCATCTTAAGCCGTGGCGTGGTAGGTGGCTAACCTAACCCCTTGAATTAAGGAAGAATGCCCTCACAGGGGTCAGGACCACCAAAGATGTTGCTATAATGGCCGGAGAGCGTTTGATGTTTCCAATGTACGCTCTCCGTTACATATCAAATTGTAAAAACAAAGTTTGTTGCAGATGGAATTCGAACTGAAACAATTCGATTGTTAGCTAGATGCTTTAACTTCTCGCCCATGAGAACAGACTTATTATGTTCGCTTACGAATGAGTTATAAAGGGTGCAGTGACGACAGGATCAACGCAGGGCCTGTATTCTAGAGGTTCACGATATTCTTATTTTTATCGAGAATAAAAAACTGAGATATGTGCAAAATATTACTTTTATTTAACTAATAGCTCTTGAGTGAAAACAAAAATAAACAGAAGTACATTTTTTTAAGGTGCTCACCCTGTATATTTTTAGCAAAGATATATTCGGTCTCGAGCCAACTTCCTCAAGTAAATAGTTTTTGAGCTATACCACCAAAAGACAGACAGACGGAATTGACAAAACATGTTTTTCGTCATCTAGACACCATAACCCTGAAATCCTAAAACCTGAAAATCTGAAGAAACCTCGGAAGATGATTTTTCAAGATTACAATAAATACTTTCTTCTTCCTTTAGACGAGAAAAGTAACAGGTCGGTAGCGCAAAAATATAAAATAAATATGTATAACAGAAACCTTACTTTGACGATCGGCTGACATTTCTACCACTTCGTTTTTCTTGGCTTTCTTAGATCTGGACCGACTTACAATAGTTACTGGCTTTTTATGCCGAACGGCATGGTCCAATTCAACGTTTCCACTGTTGCAGCTGTGCCGATCAGCAAAGCCGATTGTAGTGGAAAAGTGCCTTTAGGTATGTGTTTACTAAGTTATTCCCAGCCCAGAGCTTCGAGGTTCATAGAACCATCAATGATAAGAAATGCTGTATAAGCATGTGCTCGCTGAATTCAGTCAGTTATCATTTAGTAGTCGCGTTGTAAACTGCATAATATGTAACATCGTAATTTTAATTAAAAAAATTTTATTTAACAAGTTTCGTAAATTGTAATTTGCGCAATCATAAAAGCCATAATGGGCTCGAAATAGACACAATAGAACAATTTATCAAAAGAACCACTAGAACATTCCTAGGCAATCTACACAATAATGGAAGTAATATGCTTCACAAATTCGCAGCACGAACATTCACATCCAGCTCAAAAGACGACTACCGTATGATCTAACTTCAAGTTCAAAAGAACATGACAGTGAATAAGAACAGTTAAAATTCGAGGAGTAACCTTCTTTCGCGCAAATTTCTATTTGTTAGTAAATATTTCCCTATGTTATGAAAACCATGCATAACATTGTAAAATGTTGAACAGGTAATACTAAAGAAAATAGTTATTTGTGCAACAAGTGCCAAAAGTGGATGTTTATGCACAAGACATGTCACACTTTAGCACGAGTTTGCACACAATATTTTTTTCTACGACTTTAAAATTACTGTTATTAATCCATAAATGGACAGTAAATAACATAGATGACAGTTATAATTTATGTTATGGTAAAGAGATGGCCTTGACGGTGCAGGTGACTGTTTCTGCAGCCGGTAGCTGTCAAAGTTAGTTATCAAAGGTAATTACAATAGTACACATTTGTTTTATTCATTACGTAATGCTTTAATTATTTAAAAAACACTTTACCTCTAACGAAAGAGGTAACTAGAATAACTTTATAACCTCACTTCCAGTTTAAAATTCTAAAT
The DNA here is from genome assembly GCA_940337035.1 of Agriotes lineatus. Classification (NCBI taxonomy): domain Eukaryota; kingdom Metazoa; phylum Arthropoda; class Insecta; order Coleoptera; family Elateridae; genus Agriotes; species Agriotes lineatus. The sequence continues at coordinate 36,077,989 of OW679200.1, read as the reverse complement.
TCAACACCAGCTGTTTACTTTTAGCATATGTGCTAAAAGTAAATAGCTGATTTCACTTTCAACACACTGATTTTTAGTGAAACAAGCTAGTGCTAAAAGGCCTACTTTTAGTAGTGGACGTAGAAAAAAGAGTTTTTCTCTACTTGTAATAGTCAATTGGGTTGTCTATGTAATCTAAATTATTGGCCTTGTATGTTAAACCATAGTTGCTTTCGCTATGCTAAAAAATGCATTTTGTATAGAGATTTATATAAAATAAAATGATAGATAGCACCAACCCTGATGTAATTATTACGAAAAGAACTACGCCGGAAGTTGCAAATATTTTTTCAATGCACTAAATAAGTGGCATTTTTTCGTGAATATTTATTTTGTATATAATATGTTAGGAAAGGCATTGAAAACGATAACGACCAAAGTTACTAAATAGCCTATACAGTCTGTTCAACAAAAAAGGCCCCGCCTTCTAGCTACTTTATTATTTATTTTAGACCCAATAAACCTTATATGAAATCAAATGGCACATAAAAACCTACATTTTAACACAATCAACAAATTTTTATCTTCAATTTTTTCAGAGTGGTGACGTCACATGCATTTTTTTTAAATGACACTGTATATATTTTTTGACATTTTCTGGTAGAGGTTTTTTTTCTCTTTTCAAAAATATAAATATTTTATGCACTTGCATAAAAAATTTTCGTGAAAAATTACAAAAACTTTTTCACAGTGGTAGGCCATGATACAAAACTGTAAACAAAAGTGTAACTCAGAAAACAAAACAAATAGTAGCCAAACTCTTTAACTATCAGATTTCAGAATAATCTAAAGTGTTTATTGTGTTGTTTTCTGAGTTACACTTTTGTTTATAGTTTTGTATCGTGGCCTCCCACTGATAAAAGTTTTTTAATTGTTCTCGAAAATTTTCTTATGTAAGGGCATAAGATATTTATGTTGTTGAAAAGAGAAAAAAAACCTCTACCAGAAAATGTAAAAAAATATATACAGTGTCATTTAAAAAAATTGCATGTGACGTCACCACTCTGAAACAATTAAAGATAAAATTTTTTTGATAGTGTTAAAATGTAGGTTTTTATGTGCCATTTGATTTGATATAAGGTTTATTGGGTCTAAAATAAATAATAAAGTAGCTAGAAGGCGGGGCCTTTTTTGTTGAACAGACTGTATGTTGCCTTTAAAGGAATAGGAAGTCTGCAGCTTTTTCTATGAGTCTCCCTTTATTGGCCAGTGCGCTTGGTCTTCAATCTTTAACTCACCGTTATCCACGTTTAATTATTCCTTGCTGTTTTTAGCTTTTAACAGAAAAGAAGCAAATGTTCTGTTTATCTGCATGCTGGTTGTGAGCAATATTTCACGGCGCTCCGCTGCGTAAACATCTCTCGGTCCGTGAGCCGCTGCATTTAAATTTCAGATGCGCCCTATAAATGGATGGGCGCTCTGAAATAAATTCTATTTTCATACTTCCATTTCAGACTTGTTTATTGCGCCCTGTTGAATTTATTAAGGCCCTTTCGACGCGAGTGACACCTTATCGCGACGTTTTGGTCGAACACTCTTGGCATACTCTTAACTCGTTCTGCAGCAGACAGCGCGGATTTGAAACAAGCGGCTTTGACAGGCGGCTTTCCCCACGTTTCGATAGGAAATAATAAAATTGAAGGTAGCACCTTGTCAATTGCAGATGCGCTTGGCTGAATTAGAGTGTGAAATTAAGGGGCTTGGCGACTGCTTGCTAGCAGGATTTATATTTGAAGGGCGAAATGCCAAAGACACCGTCTGTATTTCAATAATTTTTCGAGTAACTATAATAATTGAAAATGAAGCGGTTAAACAGGGAGCTTTTACGTCGTTGAAAACTCAAGTGTAAACTTTGATTTCGACATACCTACCTACCTAATGTCACTTTTTTTAGACACCCCATATACTGACATTTTATATTTTTATTTGGAAATCAGACATCGGTACATATCTAAAAATAAATTGTCAACGACTTTCTCTTGCCTGCTGGCTGCAACAATAAATTTTGGGACAGTTAAGTATCCCGAATTCTTATGATATGCTCTACCCATCGTCGGCTTTCAATCTTAATTGTACCACAAATGTACATATCGTATAGTTGGTATATCTCTCAGTTACATAGTCTTAGCCACATATTATCGTATAGAGTAGGGCCATAGGTCTTTCTCTGGGTTTTCTGTTCGAATATTAGCAGCCGTGATTAAGCAGATTTGGTGAACAGCCATGATTCTGACCTATAAGTTAAGACTGATCTTATTAAGATTTTGTAGATGATTATTTTCAATTTTCAATTGAGTATGTGGAAAGTGAGTTGTTTTATAGTGCCGTATTTTGAGTACATACCACATTCATAAGTAGAAGATCTGAGTTTTATAATACATTTCAGTTTGTTATACATCAAAATCACTTTTATTTGCCAATAAACAATTAATCTTAAAAGCCTCTTCTTACAAATGACTTTAGTTGAAATTATTTTGACCACTTTACTAATTATTGACTGCTGGAAGACATTTTTCTATTTCAATATTAAATAATAGGAAGTAAAATAAATACTCGCCTTGCACAAGTAACATGAATGTTTTTTTGCTTGTGTATTGTTTGTTCTTGCTTGTTGTATCCTTGGCTGTTCTTTTATTTCTTCTTTGCATCTTTCTTATTTCATTTTATTCTCGTTTTCAATTCTATTTTCACTTTTTGTATGGGGTTAAGTAGTAGAACAGACTGCTATTAGTTTAGCATGTCTGAACTTCTCCCCTTTGAACCTTGTTTCAGTATTTAACTCAATTGCTATGTAATTTATATTGTTTATATTTTTTGGTGGGTTCAATAAACGACATTATTATTATTAATCTATTATTATTGTGACTAAGAATATCGCACCCTAAGTAAAAGGGAAGAGGAAAAAGGAAGAACAAGTATTCTTTCTGCAGAAACCAGAAACAATTGCTCTTGGAGACAAGAGAAAGCTTTCTTTAAAAGTATTAGGGCAAACATCCAGCATAAGCAGGAAAATCTCAACGTAAGGAATCACTGAAACACAAATAAATGAAACTTTGTAAGCTTTTAAAGCTATAGTAGTGTAATTTTCGGAAACTACAGGAAATTGGGAATTTATTAATTATTATATTAAATGAAATAGCAAACCAAATTTACTCCTAAAAAGTCAGTTTACTGTGTTAGCAGCGTCAGTGCCAACAGTTGTGCTTTTGACATGCTATAGTATAGTTCAAACGTATGTGCGATTATGAAAGCGACGGGTTGCAATAAAGCGGTAGCTGCAACGAGCGGTTCTGGTTTTTAAGTAAAATTAAAGGACAAGTTATATATTGAATTACTCTATGTGGTGTTTATTATTCCCGTTAGCTATTTCCTTTATATTATGTTAATTGTAGGTCCTTGGGAGACTCAATGCCTTGGGATTCAGGAGGAAATGTCCAATTAGATAGGTAAGATTTAGTTTGCATTTTTATTGTGAATTCAAGTAATCAAACGTCGATGTATGTATATAATATAATAAATGTATTTATTGTTAACACCGATAACTCATACACTGATACTGATATACATAAAAGACATATAAATGTGTAACAATTTGGAGCCGGTTCAGCTTGGTTATAAGGATAACCAATTGTTCTTCCAGCAGTCCATACCTATAACTCAAGTTGTAGTAATGTTGCAGTTGTTGGCAGCAACAACATTGTACTAAAGAAATATGACTTTAACATTTAAACGGAGCCTAAAATCCTAATAAATGTACGAGTTGTAATGTAGAGAAGATACAATTATTTCTGATTTTGAAATAAACGATTTTGCAACAGCGTTATGAATAAAGGAAGGTGACCGCTATTGCATAAGAAATTATACGAGTTATACACTATACTGATTCGGTAAGTAAAGGAATGTCTAAAGTAGTGTGTTTTATGGGTAGAAAAAAACAAGCAAGTATTCTCAAAGACAAAAAAGGCAATATTATTATGGACATACAACTTAGGTTAGAAAGATGGAAAGAATATATAAAACAACTGTTCCACGACGACACCGTAAGACTCAATCACACACCCAAAGAAAACGACAGTCCCGAGATAACCAAAGAAGAAGTAATAGCAGCAATAAAACAAGCCAAAATTAGAAAGCGACAGGTTCCGACGAAATACCAGCAGATTTTCTAAAGTTAATAAACGAAGACAATATAGATGCACTAGTAGATCTTATCAACACCGTGTACAAAACCGAAGTAATTCCTAAAGAATGGCTTATATCAACGTTTGTAATGATCCCTAAGAAACCAAACGGCCAACAGTGTGAAGACCACAGAACCATAAGTATTATGAGTCATACATGAAAAATACTTCTCAGAATAGTTCATAATAGAATCTACACAAAACTGGAAGAAGGAATGAGTGAGACCCAGTTCGGTTTCAGGAACGGTTTAGGTACACGAGAAGCACTATTTAGCTTTAATATATTGGCGCAGCGTTGCCTAGATGTCAATAAAGACATATATGTATGTTATATAGACTACGCGAAAGCTTTTGACAAAGTAATGTACCAACAATTAATGAGGATTTAAAAAACAAGGGAATTGATAAAAATTATATCCAAATAATCCAAAATCTGTACTATAACCAAAAAGCAAAGATAAAAATTGAAAGTTTAACATCAGATGAGATTGAAATAAGAAGAGGAGTTAGACAACGGTGTATTTTATTGCCTATATTATTCAACATATACTCCGAAGAAGTAATACAAACAGCATTACATGATGAAACGGCTGGTATTATGGTAAATGGGAGACCAATAAACAACCTAAGATATGCGGACGACAACGTCTTGTTGGCAGAAAATATAGAAGACCTACGGAGAATTGTGGAACGGGTACGAGAAGAAAGTGAAATTAGCGGCCTCCATATGAATATAAAGAAAACTAAATTCATGATTATTACAAAAAACCCAAACATTAATGCCGAATTAAGAATACAGGGCAAAGTAATAGAAATAGTCCATAAATATAAACACCTTGGTACATGGGTCAATGATAACAACGACTCAACGGAAGAAATTAAATGCCGAATAGAAATAGCAAGACATGCATTTATGCGAATAAAAAAGATATTTTGTAGTAAAGACCTAACCCTACAATTAAAAATAAGATTACTTAGATGTTATGTTTTTACAATAGTACTATATGAAGCAGAAGCCCGCCCATACCTATAACAAGATACACCTTAAAAAAACTGCAATAATTTGAAGCTCTACAGAAGAATGCTGAAAGTTTCTTGGACAGAGAGGGAAACCAATGAGAACATCTTGAAAATAATGGAAAAGCAACCAGAGTTAATATTCATAATTAAAAAGAGAAAGCTTGAGTACTTGGGTCACATCATGAGAGGCAAGAAATATTAATTACTCCAACTTATTATCCAAGGGAAGATAGAAGGGAAGCGCAGCGTGGGTAGAAGAAGAACATCATGGCTGCGTAACCTAAGAGGGTGGTATAACTGCAGGTCGAACCAACTTTTCAGAACTGCTGTGAATAAAATACAAATAGCCATAATGATAGCCAACCTCCGGACGGGGATGGCACCCTAAGAAGAAGAATAGGTAGTAGAGTAAATTTTTTTTTCTTCGTATATTAACATTGTGAACGTTACTTCGAAATCGCTTTCTTCTATGTAAAGAGCTAAGCGACTTCACTATAATATTTTTTTTAAACAAAGTTGCCATGTGCAATAGCTTTCGATTTGCTATGTTGAACCATTTAGCATCCGACAACTTATGTGATATTCTTTCTCTCTTTTTAATGCCATAGATAAAACGCAAACAAGCATTTTGTACCTTTTTGAATTCTCCCTGCACCAACGTAATCTAAACGTGGCGAATATACTTATTATTATGTTAATTTGCTTTGACTGCATAGTAATTGATGTCTCTATATGAGGATTATTCTGATAAAGGACAGCTCTTTCTAAAGATAAAGTCAAAGATAACGATGCTGATTGGCTGCCACCAAACACTGAGACTCCGATCCCGAAAACCTTTCTGAAATTGGTACAATTGAATATGGGGTTTTTCCTTATTTACTAAGCTCCAAGCTTCAGATCTATACATTAGCATTGGCTTAAATAAGGGTTTTCATATTTAAATCTCTGTTTTTGATCAATTCTTTCTTTCTTAGAGCAAGTCTCAAAAGCGCATAATAGAATTTTTTGCCCCCCTGAATTCTGGCATCAAGTCCTTGTTCCAGTTATCCTTGTTGTTGGATAATACATCTTAGGTATTTGAAATTGGTTACTTGTTTTATTACCTTATTGTCGATCGCTATATTGATATTAATGTGTTTTTTGAATATTACCATGACCTTCGTCTTGAAGCTGTTGATTGACAGATCACTTGATTTAAAATGTTTTGCAATTATATTTATATTATGCTGCAGATGTTTTTCCTTATTAGCCAATAATACCATGCCATCCGCGTAGGCGAGGATGTCGACAATGATGGGGTTTAAATTGTTGTATTTCTAAATTAAATTGTTAATTTCCGAATTTCCACCCTTTATCCAGATAAACCTTGCTCTGTTTTCCCACGTTCTTGTTCTTTTCCACAGCATTGATTGTCATCAACGGATTAGTCCTGATGTCTGGAGGAAGTCACTTTTTAGCGGGAACAACCTCTTTCACTACTTCCAGTGTATTGTGTTTGTTATTCCATATGTAGATCTTTTGGTCAAACAACATTTTTTTGATACCTTATTTTTACTGGTTTACCGTTGCTAATTTGTTTTCTTTTAATTTCATGTAGTTTAAATTGGATTTTTCTTTTTTCATAGGTCAGATTACTATTGAAAAATATTTTTTGATCTTCTTATAAGCCTTTCTAAAAATGTTAATCTTGTCATTCCAAGAATTTAACTCAATTACACTTCCCGGATTTATACGAAGCAACAAAACTCATTAGTCTTCTCCACATACATTTATTTAAGTTTCAACCAGACTGGTTTCACCTTTGGGCCAAAATGGACATCTACAGAGGCATATGGTTAACAATAGTGTACATAGTAAAGAAATTAACTTACTGGTAGTAAAAACCACGTGTTACATTTGTAGGTTAAATTGAGGTTAGGTTAAAATGTTGAAAACGAGGTAGCAATAAAATTCAAAAACACACCACATTGGAGAAGAAAAAAAATTAATTAACCAGCAAACTACGTTATAAAGATCGTTATACTGGTTAATACATCGCTATATAAAAATTAAAAATTAAAACTAGTTAAGTAGAAACTGTCGTTGAGGAAGGCAGTTCTAAGAATGGATTTTGATACAAAAGTAACTAGAAACCAGGTCACAAAATCCCTAGATTCAATGACACTGAAATTATCAGAGAGGGTCAAAAAGTAAAAGAACAAATTGAAAACCAAGAAAGGCAAGAAATCAGCAAAAGACAAAACAACTATTTAATATTCAGGAAAGTGTAATTGGTATCAAAATCTGTAACTTCATTCAATTTCGAGTAAATTCAACGACCTACTTTTGTTAGCTATATGCAAAAATTTTTAATCTTTATTAGGATCAAAGTTGTGGTTGTATTCCAAAAAGTGATCGATATTAAAGTTGTTGTTTCTAATGCAAGCTGAAGACTACCAATTTCTGAAGGGAATTGGTACTAGAAAAGAAAATTTGAAAATTGTATTTACTAAGCATGTTTTTATAGACATGGAAATATTACCATAATAAGGGATTGAATAAAAAGTTTTGTTTTCAGGATTATTGATAGGGTTAGGTTTGTTGAAAGTTTTATATTCAATGAAATAATTTCAGCATATTTTGTTCGATAAGTTTAGTCTTGTTTAAATTTTCTTGTAAAATTTTGTTGTTCTTAAAGTTTCTTTCTCACTTCGCTCATAACGCTTTGAAACATTTTCGTTAGCGATATCTGTTTTTTTTTTTGTGGTTTATCTTAGTCCATATCTCTCATCGTGTGTTTGTATTGTTTGTTACATTAGTTGTAGTTACATTTTAAGTTCATTTATTTTTTGTAAGATTCATTAACCATCGGATAAAACACTCTTTGATACGTAATCTAAACACTTTGTTGTTAATTTTAGCTAATTTTACCACATAATTAAAGCACTAAACTAGGACGGAATCACGAAACATGACTGTAACACCGCTAGCCCGATCTGTCACTCTCATGGTTGGATATATTTAATTTAATATTCTCTGATAAAATAAAGCTAAAAATTAAATAAAAACATTGTAAAGCAACGTAATGTATCGACCAGTACATTGGAGCCCATGCTGAAAAACAAAACGAGTGGAAATGGATTACGCTAGTTGTATTTTACGCCTTTCTAGGACAATTGGTAACTGCTGGTGTTGACGATTTTGAATGATGGAAGCCTGACGCATTACATTCTAGATACCAATAATCTAATAAGATTCATTCGCTTTGGTAAATTTAATATACGCTCTCAACCACAAGCAAACAAGGCAGCCCCTAAAATGTACGGAAAAAATTTAACCACATACACTAGAGCTCAAGATAAGCCGATTTAATTCAAATTACCCATAATATATACAACAATCCACCTCTGAAGGGTTACAGCCATTTAAAAATGGTGAAAAATGCTTTACTGTGTTTTTTGTATGAAATAAACAGGTGGGCTTTGAAAACACTTTTTACGTTTAACAAACAATTAAATTAACTGTTCCAAAGCCTACCCGTTATTTTAATTTCATGCAGTAAATAATATTCGTACAAGGCCTGGAATATTTGAGTATGTCAGAAACTCTACGGAGAAGAATTTGTTCATATGATAGGGAAAATTTAAGTAATTTTGACCATGGGTTCCGCTTTTCCATTTCTTGTGTTCTTTACCTTGTAGTTTTTAACCAAAATTATTCTTTTTAAAGCCTACTTGCCATTCCAATTTCATACAAGAAACAGGGTAAAGCATTTTTTTCCATCTTTAGATGGCTGTAACTTCTCATGGGTGAACTTTCGTATATAGGTAATTTGCGGTAAATCGGCTTATCTTGGGCTCTAGTATATCGGGTTCGTTTTATCCGCACCTTTCAAGGACACCATGTATAAGACATATATGAATAATGCCGAATTGCAATCCGAGTAGTAACTTCAAACTATATGAAAATATGATAATAGATGAACAGCTTCTTCCCCATACAGAAAGAAAAATTACTCAATACATCCCAACAAAACCAGCTAGTACAACATTAAAGTTCTTTTCTTAGCTGACTCCAAAACAGCTTACCCCTTGCAGAGAGTAATTTACACAAATACAAGTTAATTTTGTTGCTAATTCAGTTTACGTTAGATAAAAGAGTAATTTCATTTACAGGTAAAGAGGAATAACAAGATCGCCAAGTAAACGTTGAAGAGAGAGTAATGACGGATCTATGTGATAATTGAAGAGCTCGGGGAGAACCAATGGACTCATTTTAGTTTGATCATTGAATAGAAGCCGGGTAGTACAGTTGGAAAAGAGCTGGACTTGTAATAAGCAAGTCCTCGATTCAAAACTCGCAGGGGCCGGAATTTTTCCGTAGCCTTGGCGATTGGAATCGGGCTCGGTGAGACCATTCACAGTTGGGCACCAAATTAACTGTGCTCTACTCATAACAATCGCTCTAAGAGATCGAGTAATTGGGTCAACACATTACGAAGCCGTACACCTCACACAATCAATGGTTGCTGCGCAAGCACAAAAGGCGCACTCTAACTTTGTAACACGAATCCGGGGCAAGTTGAGCATTGTACCGCCAGATGCAAGCGTATAAAGCATCAGCCTCTACACCGCAAGGTATAATTATGTTACCGACAATACATACTTACATACATTAAAAATAAATGAACTTTACATACCCAAGCAACGTACCCGTCTACGCAGCGATCAAAGCTAATGCAGTTCAAAAAGAGTAAAAAATTTACTTGATTGCGGGGAGAGTCGGTGGAACGCATACGATGGCAAAAACACACAACACTCCGTTATTTCAAAACATTTTGGGATATCAACGTCAATCCTGTATTCAACCGTAATAGGGTTGGCACCCTTAATAAGCGATAACGATTCCCCTGGCATTCGCCTATTTTTTACTTAAAATTTTACTCCGTCACGTTACGTCTCACACTTACATGAGACGGTGCTCACAGCAGTAACTTTAACCTCAAGTGGCCGTAAAACAAGAGTTTCTAGTAAATGTGAAATATCATAATACCAGTTGCGACTTTTACTGTACCTACCAATTTTTGAATTAATGCTATTAAAATTCGAAGATTCGAAGTAAGAGTTTGACCGCAGCAGTCGGTGTCCAATATACTTGGTACTTCTCATGCCTAGACCTTGTCGATAACAACTAAACCATACATCCAAATCGATTTTTGCACGTTGTTGCCATCTAGGCTGCTTCGCTAATCGTTTGTAACGGATTTAGACGAGCAAATAATGCATAAAACAAAAGCTGCACAGAATTATACACAAATTAGCGATTTCAAGGAAATGTTGAAAAATGCATTAAAAATTAAATTATAATATGGTTATATTACAAAAGTGATTCAATATAATTGTATTATATTTTGGTATACTTGCTTTTAGTAGCATTAGCTTAACCCGTATAATACCAAATGGAGTACTCTGGTTGTATTGTGAGTTTAAATTAGCATAACTTTTTTCTAGTGCACCTATTGTTTCAAGCTTTCCTGATATCTTAGAAAAATCGTTTTTTAAATGAATAACTTATTTTTATCAGAAAGTATTTTTTAGGAGTACGTTATTTTTACACTGTTAGGGCCTACACGTTTTGTCTCTCGTAAGAAGTACGCAAGTGCTCTTGCAGTTTGAATAACAAGAAGACAGTGTTGGCCAATAAAAGTAACTGAATTGGTGTCCCTATTTACATATGACAGAAGGATCGCTATCGCTTATTAAGGGTGCCATCCTTATTACGGTTGAATACAGGATTCGCCGTTGATTCCCTCACGTATTTTGGAATAACTGGGCGTTGTGTATTCTTGCTGCCATATGTGCTCCGCTCACTTTCCCCCCAGTCGTGTGGATTTTAGACTGTTCATGAACTGCATCCCTTCTGTTTCCGCGTAGACGAATGCTTGGCTATTTCATTGTCGCTAAACTATCGCTTGAATCAGACGCGGGTACCTTCTCCAAAAGGGGGTTCACTCAATCTATCTCCCCGCGTGCAATCGAAAACTGTTTGCAGTCACAGACGCCATCACCGAGTCCCAAGGCACTGCAAGATGCTAAACAAGTAGAGCTTCTGTGTTAATTGCATGTAAAACAGCGAGTAGTTAAGAAGTGCGTTAGACTATCGAGAAGTAAACTTTCCATTTCGAACGTTTGGGTGTAGCTAGGCTTTGCGCTGTAACGTTAGTTTATAGCTAATTTAAGAACCCTTCAAGGTTCTTGTTAGTTAAAAATTTAAACCGACGCTTGCTGGTGTATAATCATATTGAAGCTAGATTAATGTGACCATAAAACGGAAATTAAAACTATCTTGCATTTGAACATTCCTTTTATTTTATTTCTGAAAAAATGCCATTGCATATAGCGAGAGTTATTCATTTACGAGTTTTTGATATTTGTCTAAATAAAAATCGCTTTTTGTATACTGGTCAACAACTATCCACCAGGTTAGCAAGTTTACGCTACTTCATGTGTCTCGCTTTCGTGGATTCGACCTTGATGTACTAGCTCGGCCTAAAATTGCAAATAGATTTTTTTGACAAAGAAAACAAATATGTTTTAATTCCATTTTCATCATTACATGTTGTATTAAATTACCTACTTGGCTTAACCAATTTCGTGGTAGCTATTTGAATAATGATTATGTTTTGAATAACCATATGAATACGATCTTAAGTATTTAGTATAGTCCAAGAACCTTTTGGAATATTTTACACTTGGAAAAGGTAAACTGCAAATAATATCCATTATTTAAACGACTTATACATATTTCTTATATACTCAAGATAAAAATTGAATAAACCTTGATCACAAAAGTTGTTGTAGGGTTCGCGTCGAACATCCATATGAGAATGCTTTATTAAATATGGTTGAAAAATATGTGTTATTTGAAAATAATATATCTTCTCCAATATAATTTGAATTTTTTTACGTTGTTTATTTGCTCCCATAAATGTGGCAAAATGTTTCTATTTTTACGAAGAAATGTATTCTGTGTTTAGTAGAACATGAAAAATAAATCTGTATTTGTTCATTCACAAGCTTGTATTTTATCTACGCGTTTTCCAGTTGTCGTTCTGTACGTTCGGTTACCTATCGGTTGTTACACCGTAATACTTAGAGCTCTGGATCAAGGTAAAAATATTTAAACAAAGTATCTCGTTTGAGATCGCAAATTGCATTATTCAACAGATGATAGCAGCTACAACTGACCTTTTAAATTTTTCTAGTAATACAATTTGTAATGGGCCAATTTGTGTCACCCTATGTATACATTTCATATCTTTTTACCATATCTTGCTAGTAATAAAAGTCAACCGTGAGCGGATGGCCCCGTGAGCAAATGCTCGCCTCTCAGGCGGCCGGCCCGGGTTCGAATTCCGGCGACTCTAGCGTTTAAAAATTCATACGCTCCCTGGCTACCACGCTAACACCTGCGGTAGTCGTTAACCCCTAACAAGGGAACTCTTCCTCAGTTTCGACGGGCAAGGCTAGCCACCTACCCGGCCTAAGGGTAAAGAGGGCTCAGAGAACCACTTTGTGGTTAAAACAGGCCACTGGCCTGTAATAAGAGGAAGAAGAAAACCCGCAGTCAGTAGGAAGGGTTTGCATCATCTTGTGACGTAGCTTGTCAGCTTGATTTGAATGAGCCAAGGCCGTGTTTGCGTTACAGCTGCTTAGACAAAGAGCGCGATTGAATAATAGACAGCATGGCCTAGTGTCTTGGTGCGCGGAATTTAACTACAGTTGGCACGATCGCTTTTTGACTTCGCGTCAACAGTTGAACATTATCGCACTATTTAAGGTGTTTTCATGCATGTAGCGTATTGCCTTTTTATATAAACATTGTGTATTCTTACATGGATTTTTATGTATGTTATAACAACACGAGTAGAAACAGCTTTTTCCCGTATGTATTACAATAAGCAGCTTATATCGCGGCCAGCTACACTTGTATGTGTTGGCACCGTTTATTCTTGGTGTTTTATATAAATGGATTTTCCTGTATTTGTGTTTCTCTTACAGATTATACATCTTTTTATGTAAACCGTTGGGTTTTTATTGCGGTCAGTGTTTGCATGCATAATTTCAGATTTCTAGGTGAGAACGAGCAAACCTAGAGCAATAATGACTTGGCCCTAGCCATACTGAAGTCTAAAGTAAGTTTTATGTTTCTACAATTGTTTAAACTAGCGAACCCAGGACAATATAAATGAATAGTACAGTAGCACTTATGTTAAATTTAATTGCGTTCCTTTTTTTGAGCAGAGCGATTCTAAATGGAAGCCAAATCTCCTTTAGAATATTGTTACATGTGCAGGGTGTTTTACATTAAGATCAGAAAATGGAATGGTCGTAAGTAAAAAGCAGATTTCATAGTCAATTAAAATTATATTTTTTATTTTCTTTACTGTTATTATTTAGTTACACTGACAATGACTATATATGCATGAGTTTTGGACTAGGATGGAGTTTTTAATGTATTATAGTTAGGTATTTACACGTTTGATTTTAGAACGGGCCGAAACCTGGACTAATGTAATTGGCCTTGATTAGAGTTTATATTTGTTAAGCAGCGGTTGACAATATAACGTATAATTTTAATTATTGTAAATCAATTTTTTGTTTTTGTGTGAAGCGAATCAACTGCAAAACAGAGCCAGACTTTGCTAACAAGTGAACTTACCTGAAATTAGTTTTTCTCGGAGAAAGTCGTTCTCCACTTGTAGTATAATTTATGATGACGGTGAATTCTGGGAAACGGTAGCTTTCACTTGGCGATCTAATGAAGATGTCGAAGGGTAAACTTACCTGCTAACCCTTTAGTACAGATTAGTAGCAATAAAAAGAGTGCGATATAGGAAATTAAAGCTTTATAGCGGAGCAGCTCTTAGCCGTACCATAAGTAAGCAGGTGTATTAAAGGACATACGATGCTTTATCATAAAGATATATGGCATCTAGTCTGGCAGGGAATTTTATATGCCTGTTGGGTTTAAACTGTCGTTGACCTTGATCTTCTCAGTTTGTTTTAAAAATGTTTGAATGGACTAATATTTAGTAACAGTGCTTAAGAGTGCCCGAGCGTATCGAAAATTCCTCAAAATACGAGGTTCATTCCGTTTCTACAAACAAACTATGAGCGCTGAGTAGAATTCACAAATACATTATTGCTGTTTCCCATTAATTTCAAGTAAATTTGGTCAAATACTCTTCATGAAAATGAAGTGTTAGGATATTTTAAATTTTTACGACTCTCGTAGTGGAATTTATGTATTACTCGGCCCATTTGGGGAGGAATCTACATCTATCCGCGTAGTTTTTGCTGCATAGTGGGCTAAAACCAGCAGGCTTAAAAATTCCTTCGTACATCTTCAGTTGGGGACTAACATCCCAACCGAGCACGACGCTCCGCGCTTCTGCTTCCCCAGACTTGTATTTTATGTATTATCGAAGGCTTACCTATTGAAACGAAAGCAAGGCAGACGTTTGAAGCCGAAGTAGATGTTGTCATCCCTAATTACGGTTGGATACCGGACTCACGTCTGGTTGCCTTAAGTATCTTGAAATAATGTGTTGTGCGTTTTTGTCTTGATATATATATATTAAGCCCGTTCTTTGCTGTACTAAGTAAATTTTGAACTCCGTATCCTGTTGACGCCGTCACTCAGCCATCTCTCGAACCTGATGTAGATATCTTGTCCAATGAAGGATCAACTTTATCCCTCTTTCCTAGTGGTAAGTATAGTGTACCCCAGTCACGAACTCCACCGCCGAGTTCCAAGACAGTGCAAGATGCTATTAAGGTTGACTTTATATTTATATAATATAACCGCATGTAACACAGTGCGTTGATAAGAAGTGAGTAAAATTATCGGTAGTGAACCGTTCACTTCGAACGTTTAGTTACATTTTGCTCTGTAACGTTAGGTTATAGCTAAATTAGGAGTCTCTTTAGGGTACTTGTTCGTATAATAATTAAGACTAGCTCTTATATGTGTATAATACTATTAGAATTAGATTGTATATACACTAACGCACTTTAAAGTATTACCACGTTCACGTACCACTTTCAACATGTGTATCATATGAAATACCAGATTTTAGACATTCAGTAGATTTCTTTAAATTGTTGTTTGCTTGCGGTCTTTTCTTTAGGTGTAAGGCAACTTGTAGGAGATTTTACAGATGTTCTAGACAACGTGGACATCAAGTATGAGTTCCTGTCTTTGGAGAGCTGCTAAAAACACCTTCTGAATAAGTTGACTGGGTCCCGTTTTGTTGTTTATGACTTCAAGGGTCATTTAAGTACAAAAATTACGTGGCGCCCTTTGACATCCGTTTTGAGGTATTATAAACTAGCAATTTGTAAAGCCACTCTTTTCTACTGCAATAAGTCGGAGCAAAATCGTTGCAGGGTTAATTAAATTTTGTGGGTTTTTCATTCATTGTTATCTCAAAATAGTCGGCGCTGCAACGTCAAGCCGCTAGCTCTTTCTTATAAATTTGGCTAGTGTGTCAGGTCATTTTGTATTTTAATTAGCCACCTAGGCTTTAGGGCAGCGTGCCCGTATGTTAAACCCTTTTAGTTACTTATTTGGCTTCATCGCCTAATTCCATAATAATGATTTTGCACATATTTGGCCTCAAGCGCAGTATTTCTCGTCATCCGGGGCACCCTTTGTTGGTACTTTGACAATCGGGTGTTAACGCTCGCAGGATTTCCGAGCCTTCTAGAATTTACGCTGTTGGTGTGACTGCGAGGCCTCGCGCTGTCTTTGTCACCGGCACTTATTTGTTTTATTGGGCGCCTCCCATTGGCTGTCTTTGTCACCGGCACTTATTTGTTTTATTGGGCGCCTCGCCATTGGCTGTCTTTGTCACCGGCACTTATTTGTTTTATTGGGCGCCTCGCCATTGGCTGTCTTTGTCACCGGCACTTATTTGTTTTATTGGGCGCCTCGCCATTGGCTGTCGAGAGTCACGTGGTAACGCCGTTTTGGCTCACGCCACGGCGGGGGTCGGAACGCTGCTTGCTTGGGCAGTTCAACTCAGGCCATTGAACAAGGGAGGTGTGTTGTTTCGCGGCGTTCCCGCCATTTGCGGGGACACCAGCCTGTTTTACCCGTCTCTTGCTGTTTCAGCGAATGTTATGTAAATTGCCGTTGTTTGTTAGTACCGTTTCTGTGAAAGCCTTCCTATTTACCGTGCTGTTTCAGCGAATATGCCATAAACTGTTTCGCCTTTAAGAGGTCGCGTGTGATTGTGCGAGTGGCAAGTCTTTACATCAAAGCGCGGGTGTGTGATGGGCTTCACGGGGCCAGTTCTGCGTTTGTGAGAAAGGGGGCTTTCCCTTTTCAACTCTCTGTTTTCGAGGATCTTTCTAGACAGAACGAAGTAGGCCTCTTTGCCGTCGTAAGTGTGCTCTCAGGAGAGCGTCCTAACGCCGCCATCTTGGCGGATTCCAGCCCGTTTACCCCAGATGCCGTGTTTCGGCGATTTAGCTGCCACAGACTGTCGCCTTCTGCCAGCTGATTGCACGCAACTCTCATTGACCGTCTACGGACTAAGGTATTTGTAATTACAACCATTTAAACATGTTAACTGTCGCTTGTGCGAGCGGTGTTGCTTTTGTGCTCAACTTTGTGTGGGCGGATGCATGCCCTTTGCTTGCTTGTCGCGGCTTTTAGTGCCGGCTTGAGGCCACCATGCTTCAAGACGCTACTTTGGTAGCCTGCTAGTAATTTTATGTGCGCGAGTTTCGTGTTTCATCGCCTAAATAGCTAAAGAACTCTGCGCCTATGTTTTGGTGTTACGTTTGTGCGAACTTTTAATTCAGTAATTTTATGTATACCGAATAATACATAAACGTAATCAACGCCTCGCCGTGCGGAGCCTGGCGCGCCCTAATCTGTTCGAGCCCTTTGTTTATGTTTGCGAGGGCTTTGTGCTTTGCTTATCAGGTGTTAACCGAAGCCAACGACTGTGTGGGCGACGTAGCAGGGGCTGGCACCTATTCCAAATTCGCATACTTTAGTGAGGCTATGTTAGCCCCTCTTCCTGGTCAAATATTGCAGTCACGCTGCCCCGCTGTCTAACGAGTTAGGCCTTCAATTAATTCGTCGCGCATTTGTGCGGCGTCGTGCTTTGCTGCTAGCTACACTGCTCCCGTTGCCTTTGCAGGTCGGCGTCTGGTATCGCGAACTAACGCGCCCTTTTCCGGAGTGTGTATTTCCAACCTGTACTCTAATATGTAAAGTGTCGAGCCCACTGCGGCCGGCCACCCATAGTGTGTTGTTTATTAGCATAGCGCATCCATCAGCTGGTGCTTAGCGTAAGAAATAACATAAGCTTGGCGGCACGATTTGCTGCCCAGATGTAGTCATCGACCAATAGACGCATAACTAATTAAGGGACGTATTATTCCTATTCGACCTGTGCATGCTTTGTTTCAGATAGCGCCTCTACAGTGTAAATATTGGTGTACGGCGAGACGTGAGAGATCCGTGCGTGCAGGTAGGTCCGGTGGTTGCGCAGTCGCGGCTCAAAGAGTCCCAATATTACCATTCCAGTATTTGCGATCACGAAATTGTTATTTGAGCTTGCAGCTCATGAGAATTATTATCGATGGAGTATCTTGAATACTTCGCCCCCGTCTGACCGCCCAGGCCCGGTTATTTGGGTTAAGACAGGCTTGGTGGCGCCCTCTTTATTTTACCGTTATTTACCGACCCTCTGGCCGTTACCCTTAGATAATCTCGTTAAGAACCCGCCCAACTCCACTGAAAGTCTAGCCGGTCTATCTTGTTGCGGCTGGGTAGCGGCCTAGGAAAACTTTCGTCCCGATTTCGTCCATTACGGCACGCGCCGGCCGTTTCGTTTATGTATGAGCCGGTGCGGTGTCGTAAAGTCAGTTCAAGACCGTAACAAGTGTCGTAATTACCTCTTCTCCCTGTAATACCTAACATTGCTAAAGCTCTAAATTACTAATTTTCTAAACTTTTCTTGGCCGCTAACTCCTTTGAAGAGCTGGGCTTCTTCCGCAACTGCCTCTGATCTCTGGCTATTCTGTGCTACGCTGGTCCAGTTATGCATTTGTGGTGTTTATCTGTATTCTATGAAAAGACAGTTTTGGTCACTTTTGTAGCTAGCATTCGCTAAGCATGACCCAACCACCGTATTCTTTGTTTCTTGATCAATTTCAGTAGACCTTGATCCTGGAGTCACATTGTTTTAACTTGTACTTGGACCACATTCGTCACCTAATATCATTGTTATCGTATAGTGGACCCAAGATCTTTCTTAGCTGTTTCATTTCCAAGCCATGAAGAATTCTTGTTCTTTTGTGTAACATTCCTTAATTAACAGCCATAACAAACTATTGTTTCATAGAGAGGTATTTTGCTAATTTTAGATACTGTTCTAGACTGATATATAGTCTATTTCAAGTTTTTCGTCTTCCCTTCGAGGAGCTCCACTCCATGTTGGCAATCTTTTTGTTTTGTTCTCACCTGCTATACCCCAACTTTCTAGCTTTTTCCATTTGGATGGGCATTTTTACACTTTCCTTCTTTCTGCCTACCAGTACAACACCATTTGCATGAGCAGAATTTGAGAACTTCAGTTATAAACTGTGACTACTGATGTCATAGATCGATTCTTCATGATAGCCTCTAATATTATTAGTAAATGAGAATATTTCTGGCCTATTGTGCATATGCATTTCTTATCTCTTATTAGTTGTATTAAGTATTTTGGACCAGATAGTTTAAATGTTAATATCAATGTGGAGATCTGGTTTGTTGTCGAACCTCGTTTTATGCAACCCGCTTTATAATCACCCCGTAATTTTCTGTCATAGATATAATTCACAGGTTTACATTGTGTGCAAATGGTATATACGCATATGCCTCTGTAATTGCTATATGTTTATCTATCTTCTTTTTTGTGTAAGAGGAAGATAATTTCTACCATCCATTTTTGCGGAAGCACTTTTTTTCCCGGACGCGAACTGTGAATATATATCTAGATGCTTCTAGTTGACTTGTCGTATTATTTTCTCCCGTATGGAATTTCAAGTGCACGCCAATGGTCTCGCCCAGTGAGTGGTAACATTTTCGCGCTGGGCACGAAGCAATGGCCAGCAAAGGCAGCTGTTTTCTCTTTATTTCCGAACACCATATAGGACAGGGAGCCGTAGACGTTAGTTGAAGATTGTTAGTTTCTTTTTTTACGTGAAGGCAGAACAGAAGATAAAGCAAAAAACATTGATGGGCTCTTCTAATTAATCGTTGAGTTTTTACGCGATGTAATAGTCAGCAAACTGAAATGATTTTATCGAGAAAGGCCATTAATTTCTCTTCGGAGATTCATCTCTTCTATGTTGCTTAAACTTATTGAAGTTTTAGTTGTCGTTAATTAAGTGTTGCCGGACATCACCAATCGATATTGGGTCGGTAAACCCGCCCTTCGCATCGCCCTAAATTTGAATAACTTGAGAGTTCGTCTCTACTCCTGCCGAGTCATTCTCTGCTTGGGTCGGATTTCATCTTCAGGTTCCAGCGCCTTTGCTGCGCAGGTGACCTTTCTCGTGTGCCAGCTTTGCCTCAGTTCAGACCAACCTCCGGGAGATGGGTGCTATAAATCTCGCAATTTCAGTTGCACATTCGTTGTGCGTTCATGCAATATTATTAAACACTTGTGTTGTTTTCTAATTACTGTGTACCTTTTGCATGCTAACTAACATCTGCAAGTTTTTTAATTCCCACTGCTAGCCATACTACTTATATATGTTGGGATTTAGAATTTAAACTGACACGGTTTTTATGTGTACGTGTTTACGTAAGCGTTTGCTTAGCGAACACAAGTTTTTAGCCTTTTCCCCTATGGGAAAGCTTAGCACATTTTTAATACTTCGGCTTTGGGTGAATTGCAACGTGTATAAGAGGGTCTATTAATCACAAAGTTATATAGTTTTAATTATACCATTGTGTTTACCTGTATTGTATACACTATGTAATTATATTTGTGTAGGCTAGTTTAACTATTACAGCAAATAGGACCTTTACGTTCTCCCAACGCCTTGGCGGTCTCTTTCTGAGTTGGGGCACATGATCTACATTTTTAGGCGAGAACATTCGATCGGTGGTGGCTGGCAAATCAATTACAAATACCTTCGACGTCCTATAAATTTCGCTTCCGTGTATTACTGAAGCTAGCTGTGTGCACTTTTGGCTTTGTTACGTGTCGCAAATGCATTTTAAAGAGTAACACGCCTCTAGCCTTACTAGCTGCGTCGGTACATTATCAGTTTTTGAATTTCCCATTATATCGGTGACTACTTCAGCTAAAAAAAAACTCGCAACGTAGATGCGAACTAATTATTGCGAACAAAATCGGTTTAAAGTCGAGTGGGCGATTTATCAGTACCGTTAGAAGATAGCGCGCATTAGACATTTGCACCCGCACCTTCGACAACTTTTTAAAAAATTGTGCGGGGTTGAGATTCGAACTCACGACGTCAGGTTCGGCAGTCTGGCGGTTGTATCATTTCATCATGACAAGGTGGTTACGCGACAGCTTAACGTCCATCAGCGCGGATACAAATGGACAAACATACCAAGAAAATCGACCTATTTCTACCTTGCGCTTCTGAGTTCTTTGCATTAGTATTTCACACCAATTCGTGAAGAAATCGTTTTGAGAGGTTATCATGTTTACATCTAACTTGCGCGACATACTCAGCTTTCCGATTTTCCTTTAATCGCAAAGTGGTTGCTACCTGCTCAAAGGTTGTGTAGTTTTATGAAACCATTGGTATAATTTTGGATTGATTATGATTGACTGAACGTAAACGATAATAATTTGTAAAAATGGTCGAGATCGAAAGCAATACTTCGGCAGGTTGTGCTGAACTCAAAGGAATTTTAAAATTTTGGACTCTAATTTGTCCGATAGATAAAAAATTTTATGCTGCGCAACTTTTGTTTAATACTTACCAGTTTTGGGAATATTCAGAAATAACATGATTCTTGGAAACGTGAGAAGTATCGGAAATCACCTGGCTGTATCCACTTACATATTTTTATGCTTGGTACAAGCACCAAAACAATCTAAATCACATAACAATAGACTGCTTTTTTGTACACGCTATAAAAAAGTAGAGCTTAATAGTAAAATAACTTTATTTTTTTAAATTTTGCCTACAAAAATTTTATACAAATAGCTTACTCGATATCTTTAGCAATCAAATTTCATGTTGTCTTAGGCTGATTAAAGTCTGTGGACAGTTTGTCCAGTAAGTTGTGGTACTTATTCCTAAGATGCCGAAACACAGCTTATGTGACAAGGAACACCTACTGTACATGGGTGGAGACTGCAGGGGCCCAGAAAACCGAAAATCAAAGCTGTCGGTTTACCTTGCCCTTTCGAAATAAACATAATCCGCAGGCCGAGCGGTCGTCGATGAAGGAGTTTTCGGTTTTGGTCCCTGGTGACACTTAGGGGTGGATCGCTCACATCAAGCACACTAGTGATATGTTTTATCGTACAAAAATATAACTTTACACTCAAGGAATGTGTTCTATATACAGTGAGCTCACCGGACAGGATGACGCTACATTTACTTGCGTTTGCTTATGTATAAAACATAGACGTCTAAGTTATCGAAGCACATGCGTTTTCCCCTTGACTTTGACAAAGTGCAAGTTTAACTTAAGGCGAAAAATAAACGTCGATTTGTTTTCTCGGTGTGCAGGATGTCGAAGTCTATTTTTATCTTGAGAACTCGGATATTTTGGACTGCCTTGGGTAGCTACAGGTTCCACTAATTAAGAGGGAAGGTTGTGGTCGTTGCATATTTGTTCTCAGCCCAAATCACGGCTTAGTCGCTACAAACGTCCTTTTTGCTGTATCTCGGGAAAAGAGACCCGCGTAAGTGGGTCGTTTCAGTGTCTGACAAGCAATTTCAGGATTTGGTGGCTTAGTGCAGAGATATTTTAAAACAAATGGCCGGTCGAAGACCTAAGCGGTAGTCTGGAAATAGCCATTTTATTCATTCTTTCATTTCTTTTCGAGACTATAGAAAAAGCGTAATTAGGAAAAGTAATCATTGTACACTACTGAATGGTTTGTTTTCTTCTGTTTACAGTTATGGAAAGCTTCTTGGGACAACAAACGTTGCATCATTGTAAACCAAAGAAGAACACGTTCCAATTATGAGTTTTATTTAAAAATTCGTAAAGTTTAAGTGGTAAATGGCATATAACAAGGTAGTTTAAAAATTGAAACAAGTGTTTTCATAAATAATAAAAAATTAAACAGCGATAAGAGGGGCCAATGGTGAGTTTTGTAGCTATAGTAATTTAAGTTGCTTTATCCGCTTATATCAAACTTTCATACCAATTATTTGTCGACCCTAATTTATATAAAGTATTTAGATTTCCCTTTGGTTTTAAACTATGACATTGCGAAAGGCTTAATTTAAAATGCATCACAATTTTACAATACTGAAATAAAAATTTGTAAATAAAAATAATAAAAAAATCCCAGCGTAGCCATTAGTATGGAAAGACTCAAGATAGCAGCCTTTTATTGTGGCGCTTTCAGTCTTTAATCAGTTTTTGAGCGAAAATCTGAGGGCAGCATTCTTATTGAAGTGTTTAAGGTGATGATGTTAATGTAGTTTTAACGAAATGAATGTCGTTTAAATTAAACATTTCAACAAGATCAAAACTTGTTTACAAACTATTTCGAGTTATTTTAGCAACGTAAAACCCATATAAAAGAAGTTTAATCTTCGAAACTAGAGCAAAAGCCGTTTAGCAGGTACGATAAAAATGATAATGGCGAGGTGTAAAACCATTTAGAGCAGGTTAGAGGCCATTTTACCAATATTAACAGTTACTCGAATAATATCCTCTATGCGGTATGATATAAAAGAGATTTCAGGTAGTTTAAGCGAGATTAAAAGTGGATTTAGTACTATTGAAAGTTATTTTAAGTTGTTTTTATGTAACAATTTTATAAGATCTTTGTACCGGTTGATATTTTATTAAAAGAGATTAAATAGTTCCAACTAAACTAGTATAATAAATTACTACAATATTTTAACAAAAATGTATCAGATAAATCATATAGAAAGTCTATACAACAAGATAAATATGTTTTTCCGATATTTTAAACAATTTGATCGACAAACAAAGCTAAATTAATTAAAAGTCCAGAATGTAGTTTAAATAATATTGTGATTTCATTTCAAGAAAACGAAAAGCGTTTTAACAAGGCTAAACATTTGATAAAGTATTTAACTAGATAAATATCGATTAATAAAGATGTTATTATTTAAGCCACGTTAATATTAATATTGGTCATGGTCATGGTGACGAGATAAAAAGTCCTACAAACAATAAATTGCAACACTTTTCCTGATATATATTTTTCAATTTTAAAAGAACAAAAGTTGTTTTAACGATGTTACAAATTGTACAATGTATGTTACGAAAAATGTTTGTATAAACCACAATAGCGCTAATACTACCGAGGTAGAGAGCAGTTTGCATTAGATTAGAAATATGTTGACGAGATATTTCACAAACTTGGAAAAATCGAAAATCTGTTTAAAGAGGTTAGAGTTTGAACAGAATTTTTAACGAGATAAATATGAGGTAAGCTATCGTATTTAAATAGCATCAATATAACACCAAGACAAAAGTCGTGATGGCGAGATAGGAAGCGGTTGACATGAGATTAGGATTATGTTAGCAAAATACCTTTTTTATTTCCAAAGAAGCAAGGCTATTTTATTGAGGTTATAGTTTGAACACCGATTTTAATAAGACAATTGTCGGTTAAGGTAAATTTTCATATCTAAACCACATTGATATTATTAGTGCCAAGATGGTGAAATAGAAAATAATTCACTTTAGATTAGAATTCGATACGGGGGATATTTTTCCGATTTAGAAAGGGTTTCAATGAGATTATGACGTGAACAATATACGATACATGTTCGTTAAAAGACATTTTAGTGAAACTGTATTAATGTTCATAATACTGCGATAAAATCCGTAATGGCGAGATAGAGATGAGGTTAGTATCTTTTAGAAAAATATTTCCTTTACAACGCAATGAAGGTTGTTTTATCGACCTTAGGCTTTGCGCAATGTTTTTTTTAACGAAATCAATGTCGGTAAAGGAAGAGTGTATTATATAAGTTGTTTTAGTATTCATACTGCCTAGATAAAGCCCATGATGACGAAATAGAAAGCGGTTCACATTAGATCAGAAATAGTTTAGCGAGATATTTTTCCATTTTATAACCATGAAAGCCGTTTTAACAAGGTTAGTGTTCGAAAAATGTATCTTAACGAAATAAATCCCAGTTGGAGGAGTTTTAGTAACTAAACCGCAATAATATTATAATAGCGAGGTGCATGTTATGATGGCGAGATAGAGAGTGGTAGATATAAAATGACAATTCTTTTAGTAAATCATCTCACAATGTATGTTAACGAAATAACTGTCGGTTCCAAAAAATGTTGTTATTTGAACCACAATGGTATCAATTTTACTGAGATAAAGATCATGGTGGCGAGGTAGAAAACGGTTCACATTAGATTAGAAATATTTTAGCGACATATTTTTTTAAATTCCAAAAGAACGAAGTAAAACGTTATTATCTACACTACATTAATATTCATAATAGGTACCGAGTTAAAGGTCGTGATAGAAAAATAGTACGCGGTTCACATGAAATTATAATCATTGCAGCGAAATATCTTCTCCATTTAAAAAGAAGAAAGGTTGATTTAACGAGGTTAGACTTTAAACAACTCTTTTAACGAGAAAAATGTCGAATAAGAAATGTTTCACAATTTAAACCACATTAATACTTGTACTGCCGAGATGAAGGTCATGATGGCGAAGTAGACCGCGTTACACATTAGATTAAAAATAGTTATCGAGGTGTTTTCCAATTTCAAAATAATGAACATTGTGTAGACGAGGTTAGAGCGTAAGTAAGGTTTTTAACGAAATAATTTTTTGTTAAGAAACATTTTATTATCTAAACTACATTAATATTTAAAATTCCTAGTTAAAGATAGTGATGACAAAATACCAGACGGTTTACATCTTCCCCAGTTTAAAATAATGAAGGTTGATTTAACGCGATTAGATTTTAAACAACGCTTTTAACGAGATAAATGTCGGTTAAGAAAAATGTTAATATTACTTATACTGCCAAGATGCAGATCATTATGGCAAGGTAGACAGTGATTCACATTAGATTCGTTCGTGAGCAATTTTTACATTTAAAAAAAAATTAAAATCGATTTGACGAGGTTAGAGCGTGAATAACGTTTTTAACAAGATAAATGTTTGCTAAGAAATATTTTATTATCTATATCACACTAATGTTTATAATACCGAGTTAAACGTGCTGGTGGTGAAACAGTAAGCAGTTTACATGAGATTAGAATCATTTCAGCAAAATATCTTCTCCATTTCAAAATAAGACCAGTTGATTTAAAGAGATTCGAATTTAAACAATGCTTTTAACGAGATGAATGGCGTTTTAAGAAAACATTTGCTATTACAAATAATTTCTCAGATATCTTGCTATTTTCAAAAGAGTGAAAATCGTTTTAACGGAATTAGGCGTGAATAACGTTTTAACAAGATAAATGTTTGTTAAGAAAGATTTTATTATTTAAACTGCATTAATGTTCATAATACAGAATTAAAGGTGCTGATGGTGAAACAGTAAGCGGTTCATATGAGATTAGCATTACTTCAGCAAAATATTAGCTCTTATCGCTTGATGGAGATTAGATTATTTACAAAGTCGTTTTGACATTTAAAATAATTTCAATAAAATAAGCTGCAATTTTAACGAATTAAATTGCGCTTTAACGAGATTTATTATTTTATAACTATATATAAATCCGTTAGGCGGAATTAAAACTACATTTAACAGGTTGAGTAGTCATGGAAACGACATTAAAATCCGTTAATGCAGCAGTTAATGTTCCTTCAAAGTATCGATTAAGGAGTATTTTACTTTATAAATCAAGTTAATATTTGTAATAACTAGACAAGTCATTTAGAATGATTTAAGGCGACGTTACCGATTACTGATTGTTGTAACTAGGTAATAGTTGATTATCTTCATCGGTATTGTTATAGACCATTACCAAATCTTAGTATCGTTTAGAGTTTCATTACCGCTCTCAGTGCGGTAATGGATATTACCTCACTGCTTTTATATAAAAAATACATTGAGCCAGAATTTATTGGTGAAGATAAAATATTGAACAATACACTTTTGGTTATGGCACTTAACGAGAATGGTTTGATTGCCGCAAAACTCGGCTCACTGCCTCGTTTTGGCAGTCAAACTCGTTTCATTAAGATGCTCATAATCATACTTGTATCGTTCATATTGGCTCACCGCCTCGTTTTGGCAGTCAAACTTGTTTCGTTAAGATGCTCATAATGAAACTTGTATCGTTAATATCGGCTCACCGCCTCATTTTGGCAGTCAACCTCGTTTCGTTAAGATGCTCATAATCAAACTTGTATCGTTAATATCGGCTCACCGCCTCGTTTTGGTAGTGAAATTCGTTTTGTGAAGATGCTCATAATCAAACTTGTATCGTTAATATCGGTTCAACCGTTTCGCTTTGGCAGTCAAACTCGTTTCGTTAATATGCTCATAATCAAACTTGTATCGTTAATATCGGCTCATCGTTTCGTTTTGGCAGTTAAACTCGTTTCGTTAAGATGCTCATAATTAAACTTGTATCGTTAATATCAAATTAAACGACCTTGTTAATGAGTTTTACATTGCTTTAACGAAATATGTCGGTTTTTTGTGTATAGCTCTAGAAATTTAAATGTGTCATAGTTTAGAAACAAAGGCTACTTAATAATTTATGATACTTATTTGTCAATAAAATGTTCATTCAAAGCAATGAAAGATACAAAATAATTGGTTTACGTGGATAACCAGGCTCAGGAGGCATTATACAGGGTGTCCCGCGACATGATGGCCATAGCTTAAGCGTGTGTTTCTAAGGTTGTTTTAAGCCAAACATATTTTGGGAACGTACTTCCAAAACTATTCGTAACAAAAATTCAAGCATTTTGAATTTTAAAAATTCGCAGGTACTGATTGTTAACTTTACGAAGATAAAATCATGTTGACTATGTATAGTTGTGTTTTTCTTTATCCTGTTTTAAGAATTGTTATAAATTTAGTATCGTGTATGTTCAAACCAGCTTAACTGAAAGTAGCATATTGCTAAAAATTTACTAATGGCTTTTTACCTGTTTTTTAACTAAAAATTAATGTAGCTCAATTACGATGCAGTTTAGAGCATATGTTCAACAGACATTATTGATGTAAAATGACACAACCCTGAAGGTGGTCGTCATGTCTAGGGACACCCTATATATCAATTCACCGCTAGCTGCAAATATTATTTTGAATAGAATTGAAAATTATGCTTAAATTAGAACATAGTATACACGTTTTCTTTTATGCAGAACGTAATGAATTTTTCGTCAAAATAAAAATTCTAAAATTTATAAAAATTGAAACCAGTTGAAAAAAGTTTTCACTGGTATATTTGTAGTTATAAAGTGAAGTTTTGTTTCTTTGTTATATTCTGCTTTCGTTCTATAGATAATAATATTTATTGCATATAATGTACGGTGATGCATTCCCCCTACTCTTATGATTTCCTACCGTGCGACTACCTTGATAGATCGACGTTAAGTTGAACAGGAGAAAATTTGCAGATGTTCTCGTGGTTCAAAAAGAAACTTTAAAAAGTGGCAATGGTTACAACTGGGTTATTCAAACATTGTTGGTTGAGAAGAATTAATTACCTTTGTTTCGCTTAAGATTATTAAAACATTTTGAAATATGGAATTTTGCTCCTTCTAAACTAGCCCCGTATCAGAAATTGAGTATAGCGTTTTGGCTCATGAAATTTTAGGAAAGGGGTGGCTTTTATTCGAAATCGATAGCCTGCAAACTGCCCGTGTTTTGCGTGACTTTTACGATATTGGGGTTTAATTTAACGCGACACTTGTTGCTTTTCGCCATCTGTTTATGATTATCTCGCATGGCCCCGCCATGCAGTAGCTTTCGCACATTAGTCTACGATTTCGCAGCACGTACTGTGTGAAATGCTGCTACTTTATGGTAGACCACAACCCCCTCTTACATAAGAACTACGTAGAAAAAGCTTTTTACAACTTTACAGGCGAGAGTCTTACATTCATACACCAGCAGGAGAGACACTATTAATTAAAAGTTCTTTGTGCACACGCGCGTCCTCCCTAACTGAAGGTGTTCGTTCTTGTTCCCTGAAAAAGAAAACAACACATAAGCATTTGTAGAGCTGGGTGCCATTTATTGCTATTACATATATTGGAAACGTGCGTGCGCGAAATTTAAGTGGGCTCAGCTGTGATGAATTCGGTCAACGCCATTCTGAATTTTTACGGGGCTATACCCCATAATGTTGGGGGAAGTGGAAAGCCGTACTTCTTGAGCATTAAATATAAAAACAAGCACCTAATAGACTTGAACTTCAAAGAGCTTTGATTTTATTTTTGCTCTTTTAGTATTATATGAAATATCTACTTCAGCAACAGTTTAAAGGAGTTACCTTTTTTTACCCATGTATAAGCAGATCGAGCTACATTTGCTGCTCATGTTTTGTTAAAATTAGCAAAACAGTGAACTTAAGAGTTACTCAGAGGCTTTCATGAAAATGTTTTAATCAAAATTGTGTAAATACAACAAGAAGCAGATTGCAATAAAAAATATTGTACATTTAAGGTATAGTGTCTCATACAACGTCGAGGATTTTTGTTATCGACCACAGTTGTGTATAAAAGCAATAGAAAACTATTTACTACTCTATAAAAGCCCAATCCAATAGGCCAATCAGCATTTTGCCTGGGTTGTCAAAGGCCTTGGAGGAAAAAATTGAACCTCATATTAGATTATATGTACATCAATATATCGTGTGTTCAAAAAAAACTTATTTAGGGTAGGCCTTGGAAAGAAAGATAAAAAATCTAGTTGCGTGTTAACTTAAGTCTGTAGGTGAATGTCAGATTGCATTTTGTTTATAGAAACGTATGTCACTGTGACAGAAAAAAGTTTATACTGCATTAAGTTTGCGGGTATCGAGCAAATACGAAAATAAGATGGCATTTACAGAACACCAATGAGTGTTTTATTCATTACAGTCAATAAATATTGTTTTTATTCAGTGTTGTATATTTTTAGGAAAATATATATATCAAGTTACGATTAACTTCAATTTGATCATGGCATGCTGCGAATGAGTTTTTTACTAAAATTAGAATATTCTACCAAATCGACAGTCTGAATTTCGACCTGACTACTACTAATCAAAATAATATCACTGTTCTAGTTTTACTTGATTACTTCAATTCCATTGATATGCTTAACCACGATAGACTTAAGGCCTGTTTCATAGGTTTTCAAGCTGGTGCTGTTGGCCTTATATCTAATTTCTTGATTAACGCAAGCCAAAGGGTTGCGTTGGAGGGCGTTGTGTCTGATGCCTTAACTCTTGACAGGGGTGTTCCACAGGGATCTGTTCTAGAACTGCTTTTGTATACTATATATACTGTCAAGGTAATTAGCTCCACTTTGTGTGCCCAACTTGTGGTATGTTATAATTGACTTACACCTTTACTTTAGTTTATTTTCAACAAAATTTTTATATTAAATTAAATTTAGTTAATTTAATTGCCCTATTTTTATTATGTATAATCAAAATTACACTGCTAGTTTCAGTAGAAACAGTTGACTGAAAATCAGGTAGAATTCTTTATAATCTAGATTGCTTATATTCTGAAATTTGATGTTCCTATTTTATATGACAACTCAATACATCTGTCAAACTGACACTTCAAACTAGTTTTGAAAAATCAATTAATTGCAAACACTTCAACATACACTTGTCATCCGACAATCTCAAATGGTAAGTACTTCCTTAATTAACATTAACTCACTTCACTCTTTATTTTCTTTTAGTTCTTATTTTAAATATCTGTATTCTGTTACCTTTTATTGGAATTAGCACTCTCCTCTACCAAACTCAATACATCCAGCTCTGCAACTCACCACGCTACAAAACTGCTCCACTCAAAGCCCCAGCGAAAGCCTCAACTGAGAACCAACTGCTAAGATGTCCAGAATCCGGATCCAAATCAACACACAAACCCAGTTCGCCACAGGAACACATGCAAAACAGCTCGCCTTTTTAAATCAGCATCTATACTTCCACCTCAGTATGCATCCAAATCGACCTCAGCTGTAGATGTGTTTACTCTAATGCTCAACCAAATCACACGTAGGAAGCTCTGCTAATGATGTCGATGTAATCTACTTCCTTTGTAAAACATTTCTTGTTATTCAATTCAGTCGATGCAATGTAATTCCACAATACACTCAATTCACATTCCCTTACATTAATTTGCCTTTGTAGATCATAACTGTATTAGATTGGTTTTCTCACCGCATTCTAATCTTCATACATCTAGTCTGACAATCTTTTTCTTTTAACATTTTAGTTTTTATTCTTCTTCACTACGCCAATTTATGTTCAATTTGAAACCCTTTTATTTTGCCAAATATGTATTTAACAACTTTTATAACGAAGTTTATTTCTTAATTTCAAACCTTATAAATTGCATTACATAATTTCTTTTATCAAAGTTTTTATTCTAATCAATAAACTATTTCCTTAACGATCTAGCTTATTTTTTACAGTCCAACAGACTATTAAAGTTTTTTTTATATGACTAATACCTGCTATGTTAAATAGCATATTTCGAAAAAATATTTGTCATTAACTTCCAATTTCATTTCAGATATTAAATTAAGTTAAAATTCTACTGTTTCATTTTATTAAATTATAAATTCTATTTCCTTTCTTTTCTAAATACACCTTAATCATTGATTTCCATTTCACATCTAAATTCATCTTTGTAATTTTTACTGTATTATTTTAATCTTATTAATCTGATTTTTAAATCCCTGTACGTACCAATATCATAGCAATACCTGTAATTTTTACGCATCGATAAAAAATTGCAATTATCACTTTTATGCGGACGATACTCAAATTTATTATTTCTTCTCATTGAGTCAGATGGATATTGCAGTAACTCATATTAATAATAAACTGCTGAACTACAGGTCTAAAGAGTAGCTTCAGCACTGCGAAAACATTAAGTATTATAGTGCACCCAGAATGTGTAGTTCAAAACGTGACCACCGAACTTCTGTAGATGGCGCCAAGTGGACAAGCCGCCTAAGGTCACTATATCAATAAGGTACCGCCATTAGTGATTTTTTATATCTATCCTTGTCGCACAATTTTCTCCAACTGGGGATAAAAACACATAACCTAACAGATACCTCACTTTACAAGTGCCATTACACCAAAAAGAAAATCCCCAAATACTAATGTCTTCCTTATTGCACTTGGGAAATTTGTATTTGTTATCCTTATCTCACAATTTTCTCACATTCTCAAGCGAGGAATGGAATGGCGGTACCTCATTGATATAGTGACCTTAAAGCCGCCACTGTGCTACAATGCTTGGAAATTTTGCAAAGTGGAAAATCGCCACCTTTCGCCAAAACCAAGTAGCGCATGAAGGTGCTCGGGACCTTAGCAACAACTTTGCCCCCTTTCAAAATTTCGATATCTGTAGCCGTTCGAAAGTTACAGGCGATCCAGACGGACGGACGGACGGACAAAACGTTCGCATAAGTACGCTGAAGCTACTAATAATTCAAATAGCCTAATAGGTATATCCAACAAACATTCGCTTAAAATTAACCCCAGTTATAATTTTTGGCAAAAATAATAGAAGAGAGAGAGCTCAGGAAAATATTAAACTCGGTAATGATATTCTGCAAACACAAGGCTGTGTAAAAAATCTTGGTCTTCACATGGACGCCAAGTAGAAATTTAAAACAAAATTTTATATTCTAGCCGTCGTTTTTTAAATACTCGATTAAAAACAATTCTCTGCGACTCAAGAGTTCTGTCTTAATTTAGTTATGGTGATACTGTGTATGACCCTTGTATGGATTCATATGATGCCATAAGGATCCAGAAACTACATAACTCTTGTCTTCGCTTAATTTTTGGCATTAAAAAATACGACTATATATCGTATAACTTACTTGAGGCCGGTTGGATGAATATGAGTAGAAGAAGGTTGTTGCATAGGGCGTGTTTCTAACACAAAGTTTTGTATAAACAGACACTTCGATATTTATATAATAAAATTAGTTTCCGTGCAGATGTTCATCATCTAAAATTAAGAAAAGGAGGCTTAATATCTATCTCCTTCTTCGGCTCGACGTTTTTTTAAACGGTATTTTAGTTATGATTTCGCAGAGTTTTGGAATAGTATTAAAAATGTTGAATTAATATCAGTTACTCCTGAATTATTTAAATGACAATTTAAACAGGTTATTATGTACGGTTATGGTTTATGTGATTGGCCTCCGATTGTTCTCTCTGCTAGTTTTCTTTTCTTCCTTGTGTTATTAGTTATGATTAACAGTTATTAATGTTACACTCTCTCGTTATCAATTATTAATTCTAAATAGTTTTTCGCAGCTAATTCAATTAGTTATACTAACTGCCGGTCTTATAAAGGCCACTAATCTGACGTTAACTTTAATTCGCTGTTAAAATAAACAAAAGCTCATCAAAATTTGTTTACTAATGAATAAAATGTCATAAACACTGACGTTTTGATGCGCTTTTGTTTATTTTAACAGCGAATTAAAGTTAACGTCAGATTAGTGGCCTTTATAAGACCGGCAGTTAAACTATGTTGTAGATTTTACGGTGCGGGGGGAAGAACAGGGTCTTCCTGACACCTCACCCTTTGATTATACATCAATAAAGCAAATTATTATTATTGTTATAGGTAAGCAAACTTCTAAAATAACAACGCAATTTACTTCGTAGGCCATGAGCATGGGTGGTTGTAGACAAACATCATAAGAAAGCCTTAAGAGGGTCAACGATGCATCATCGTAGTAACCTACATGAATCTTAAACGCAATCCCAGCAGGTGAAGCTCAGTACGAGAAAGTTAAAAACTTCTCTGCAGATCTAGGAAATGCATTACCGCAATTACAATCCTTTTGGTAATCGTAACACTCGGAAATTATAATTCAAAGATTGGCACAACTAGAAGACAATGACTAAAAAGCATTGTTAGCTGTCAACACCATCTCAGGCGTGTCTATATGTGGATATTACCAGACCAACGGCCCAAATCAAATTTGTTTCATATCGACCAAGACTATATTTAGAAGATAAAATATGTCAAAACCTACCCAGGCAATGATTGTAACAGCGACATCAATTTATGTCGGTAGAACTAAGTATAGACTAATAATAGTGCCTTTAAAGAAAATCAACTGAAGCTGGATGGTAATAAATGATGGGACACATAAAGACCTAGCGATCAAGGAACTACAAAAAATCAATATCGATTTCCAAAATTCACCCGATAAAAATCGACAAAAGAGGACCATAGGAATATCTGGATTACCAACAGTACATGTACGAAATTCAAATGTGGAAAATATATAATCTAAAGGTCGAGGTAACAAAATTACACTGGGAGAATACCATTAAATAAACATAAAGAGCAAGCGTATGTGCAAAGAAGATAACAACAGAAACGAAACGTGTCAAGAGATTCACATAACGTTACTTGTAGTAATTCAGTTATTATTCCACCTTTTCGGCCAATTACAGTCCTGTGCGCTTTCTTCCGCTGAATTAAAACACTATGTTTAGAGCGAGGTTTCACGCTGAAGGAATGCTGGTTATTTCGCTGATACTGTAGCGGGGATTTTTCTTCGTGCTGTTACACTCTGCGCGCTAGGAAGGACCGTAAAGCCGTAGCTTTAAATGGGACGGTCCTCCGCCCCGGCAGTTAAGCTTTAGCGACGGAAACCGAGTGTCGCTCACAAAGCGACAACTTACATGGCAGCACCGACCCCTGGCCGCAGTATGACAGAGTAATGCATGGGTAAAGATTGTTGCAGGTTATAATTGTAGTATTTTGCAAGCAGAACGTTACCGGCCATAGGCAACTCAATTAATATCGAATATATATTATTTAAATTGCGTTAGGAGTATATTTTCTTTGGTGTTTCGTTTCTTACCGTTTCGTCTTTATCGTCGGCCTTGAAGTGTGATTTATATCGGATTAAAACAGACTTTTTCAATGGAATGTGGCCACATTTTTCGGCCGCCGGTCCATTCCTGTTGTACATCGCGCCCTAGGTATCTTCTCGCCACTTGGGCCTTTTTTTTCTTATCTGGCGACGACGCATCTGTTCTTATTGACGGTTTCACACATACCGGACTAATGGACATTGTATTTTCCCCACATGGTTTTGATGTATCACAACTAATTTCGCAGTTACGCCATATTAAAATGTATTGGAGCGGCTTATGCATGTTGTGTAAGTATTGTTTCGTGTCGCCAGCTTACGACTTTTTTAAAGCGTTTGTATGCT
This sequence comes from Agriotes lineatus, assembly GCA_940337035.1. Lineage (NCBI taxonomy): Eukaryota > Metazoa > Arthropoda > Insecta > Coleoptera > Elateridae > Agriotes > Agriotes lineatus. Next base: position 36,043,113 of record OW679200.1, on the reverse strand, counting down.
CGTCTATCTTCGCCCTGTTACCTTGCATATTTGTGTACTGCTGGATTTAAATATTGTTAGTCAATTCCAAAAATGTCGATGCCGTTCTCTTTACAATTATGTAAATCACTCTATAGCTTGTATTTTCGTGGCGACACATAGGGAAAACTAGTGTCATTGTTACTGAACAACAATTTCGTGTAACTTGGTGTGCTCAGTATATTATTTTAAGCACTACGTTGTGTCTATTTATTATGTTGTTGTAAATCAGATACGCCAAACGTATTCTTACAGCTATATTAATAGCTAAAATCAGGATAAGTGAGCAAATGTCAATTTCACCATTTCCTTTCTGGCGCTTGACTTAATTGGAATTCTCCACGCTTCTTTACTTTGAATCAGCAAACAAACGCATTTCAGGTACTTCGATTCGCCGTCGTCTCGACTGACAGCTAGCTGAATCAATTTATCGTTTTTTGTTTTTTTATGTACCCTTTTCACCGCTTGGCTAGTCTCATTATCGGGCGTCTTCAATTGGCGGATAGGAAAACGTTCACCAGATAGCGTAGGTATCGAAAAAATAAAATGCCCCTGGCGGGCAAAGACTACTGGAAAGTAATGTCTCATCCAGTGTGGGCGGCTACAAACAGCGATTAATTGAGGGTAGGCTGGAAAGGCGACACATTTTCGGACGGCTGTTTATTGGAAATGCTTCTTTTCACATTTTCTTCTTCTTTAGGTGCGTGTTCGGTCTCCCAAAGGTTGACGATTACTGTGGAGGGTGCATCTCTGTCTTCTGCCGTTCTGAAAAGTTGTCCAGCACTTTGTATTCTAGTCCAGCCATGACATCAGTTTTCTACCCACTCCGCGTCTACCTTCTATCTTTCCCTTCATTATGAGTTGAAGAAGTCGATATTTGTCTCCTCACAATATATGACCTAGATATACGATTTTACGGCATTTTATAGTTCACATTTTAGCAAGTATAATTTGTTACATTCAATTGCGCCTCTATTATTTCGCAGTTCTAAGGTGCAGGTTTTGTATTCTCGTGCGTTCCCGGCCTTTCTCAATTCCGGCCGTACAGCGACTTTGGTGACTTTGGTTTAGCGTCTCTGAAATTGTCCAGCGGTTTTGTGGCCTTGCAGAATACGGTTTTTGGTTCGTGGACCTCGCAGAATGTGCATATTGACGCAGTCCTGGCAGTTTTGTTGAGAAATGGTTGAAAGCGCTTCACCAATAGCTATCTACGAGTGGCGCAAATTCATCTGGGATAGGTCATCTCAAGCTGTTTGCGCTATGCTTTATCGAAAGCCCCTGAAGGATAACGCCCAGAATGAACTCAAAGGAAACTAAAATCAAGTCTTGTGTTCCTTTTTAAGTTAAGATATTGAATGCTGCGAACATTCAATCGGTGCAGAGACTTCACCCGTATTGCTACCGAATTCAGTCAGAATATGGACTCCTGCCGCTATGTACAGTTGGCTTCACGAGCTGCGTACCTGCCACCGCATTTGCTTTTCAATTGTTTCGGTTTATATTTACACCTCTGTTTAACATGCCTTGTAAGCTATTGTTCTCGTTAGCCGGGTTTGTTGAAATGCACCTTAATTTGGTAAATAATCGCCTATAATCTTGCATTAAATGCTATATTAATTATGTAATTATATACTGTGGTATGCATTTTGTTTTGATATTTGCTACTGCCATCTGGATTCGTGTGCTTACTTTCAGATAATTGTGCTACGTTGAGTTTACGAATTTTCTGTAATGCATGGATACATTTGTCGTTAGTTAAAGGATTTATTGGTGCCCTTTCTAGATTTTAATTGGTTGTGAGCACTTAAAGAATTGCACGCCGTTTCCCTGATTTAGGCACGTAGTTATTAATTTTATAATTTTGAGAGATATAGCCAATGAATCGAATTGATACTGGCAAATTACCTCCCTAAATTTGAAATTGCAATTATCAATTTAGTTTCTATTTGTTATTGTTTCGTTATATTTCATATTAACCTCTTTTGGGAACTTTTCTTAAATTGCTCGCTTCTTTCTCTCTTGCTTTTGTCATGATGAAATCTATGCAATTATTGATGCACTTTTCGTTAATAAAAAGAACAGGAAAGAAAAAGGCAAGGAAATCGAATTTACTGAGCAATTTACTTTGTAAAGCGAAGTTGAGTTTCGCCTATCTTTGATGTAGTATCAATAGCTTTATAGAGATGATAGATACAAGGAGGCCTCTATCTTGGACCTTAGCACGCATATCCATCATTGTCGAGGACACAGGTTTTTCTAGTGTTACTCCTGCGGCAGACAAACATCAAATGACGAACACGAAAATTAAATCCACTGAATGTGTGGACACGCATTCGTCTTTAAATTCTAGTTGGCTATCCATTCTTAAAGATGTAAGTCGCCTGTCAATGTCAAGCTATTTATTGGAGAGGTTAATCGTGTGCTGCTAGATCTCCAATAAAATAAGTTAAGTTCTTGTTGATTTTTAATTTAATTACTTGATGTTGATAACGGAATTGATTTGTCTTCCGAAACGCTCCTGTTTTAATATTTTTCATTTTGTAGTGTGGCGAAATACCCATAAAAATAAAATGACAACTTATAATATCAAAATGAGGCGTGGTAATCCAGCCTGACCACCTTCCTAAGCCTTAATTTTGCCGAACTTGATAGCATTCCTAAATTCTACTATCAATTTTACAAACATATGATTCAATTTCCAAGATAATGTAGGTATCGTTCCAAGTATTATATTTCAGCTTTTTATTTAGACCTGTAGAACTAATTACAAAAGTGTTTCTCCCTGAATATGGCGATATTTTCTACAATGCTACGGTTATTTATGTTATTCTATTAATCCTGCTACTCTTTCTATTCAGTCTATTAGCTGCATTTGTATAAGTATGACTATCAGACATTGAATCTTCTGTTGGTCGTCCGTTGTTTTTCTTTTCTTGTAATATTACCTATTTTTTACGTAATGAACATAAATACAAAAGACCGTTTACCGCGCTGCGTTCGTCTACTGTATTCTACGCATCAAATGCTTCTTTACTTAGTAAAATTTATATAGTATCATACTTTGATGATTGATCCTTTTTTATTCTCTCTTCAAAGTGTTACTTAGTTTTCGTGCTGATAGATACTTAACCATCTGGTTCTATAGTGCTAAGGCCGCTTAGCGCAATCTATTTTCCTAGTTTTTTTTTAAATTTTCTACATGCTGTATGCTCTGTGGGTACCATAGAATCTTTATAGTTGAGCCATATAGTTAGCAATCGTTTGCTTTTTTATTTCTCCTGAGTACCACTTCTATACATTACTCTCATTTAAGATAACGATCTGTTCAATAACGCTATTGTCGTCTACCACATCCTAAGCTCAAACAGTTCTTTTCTGTTTATTTTTTGCTACTAGCTAACTTCGATTAAGTGGAAGGTATAGCAGGATCACGATGTGGATGTACACGCACCGAAACAATAAGCAGAAAAGGATATAAACAAGCAATTTTAAGATATAGTGAATCAGAACTACGGACAAACTCAAAACTTCAATTATATTTCATGTCGTCTATGCTTGAATCGCCGTCATATATTAATTAATACATTCAAAATTGATATATTTTATGCGCTCTATGTCCTTTTTCTTTTCTATCTCTTCTTCGGTCTATTCGCGACGAAACAAATCAGGAAAAACGTCATTGGCGAATGAGATTACATCATCGTGGAAGAATGCGGTTTTGTTGTAACATGATTGATGGTGTAGCTGAATGAGCACCACGCGTATCATCCATAAATCACCCCGCAAAAGGCCTGCAAGAGCAGTGAAGCTGATCATCAAATTGAAACCTTATAACGACAAACTGTGCAGCCTAAATCAGCGAAAAATTCATTTTGGACTAAATAACTAGTGTCGTAAATAGAGTGATCAATGACGCCAGTGACAAATGATATCCGCCATTAAATTACGGTATCTGCAAACTGTAGGAGATCCAGGACCACACAGTTGGTAGTCGCTCAACCCTTATGGGCAACAAAGGAGGGGCACGCAAAAATTGGGGCATTTTCATTGACCACCCGCAGACCAAGAGTCTGGTATTAAAACTTCGGCGCATGCCGTCCGAACAATGCTGACATAACACTTCGCCGAGGAGACGTCTTGTTGCAGCAGAAGGGTAATAATTCAGATTCAGTGTTTTGGCTTAGAAACGAGGCACACTTGCTAAGTTGCAATATCGGAAAAACTAAGAGTTGATCCGGTCCCTAGCAAGCCATAAACAACCATCCACTTGGGCAACTGGAAAAGTTATATAAACGGACAAAAAAGCGGCAGAAAGCCATTCAGTACATTCCGTTCGCCTATTACAGTAACTCGGTTAAGACCTTCGGCACTGCGTATCTACCTATCGTCTGGCGCGTGTAAAACTAGCTTGCTTTTGATCCGTTCGTTAACATATTCTGTCAAAATATCAGGACTGTTAGCGCCTAAAGTTCTTTCAGTCGCGCACTCTATATGCATACTTCTCTATTTTGCTAGATGTATGTATATGTATTTGTGTGGTAATAATTAATTTTGTTTAAGTAAATAAATGGTAGGTGTTTACCATTACGTTTTATCGAGATACTCAGGGTAGTGCGTGGAGCAGCAAGCGCCTAAAATAGTTCAAAAGGCAATAACTTCAAGAATCCTTTTCGATTTCAGTGTAGAATGAGGCATTACAGTATATAAAATTCAGATTAAAAATTTCCTGTTTTCAACGACTCAGTTAAAAGATTATGTTTGAGTATAATAGAAGATCATCAAATAATTAGTATTGAAATGTCTGCAAAGACCAAATAAACTTCATTTTTTTTGGACTTGAAAATGGAGTAAGCGTAGAGAGGACATCATCATGTAATATTAGATAAAGATGCTATGTCGAAAGAGAAAAATAAATAAACTTACTGAAACAAACGCGAACCCAGCAGCAAGCATTTGATTGCGTCTGCCATTTAGATTAAGAACGTGTTTTGGGGCGAATAAATACGCGGTTATTAAGTTGCGGAAGTTGGAAAATTCCTAAACTTTTACATCAGCGTTAGGAGGCGCTTCGGTGCCGAATTTTCTACCCATTAGCTGCTAATGAAACGATCCTTTCTAACTCAATTTAATCCCGAGAAATTTCTGACTTCGAACTTCCAACTTTCAGAGCCCAAATAAAGGATATGTGTTTATGAATAACGCCTCAGAAATGTGCAGCTTGGGCAATTTCTTCCTAAGTGGTTCTTACAAGCGAGCAGAGTCGCAGGAATGATTGAGTTAATGCTAAATAGATGCTAAGGGGAGGCCGTAATGGCCCTTCTCAGACGCCTTATAATTGGTTCTAGGTTGTTGGATCCGTTAGCAAATTCAAATCAAGCGCGGTAAACCGAACAGTATTTCAAACAAAACCAATTTATGCCTGCAAAATTATGCCCAGGAATTTTTGTTCATTAAAACTCGAAATGATACCGAGTTCCTCTGTTGTTCTAATTTGCTGAACTAGCTGGCAAGGGCGGAAACCAAGCCCCAGTTTTGACTACAATATTAATTCTGACTACAATTAACTTCTGGAAATGCACTTGCCTCGAGTTTGAATAAATTACTAGGACGGTAAGTTTCGCCTTGTACTTTTGTTGCCGCTCAACGCTTGGCTTTATCGGACGAGCTCCTCATTGCAAGTATAAACTTTGTAGACGGTGGAATGGAACTTCTCCCAAGTCATTGCGTGAAAAACTCATCGTCTATAAGCTATTAACTCCATTCATCTGGAGGCATTATAATTTACAATCGCTTCTCCTTAACGGTTTGTTACGGTGGGAGCTATAACGAGGCTTTGAGCAAGTTTCCGGCTGTAATTTATACTTGAAGTTCGGCCAAAGTTGCTCTTCCGTCGTCTCAAATTCGGCACGACTTCGTTTACTAAAGTTTCGGATTGTCCAAGACTTTGCATGGCAGTAAAGTGTGGTACTAACAATTGCATGCTGTGAATTAAAATGTTACGCTAAGTAAATTCTGCTCCTGGAACTATTCAACAATTTACAACGCATTGCATTTACTTTGCTGGTTTGCATCTTTTGTTGTTGGCATATAGGTTCCATTCTCTCATAGGTCTTACAGTCATCTTTAGAAGTTTTAGTTTCAGGGCAAAACTATCAGTTCTGGCTAAGGAAATTTCTCTTTAATTGCTATTTCTTTTTTATGTTTTGATGCGCTGCTTCTTTATTTTTCCCTGCAAAGGGTATTTTCCTGGAAGAAGATATGGAATGACTGATTGTAGGAATTTGGGGTTTTGGTCGTATCAGAACTCCGGCACTTGTGAAACCTACATTTCGCTGAAATCCCTGCAATAAGGCTCGGAAATCAGACGGTCACAATGAACGACCAATTGCTGATAAAAGAGAAGTTTGCAAATTGGTACATAAAACATACGTACAAGATACCTTGAATTAAAAAGGAGAGACTTGTGTTAGGCCAGTTTGAAAGTAGTGATGGGCATAACCGGACAATTTTCATAACCGAATTATTTGCATTCGAATGATATTAGTAACCGAATGATTATTTAAATAATCATTCGAATAAATTTTGGCTCTCGATTCGTTTCGATTAAGTCAGCCGGTTTGCCGGTTGGCGGTTCACCGTCATCTGCATCGACATCGGTTCACCGTCATCTGCATCGACATCGGTTTACCGTCATCTGCATCGACATCGGTTCACCGTCATCTGCATCGACATCGTAACTTGCAGATAGCAGAGGAACCAAAACATAATATGTACGGTCGGCGCCTTAGAAATCGGGACACGTAATATGTTCTTCTAGTTTTTGGAGTATTCTTGCTCCGGTTACTTCATTAATGTGAGATGGCATTTCATAATTGACAAATAATAAACAATCTGACGTAACAATTAAAATTATAATAACTGTAAAAACCCAGTTTATACACTTAAAAAATACATGCAAAATGTATCATAATAGTGTGTAGTGCCCGATTTCTAAGGCGCCGACCGTACATTATATGTTATGTATTGGAAATTAAGAAGTATTTATTAAAAAGTGTAGAAAGAAAGAAATATGCAGCAAATAAGCAGTCCAGCTAATCGCAATAAAAACAGTGGTAAAACTTTATCTTTATCGATCGGGCGGGTTAAAGGCGCCGTCTCTTGTATTTAACCTTTGGAGATGTAAGCAAATAAAAAATTGTTTTATAGCTTGATGCGTTTGCAGTTTTAGGCGTTCAGGTTTCAGGTCCCCAGAATTTGATGATTTGATATTTTTTATGATAGGAGGTAGGTACGCGATAACCAAATGGTGTTTTCAGTACCGCCTGCTTTGTTTATGAGTTATGACGTATTTATATTTACAGAATTTTGAGCACTGCGTAGGTCGCTGAGATATGGCACGTAGTACCTTTGAATAGAGGTTTTATATTCAAAGCGTAATACGCATCAGCATGAGGTTATTTTTCATTTGAATACTTGGAACGAAAACCGAGTTACACATGTTATTTCAATAACCGGATAACCGGTTATTTTTCATTCGAATAAGCCCATCACTATTTGAAAGCTTAACTCCGCCGCTACATTTTATGCACGCGAAGTGGGTCAAACCTCTGAATTCAAACGACTTCTAAAAAGAGAAATGCTGTTTAGAAATAAGGAGAACCGGGCGTGATATTACTGCTGTGTCAGAGGCTGGTGTCAATATCGATATTTTCGTTAGATGTAAGAGATGTATCTTAGAAATTTGGTTTACGACTCTGCGGGTATCGGAAACTTCATTCTTATACCGGCTACTGCAAAACATCTCGCCCGTGTTTTCTTTCCCACCAAACGTTTTCTCAACGATGGCGTCCCTACGCCTTGAGCTACCAGTTACGCATTTCCTGAAGTTTGGGCCATCATTTATTTATTTATTTTATTTATTTATTTATTTCGCACTCAACCAACAGCCGTCAGGCCAATTATAGGCGTCGCTGTGCATTTATGGGGACTTCCAACCCCACTAACGACTGTCATGATGTTGTTATGACCGCCGGGACCAACTATTTCCGTGACAGCCGTATCACGAGGCGCCGAGAGATGCAGCCGTGGAACTCCCATCCAAATTCTGACCAGAAAGAGCGTTGCTTAACTCTGCTGATCGAACGTAGACGCTTGTTCAAGCTACACCACCCGGGACCTATCATTACTCCTTAAGCTCAACCGTATTCATTCCGTAAGTTAAAGCCGCTATAATTTTCCTTTCTTTCAGTCCGCAGATCGCGACGGATTTCCAGTCGATGTTAAGTCATCACTACTCCCCAATTTTTCACTCAGCGTCGGGGTGACTCACTTTTACTCCTACATATCATGGCATCAACTAATTATTATATCTAGCTATGTAATTATACCAGTAATAGATGTGGTGAATTACCTCCTATTTTGAATACACTAGACCAACTGCATGTGTGAAATATGTTGGAAAGCTTAAGGCACCTAAATTTTAAACGCATTTTCGTTGGGGAGTGTTGATCGCTATTTGTAATAGCCGGATGACTAGGCACAAGGCAATCAAAACTGCCTTCCATAGCTTTACATGGTCGTGAAGTCACACATCTAGCTGCATTAAGGATAATGTGTTGCGGATGTCGGGGTGTCGGCCGGAGAGAAATACTGTTTAGATCCGTTGTTTACTAGACCTGCTCATACTGTGTGATTTCTTGTGAAGCAAAATGCAGTACGCCTGCTAACCGACGTGAGATAACCTCTTTCAGTAGTATCGCGACTCAAGGTAGATTAAATTTATGCGATAAAATTCCTTCCCTAACGGCTGATATAAATCAAAGAGCGTAAAGCTGTATTAGTTACCACATATTTTCTGGTATACTTTTTTTGACTATCGCAAGTGAACTTTGGTGCTCATAGCCTAAGACCCATGCTCCTACAAGCTAGTCAAGCAGTCTTTAAGTTTGTTGCATGTCGTAAACGGAGTTTTGACAACAACCAAGCTGTATATAGATGCAATTTGTTTAATGGTAACAAATCGGTTCGGAAGTGGTGATGATTTGGGAGAAAACATTCGCTCAGTACACGCACAGAAGCAGAATAAGCCAGCTCAAAGAGCAGCCACCTACAAACCTATAAGAGTAATTCTGTTCATGGTCCTACGAGCCGATTCTCGTCAAGTCAGCTTAGCGGCAGGACAACTGCCATTCCGGAAATGAAAAATATCTAACATTAGTGAGGGTCCACGTCTTCTTCTTCTTCTTCTTCTTCTTGAGCCCTTTAAATCCATTTTTGGATGTAGACCTTCCCTAACGTTTTCCATCTATCTCGATTTTGTGCTATTTGAATCCAGTTTAATCCAGCCGTTTCCTTAAAGTCATCATACCAGCGCATGGGTTGTTGTCCTCTTCCCCTTTTGTGTCCATTCTATTATTTTTCGATTCCATCTGCTTGTGCTGCTTCTGGCTACATGTCCTGCATAGCTCCATTTCAGTTGGGCGATTTTAACTCCTATGTCTGTCACTTTGGTGATGTCTCTAATTCTTTGGTTTCGGACTTTATCCTTCCTTGTAATGTTTAGCATTGCCCTTTCCATCGCTCGTTGAGCTACCCTTATTGACTCGATATTTCCTTTCGTTGTTGCCCAATTTTCCGCTCCATAGGTCATAGATGGCAGAATACATTGGTCGAACACTTTGGTTTTCAGACTTTGGGCTATTTTGCTATTTTTTAGGATGTACGACAATTTTCCAAAAGCAGCCCATCCTGCTCGTATTCTTCTTTTTATTTCTTCCTTCACACTACACCTTCCTAGTTCTAATCTCTGCCCTAGGTATTCTGTTACTCTCTCAATTTGATTGATTTGTATTTCTGGTCCAAGGTACATTGTTTTCGTTTTGTCCAAGTTCATAGTTAGTCCTACTTTTTTCGATTCCCTGTTAAGATCGATGATCATCTCTTCTAGGTCCTCTTTACTTTGTGATATAAGGACAATGTCGTCGGCGTAACGTAGATTAGTTAACTGTTCCCCGTTCACGTTTATTCCCTTCTCGTTCCAATTCATTTTTTTGAATATATCTTCAAGAGCTAAAGTGAAGAGTTTCGGGGAAAGCGTATCACGCTGTCTTACTCCTCTCTTGATTGGGACTGGTTAGGATTTCTCATGTAGAATATATGTTGCTGTGGTTTCATCATTCAGCTGTTTTATGAGTCGGATATATCTGTGGTCAATTCTGCTATTTGCCAACGAGTTGTATATAGCCCAATGCTCTACACTGTCGAATGCTTTACGACAGTCTATAAAAGCGAGGTGTAAGGGGAATTCGTATTCATTCGATTTTTCAATGATTATTTTCATTGTTAATAGATGGTCTCTGGTGCTGTAGTTTTTTCTGAATCCCGGTTGCCCTTGTAATTGATATTCATCTAATTTTCTGATTACTGATTATTTTTGTCATCAGCTTGTATATGTGTGATAGCAGGCTGATCGGTCTATAATTGTC
>OW679200.1:35888238-36032511 GCA_940337035.1 Agriotes lineatus | reverse complement strand
GGAACTCGTTCCTCATGGTAAGTTTCGAAACTCTAGCACGGATATTTGCTTTGCAACACTAAACTGACCTTTTTTTGGCTGCGGGAACTCTCTCGGAGCAGCTTCTCCTGATGCTCGCTACTGGAAGTGGAACCCTATAATGCTGCAACAGCTGCGGTGTACTCCTACACGGGGTGCGGACGTGGTGCTACCAAAATTTCAAATGCCTGACCTCAATTGTGCTCAAAATCTGATGATCGTAAACTCCTCGTAGTTGGCGAAGTGGTTCGGAAAGTGGTCGCAGATGAAAATAATTTTTAGGTGATGAATTTTTACACACATATTCTCACATATGCATTACGAACTCCTGATCACGATGGTATAATTACTTTTAGTTTATTTCAATTGTAAATGGCTTAAAACTCAATTAATCTGGAGAGACAAATTAGACTGTCATGAAATAACTTTTATTCAATTGATTCTCCCCAGGTAGTTAACAACAATATTGCCTATCTAAATTCATAATTGTGGATGTTAACCAACTACAAATCAGTTACTTATATACTAAATTTTAACTTATATTATAAGAATGTACAAAATCTTAATTCTAAAATTATTGTTTGTTTACGTTCGTATTTAAACTAGGTTATAGCGCCACTCACTATGTTTTATTTGGATTGTCTGTTCACTTATGTCACTTCACTGACTCATTCTTTTAAACACCAATCTCGTTCATTTCCTGTTGTGTGAATTCCTTGTATTTTATAATAATTGTCTGCTTTTCACCATTCTTCAAATATTACCGTTCCATTTTTGATAGTTTTATTCGATCTAGTGTTGTGCTCTCTTTGCACTGTATTAAGAACATTCTGTCCTTCTTACCTTTATTTAAAAAGTTCATAGAACTGTACTTATTCAATTATACTGACATGTAAATTTATTTAACACGCATGTAATAAACCCTTTGGTGATAGATTTGTGGAATTTTGATTGGCTTTACTTTGCACCTACCTCTTAATATATGCTAATTGATATTTCTGTGACTCTAATTTACGAATTGAGCTCTGCCTTATTGCAATTTATTTTGAAGTAATTCCATTTAATATCGGCAATGCTTTACCAATGTAGTTATGAATTAAAATTTCTGATGTAACTTCTTGCAGTTGCCTGATTTACCCTAGCTCTGTGCTTTATTGACTTGCCTTATTTATCTATGCTGCAAGCAGAGTTGAGTAACTGGCTAAATACCATCTCAATATAGATAATAGATAATATTTGTTACGTTCGTTTTGACGTAAGCATCCAGTTTTGTTTTATTGGCTAACATTGGCCGCACCAATTTACCTCACATTAACCTTCTCAAACATCTACTTAATTGCTAGGCTTTGTTTAAAAGGTACCATTTTGTATTCTACTTTCATGGTGGAATGTAGTCGCCGATATGTGCTTGAACTAGACTTTCACATTCCCCCTCCAGTTATGTGTTGTTTTCTGGTTCAATTATACCCCTCTGAAAGCTTTATTTTAATTAAGTAGCTCTGGCAGTTTACGTATTTACCAGTTTCAAACTAAGTTCCTGTTTTACAAATTTTGGAGGTTAGGTATTTACTATACGCCGTTAAGAATTTTCAGTAAATTTATCTAAACGGGATTATGGTATTAAGTTGGTTAAGGTGTTGTCCCACATGTGTGACTCTGTTTGCAAGGTCATTTCCGTTATTATACCATTTTTTTCGATTTCGCAAAGCTATTCATTTTGTTGGAGTGAGTCCTAACGCGCTTTCTTAGTGATTTATTTTGCGTTCAAATATTTAAGACTGTTTCATCCCACCGCTTATCGGTCTCTACCTGTGACTTACGGTTTTCTTTTGTTTCGAATGGAAGATTTCCGGCCTAAGCTCGTAAACAACATTTGACATTTTCGGTAAGCTCGCGTATGGCTCCTTATGAAAGATTTGTAACTGGGTAGTTGCTGTATCTCTTTCATTTCTCCTTATTGTTGAGAAGTTTCACGGAAAATGTGATAAACACCATCCGATGGATCTATGCGGACCTAACGTTGTTCTGATTGCTTCTAATAAGTCAATATCTCTTTATTACTCTTCCTGCGATTGGAGATAGGTTGCTAAGCTGATTTACACCTGAAACCTCGTTAATTTATGGATTTGGGTGTCTAGTTTATTGATTTTGATCTTCTTTGGACTACATTTTTATAGGATTTTCTTCTTGCCTACATTGGTGCCGTCCTATTCTACCTCTATGCAAGATTAAAACCATATTAGCTTCCTTGATCGACGCTGAATTTAACAGATAAGCTACAATCATGGCTACGCTGTAAACGCTATGTGTAAACGTCGTGGGTTTGGTAGTGAATTTTCCAGAATTACTTACGTACCTTGTTTTTAGATATGTTAGACTCAGTATTTTATTTCAGTACGCGGAACTGCCCTTTTATATTACTACTAGAGCACCGAAACTTCTTCCCACTTAAATTTGTAGGTTGTTGAACATTCAAGTTGAGGGCGCTCGTATTGATTTTGAAAGTTTTAGTATTAACTCGCGCCTCTACGCCTGTAAAGTGTGGCGAGTGTTACAGAGTACAGTCTGTATGTTATTGGCATATTAGAGTTAAAATAAACGTCCATGCACTTTATCTGTCAGATATTGTAGAAGCTCTCCTAAAATTTTACGAATTCTCGATTATGTAGCGGTTTATTATTCAACTAAAAAGTCCTTTGCGCAGGCGCTTTAAATCGAATCCCATGAAACCCTTCTCCAGGCCGGCGTATTCAGTACCGGAGAACACCTCTGAAACCAGCTCCTAACTGGACCTCTATACCGCCGCTTTCGGTACTAGAAACTATACCACTTTGTTCTGTAATCCGTCAAATCAGAGCTCCAGAACTACCCCGTTAAAGGGGTACTTCAAAAGCCATATTCATCTAAAGTGTTCTGAATCTAATCACTCGATGCATTCTACAAACTCGAGACTTCTAGGCTACCCCCAAAAGACTTCTAAGCACAAAAGTTAATTATAAGCAGCTGAAGTGTTTTAAAATAATTTATTTTATTCTAAAGTATTGCAATCTAATAAAGCAATGTTTGCATGTGACATGTACTTAATTCTGCATTCATTTTATGTTAGGTGCAACAGGATTCATTCAAACTTAAACCCAACGCATGTTCACCATACCTCTTATTTGTTCTTTTGACTTTTATTATATTTTGGTTCACCGGCTGGTAAAAATTGTATCTTATCCTGAACTGATTAATATTTGTAGTTATTAGAGTTTCTATGCAATTATTTTTTGTTTTTATGAACTAGTTGAGCTTACATTATTATTTATATTTCCTTGCGGCACCTTTAAATGTAGGTTGCCGCTCAGATTGCTAATTTGTAGGCACATTTAATATGTTTGCACGATTGTTTCGAAAATCACAACAAGAAAGTAAATCAGCCAGTTACAGGTGAGGGGTGAGGGTTCTATTAAATGTGAAATAAATAACTAAACTAATCAGAACCCAGTGATTCTAAACTAGTACGCAATATCTTAGGTAGTGATTTCGTAGTTTATGTAGAAGATACTCTTAGAACAGGCAGTTAAAGGGTGTTAGATATTCAAAAATGTCGATAACCTTGCAGAAACTAAATAGATGACTTGGTGCTATATCAGTTTGAAAATGCTGTGATTTTGACGTGATATATTCAAGCCAAAACTAAAATTACTATTTGTTAAAACGAAGGAAAGTCGTCTTACGTACCTCCTTTACTTTGTAACAGCTTTCGCTTACTGATTATCACTACTAATTATCTGCAAAACTGCTGCTAAAATGCGTTGCTCCGAATATTATATATACAAATTGTGGGTTAATCCGTTAATCAAGATTTCGAACATTTTTAAATGTTCAGCAGGTAGTCAATTTATCCAGAGCAAGTACTACCCTAAAAGGGGAATTACTAAACTAGGGTTTTAAGTAAATGGTATTGAATATAAATTTTCAAACTTACAGTGTTTGAGATCAACCACATTTAGAGCACATCTGAATATCACAGGACCTTAAATGTGTAGCATTTGTTAATTAAACCAGAGGTCAGTAGGAAGACTGGACACCGCTTCATATAGTAATGCTTATAAATATAACACAAAAAAGTAGGAGTAAAAAAATCAAAGCTTTGGGAAAACACACATCCATCAAATTAAATAGCGTTCGAAAATTCTTAAAGCATTTACATGTGCTCCAGTGCTGGCGTAAGAGCCTTACCTTACATTTCATCGCCTAAAATAACAAAAATGGGAGATGCGGTAAAGGACCAGTTGTTTAAAGGGAAAGCTTACTAAAGTAATAAAAAGCAAATAATTACATGGCGAGAGCCCAGGAGGCCGTTCCCGGCTAAGCTACATGAAACAAATTATGGACGACACAGCAAGTAAAAAATACCTTGAAATAGACCCAGAATCTATTAGAAGGGCGAACAGCTACAAACACAAACTTAAAGAGGAAAGGGGCTGACAAAATCGACTAAACTCTCATAACTAGCGGTAATGCGAAATGAAAAAATACGGTTGCTCATTTAGCACCGATTAGTACGTTAAATGAATTAATTTATTTGAAACATCTTTCTCTCTTCACTTATGTGTGTATGTATGTATAATCTGTAACCTCATTTACCTTGCGGTGTAGAAGCTGGTGCTTTATGCGCTGGCATCTGGTGGTACAATGCTCAACTTGCCCCCGATTCGAGATACAGAGTTGGAGCGCACCTTTGGTGCTTGCGCAGCAACCATTGTGTTAGTTGTGTGCCTTGGTGATGTTTTGACCTTGTTACTCTATCTCTTAGGTCTGTGGTTCTGAGTAGAGCACAGTTAATTTGGTGCCCAACTGTGAATGGTCCTACTGAGCCCGCTTCTAATCGCCAAGGATACGGAAAAATTTCGACCTCAGCGGGATTCGAACCGAGGACTTGCTTAATGCAAGCCTGGCGCTTACCCATCTGCGCCACGCAGCTTCTGGTCTCTTGAACTATTTTTTTTTGCGTGGACGCTCTATTTTTACGAATTTACCCTGTTCATTCTTATTACATGACTGCACATATTGTTGCAGGTAAATCGCCAATTGTCAGCTCTAGCTTCCAGTCTCGAAGGCTGCTGAATTACTTAGTGGAATGAGCGAGCATTAAACTGGAAGAGAGTTGCTCGCTTGCGGTAGTCAGTTTGGTAAGTACGTAAACAAAACGTTTATTTTATGTTATTTTATTTTATTTTATTATCTCTACAGGTAAAAAAACCTTATAACAGAGATTACAAAAATATAAAGAAACATATATATTGCGCTACTAAAAAACATAATAGTAAAACAAAAGAGAATAGATATTTAAATACACAAATATACAGGGTGATTTTAAAATGTTTCGCCAAACTTCGGGGTATTGTTCTACACACCAAGGCAAGTAAAAAAGTCCATGTAAACATGTGTCCGAAAATCGCGCGTTTCCGAGTTACGAGCAATTTTTGAACTTGGGAAGTAGTCCAGTCAAATGGTGCTCAAAAAAGGGCGAATAGGGGAGATGTTGGGTGGAGTTCTGATATTTGGTTCCTATATGTTTTTTGGGTCGCTGTACACGAATATCAGGTTTTCCAACAAGAATTTTGACCGGAAACACGTTTTTTAAGCAAAAACCGTGTAATAAATCGTTTTTTTAGTTTTTCTAAAATTACTCGAAAACTATCCAATTTCGTAAATATTGAACCTATATGAAATAAAAGAGAGTAAAATTTCTTACATTTTATGTACTAGCGGTTTTTTCTCCGATCAATCGTTCAGCCGCGAGAGCGCCGCGAAGTTAGGTGTTAAAAGGGAATTATGACAGTTTATTTCAAAGTAACTCGAAAACTATACATTTTTCGTAAATCAACAATGGTATATGAAATGAATCTTCATAATTGAAATGTTGGCAAACCCGATACTCGCGTACAGCGACCTAAAAAACATATAGGAACCAAATATAAAAACTCCAAAACTTTCCCTTATTTTCTACCATTTGACTGGACTATAATTTTGCGGCGCTCTCGCGGCTGAACGATTGATCGGAGAAAAAAACCTCACATACATAAAGTGTAGGAAACTGTGTTCTCTTTTATTTCGTATAGGTTCAATAGTTATAAATGATGGATATCTTTTGGGTACTTTTAGAAAAACTAAAAAAAATCGGTTTTTACAAGGTTTTTGCTTAAAAAAACTTGTTTCCGGTCTAAAATTTTATTGAAAAACCTGATATTCGTGCACAGCGACCCAAAAAACATATAGGAACCAAATATCAGAACTCCACCAAAACTCTCCCCTATTCGCCCTTTTTGAGCACCAATTGACTGGACTACTTCACAAGTTCAGAAATTGCTTGTAACTCGGAAACGCGCGATTTTCGGACACATGTTTATATGGACTTTTTTACTTGCCTTGGTGTGTAGAACAATACCCCGAAGTTTGGCGAAACATTTTAAAATCACCCTGTATACAGTTCCAGTACCAGAAGGTTCTAAAATACAAAAATCGAAACCCCAAAAAAAACTTGAAAGCCAAAAAAAGAAAAAAACAAAAAACCAGGAAATCCAGGAGCCAATTACTAAATATTTAAGAAACCTGTCAAAAACCGTAATATTTGTTTATAATTTTTAGAAAGAGAGCGTAAGGTAAACAAAGATTTAAATTGATATCGGTTTGATAGAGCTCATTTACTAGTCGCTGCATATCAAGCATGGGAGTGTGTACCGAGTAAGTGACGAGGGGGATATTAAATAGACTTGCAGATCTTGTAGCTCTAGAAGGAACATTTATGTTTAACAAAGATAAAAGATATGTATCCTTAATCTCAAAATTCCACAATTTATAACAAAATAGAATGAGTTGAGCTTTTCTTCTGTTTTCGAGAGACATAATTTGAAATTCTTGACACAGCATTGTTGTCCTAATTATATGATAATTTGGATATATCCTGTGTTTCTTAAAATACAGAAATCTTAAAAATATTTTTTGAACTTTTTAAATTTTGTTAATCTCCACATATAAATGCGGGGACCATACTACTGAAGCATAGCCCAGCTTAGGTCTAAGCAGTGTAAAGTACAAGGTTTTCAGTGTGCGTTCATTGGAAAATTGTGATGATTGCCTAATAATAAATCCTAGGATTTTGTAAGCCGACGCAACTACTGCGTCCACGTGATCTCTAAATTTCAGTCGGTTGTCATAAGTCACTCCAAGATCCTTAGTTTTCGAAATTCGTTTTAAAAACTCATTATTCATTTTGTAGTCAAACTCGAGCGGCTGAGTAGAACGTGTGAATGACATTATAGAGCATTTACTAATGTTAAACAACAGTTTGTTTTCAATACTCCAGTTATAGATTCTGTCTATATCTTGTTGCAGTAGTGTACATTCAGTAATATTCTTTACATTTTTATAAATTTTTAAATCTTTTGCAAATAGTAGGCAACTCGAGTGCTGCACACAATGAACTAAATCATTTATAAATATTGTAAATAATACAGGTCCTATTACTGTATAGGACGCCACGATGGTGCTTACTGGCATGTATTGTAATAAGAAAATTCTACCATGGAAATTCTTCTTCGAGGCTTTTGAAGCCGCGCAAATGTACCTTCACGGCTATCGTACTTTCCTGAAAGCTCGGACTGCATTTTGCTTTATAAGAAATTAAGTAGGAGGAAATATAATACGGCTATATTAAGCACACAACATAAAGACATGTCTCTCTGTTCTATAGACAATTTGTAAATACAAAAGTTTTTGGGGCCACTCTAGTCTGACCAATATAATTCTTATCTTACTCTCCAGGTTTCTCTACAAAGAAATATGGAAAATATTTAATCAAATCTTAATAAAAAATAGGCCATGGAAATTGAGCATCACCGGTAAGTACTTTTAGCCAATGATGCAGAATTTCCATGATATGGGCAGTCGGCGTATGCACATGGTATATATGTCCAAAAAATACCAACGGTGCCATAAGGCCGTTAATTGTCCCACGTGGCGAACTATGTCACTCTCAAAATCAGAAATTAGAGAACCGCACCTTATGAACTCACTGTAAACTGTCTGGTTTCGGAGCAGCGACTCCCGCTCAGGGCTCGCGTGCAACTTAAAAACTTAAAATATTCCTTTCACTGCCATTGATTTAGTGGCGGCGTTTATAGTTAAAGTGGACATAATACAATTTATTTTTTTCTCCTAATCTTTGCTCTCCTCTCTTTTTTTAATTCTTTTGCTCTATTTCGTTTGTGTGTTTCTGGATTTATATTAAGAATGGCATTTCTCTAACTTTTTCCTTGCTCCTTTTTTTCTTCGTGTATTAAGATATTCTCCCGTTTAAAGCAATGCAATTTATGTGGTATAGCTTTTTATTACATAGTTTCCTATACGTCCTTATTCATCTTTCAGTCTGGGATGGTTCTCTAATGCAGTCTTTAAGTGTCTGTTTTCGCTTTTATCCTTGTAATGTCCTGGTTTCAGTTTCTTGTGATTATTCAGTTTGTTGTGTCTGCCATTCTACAGGCTTGTTTTCAATGGTATTCTGGCCCATCTAGCTCTTCGTAAAAATGTACAACTTTCATTTATGTTACCTTTGTTTGCTTCTTTGTATTGACATATCTGCCCTTGTCTTTGGTCCTTAAGTGAGCACGCTAAATGTGCTTTCCTTACGAAGTTTAGATGTTTATTATGCAATTATTCTTTTCCAGTCATGGTCTAACCAGAACAATATTGTCGTGTGCATGGTTGTTGACCAAACTTCGGAATTTTGTAAGATGATTTTCGAAATATATATATTAGTATCAACAACGTCTAACACTTTCAACGTTAGGTCTCGAAGTACCAGCTTTTGATATTGCGCACCATATTAAGACTATCTTAGACCTGTTCCTTCTGGCGCAGATGCAGCTATAATTATTATTTTACATTTGTTAGCGTGGAGTCTTACTGCTAATGCGCGCTCTAAGATATATCGGTAAGCTTCTGCAGAGTTTTTACAGCTCCGGCGTATCAGATCTAACAATTCTTTCCCTCGCTTTTCTTTACCTACTCCACTCTAAATCACGATGTAATTGTTTCATATCAACATCGCTCTTAATGCTTATTTAATTCTATATAAATATTTCCTCATATTTGCTGTTTCAAGACCGCACATTTCATGTTCCTCCCCTCCATTCTTATCATGCTATTCATGCGGTTTCGAAACTCTTTGTTGACGTTGGTTTTATGAGCAGTTCTTATCTTCACCGTTAGGAGGTTGCTAGCCTCACCTCCAAACCCTCCTTATTGTGAGGGCTTGGATCAAAAAGTGGCAGTTCTGAGCGATTTATTAACACTAGTAAGGCTGCTCCTTTTGTTCTCTTGATTATTTTTGTTACGATTTTTTTACCAATCTAAACGGTAAACATGCCATCGGATAGCTCGGAAGCAGTATTTGATTCACCTCGTATCTGATAGAATAAATTACAGGGGAGCCAAGTAGTTCCATCTGGCGCATTCACTCCTAGATTTTTAAATCGACAGACAGTGACCCAAATTTAGCCTGAAGTCAGATGAAATCTAAAGAGCAACGAATATCATATAATAATAGTTATCAATATCTGGGTAATAATAAATTGATATAAACGATAAGTAATTACTGGCATTTAATGGATTACCATTGGCGTTTAAGTATAGAAAAACTAACAACTAATACAGAATACACAAATATTACAAGACTATGATTTTTGAGGCTTTCACGGCCATTGTCATTAAGTAACAAACGACTTCCACGACACGGTCCAATCCCGGAAGTCGTTTGTTACTTAATGACAATGGCCGTGAAAGCCTCAAAAATCATCTAAATAACCTCTACGGGGAGGATATTTCTTTTAAAGCCTCTACCTTTTCCAAACTTCGACATAAGTCATCTAAACTCCTTTGCACCTTAGCGTTTCTTTCTCGTTGTCGTGACAACAAAGTCATACCTTCTTTTCTTAAAGTCAAACATCACATTTCAACCCACTCTTCTCAAAAAATCCTTCGTCGCACTAGCTTTGCTTTACTTCGTGAACGCATTCATCAAACGAGGTACGATCTCAATACCATTTCAAGACAATTGTTAGATCTTCATTTAGAATTATCCAATACTCTTAGCTTTCTTGACTGGTCTCTCTTCGATTCAATCACCTACACACAGGCCCAAAACACATTAGAAATGACAACTGCGACTCATCTTCGTAAGTTTCATTCCTTGATGTCATCGGTTAAGGTCTCTACAGATCAAAGTGGTTCTAAGACGGTCATAAATCTTTCTTCTTATGCCCTCTCTCCTAGCGAAAATTCTATACTTTCCAAAGGTTTGAATTTTTCACTAGCCCCCAAAAGCATTCCTATGGAAGAGATTATTAGTTCGATAGAATCTTCTGTGAGAACGCTTCCTAAAGACGTTGCCGATCTTATCCGCTTCGAAACTGTCAGGTGTTTACGTTCATCTAAACCGCCCAAAAGTAACATTACAAAAGACGAAAGGAATGCTCTCAAAACCTTACGTTCCAATTCCGACATCTCAATTTTGTCCGCTGATAAAGGTAATGCTACGGTAGTTATGGATCGAACAGAGTACACCACTAAGGTTAAGTCTTTACTCCAAGATTCTTCGTATGCCCTACTTTCTCGCGACCCAACTTCCAAAATCGAACGAGAAGTCACTTCTCTCATAATATCTTCAGATCTGTAAACTGATATTCAACAAAGGTTGATTCCTCGCGCTTCAAAGCCTCCTCGGCTCTATGGTCTTCCCAAAATCCATAAACAAGACATTCCCCTCAGGCCCATTGTCGGTACCATAGATTCCCCTACTTACTCATTGGCTAAATACCTAACCACTATCCTCAGAAAGTTCACTGGTAAGTCTCCCTCGTATGTTCGCAATTCAGCCCATTTCGTTGAACTTATATCCAATATAAGCGTTGAACCTGAGGATTTACTTGTGAGTTTCGATGTCACTTCCCTTTTTACCAAAGTTCCTATTCCCGATTCCATAGTCATAATCCAACAGTTGTTATCAGAGCATGGGGAGACGTCTTCAAGTCTACCTGCCCTGATAGAAAAATGCCTCTCTTCCACTTATTTTTTATTTCAAGGTCAGTTCTTTAAACAAATCTCTGGTGCGGCCATGGGTTCTCCTCTTTCACCTGTCGTTGCCAATATCTTCATGGAAGCTTTCGAAACCGTAGCTTTGGAATCTTCAGAATTGAAACTTAAGGTTTGGTTCCTATACGTTGACGATACCTTTATTATTTGGCCACATGGTAAAGACACGTTACCCGTCTTCTTAAATCATCTCAATAGTCAACATCCAGACATTAACTTTACCAAGGAGATAGAAAGTAACGGTTCCCTTCCTTTCTTAGATGTACAGGTCTCTCGCCAACCCAGTGGCAAACTTGGTCATTCTGTATATCGCAAACCCACTCACACTGATCGCTATCTACATGCCGATTTCCACCATCATCCTACACAAAAACTTTCCGTTATCAATTCGCTTGTACACCGGGCTGTTTCCATATCCCAACCCGATAATATCCACGTTGAATTAAATCACATTCGGAAAGCTCTTAGGAATAACGGT
Organism: Agriotes lineatus; assembly: GCA_940337035.1. Lineage (NCBI taxonomy): Eukaryota > Metazoa > Arthropoda > Insecta > Coleoptera > Elateridae > Agriotes > Agriotes lineatus. Next base: position 36,020,876 of record OW679200.1, on the reverse strand, counting down.
TACCGTGCTAGGGATATACAGTCTGCCATCAATCGCCATCTTCACCCACGGCCACCCAAACCTCCAAAACCCGATCCTCCTGCAGCAATAGTCTTTCTTCCCTATATCCACCAAGTCACGGACCGCATAGGAAAGTTTCTTCGAAAACAAAACATTAAAACAGTATTCAAACCCCCGATAAAATCTCACAGGTTCTTCCTTCATCTAAAGGTAAATTAAACACTATGTCATCTAAAGGTGTGTATAGAGTCCCTTGCTCTTGTAATGCTGTATACATTGGTGAAACAGGTCGTTCAGTGAAAACTCGCATCTCTGAGCACCAGCGCTGTCTCAAGTCAGGTCTAGTTTCATCATCGGCCATCGCCGAACACCAACGCGATACTGGTCATAAGATCCTTTTTGATGAAACTTCCATCATCTGCAAATCCCCATTCTTCTTTAGCAGAAAGATTCGCGAAGCCATTGATATTTGCAAACACCCTAATAATTTCAATCGGGACGAAGGCTTTCCCCTTCCTTCTATGTGGAAAGTGCTAATTCCTAAGCCCCGCCCTCCGCCACTAAACCGCGACGGCATTTGCTGAATCGCGACGGCGCTTGCCTATAAATTCTCGCCTTCCTTCTTCCGATAGTCACTCGAGTTTCGCCTCTGACGTGGTTCACACGTTGAGTTACCGTGCTCTTTTACTTTTTTCCTCCTGATGAATCCCCTTACGAAAGTGGGCGAAACGTTGAGTTCTTCGATCTCAATCATGACACGGTCCAATCCCGGAAGTCGTTTGTTACTTAATTACAGGACTATACCCAACTAGTAAATATCCATATCTAAGCAGCTTACTGGAAGTGTCAGCTGTAATAAGTGACTTGCTATATTGTACTGGGGGAGTAAGTACTGCATGGCTTGTCCAAAACAAACCAGCAAGTTAGAATAAATATTTATACTGTCCTGAATATAATTCACAGTTCTTACAAATAACTGTAAGTTGTTTTACAGAAGATGTATCTCATTAATGGCTTATTATATTGTTATGATGTTTGTATGATTTGATATTATTATTATTAGATTTTTATTTAAATAAGTGACTTTACCATCTCAAAGGGTTGAATGATTAAATGTATAATTATAGTCAATGCATTTGCTATTAAGATAATTATTGTGGTTTTTATTATTTTTAAAAGTAAACGATTTAGCCACCGCTTGTTTATCCAATCAAGCCGCTAGACGATTAGATATTTCAACTGATGGGAACAACTTTACAAATATGGGGCTCCACCTTAACAATTTATCAGAACAAGTTGGTTTCGTGTTAATAATTACATGAGTGATTACGTAAGGGTGGTTCAACAAACGTAAGAAAATAAACGCTACAGCAAAACACTCATGATGGCTCTTTCCGGAGAAGTGCAAAACCCAACGCCACTTTAAAAATTTCACCATATTCTATTTTTAGGATAACTTTATAACTTTATTTGGCTTCCCTGATGCAAAATAGAACAACTGGGTCTCCACAATAAGTCTCACGACGGACAGGGGCTTCTCTTTCTGCAACTTGCATCACTCCAAGACTGCTTACAACTTGTACAACGTCTTTACTCCAGTCCTAGGGCTAAGGCCTAAGGCTATACTAGCCTAGCAACACATCCAAAACTTACCATAGGAACACCAACTACCACTCGACGTACTATTCAACACTTTTTAAAAATCGGTGTAACGGATAAAAACAACCCTTCTAATGCTACCCAAAAGATACTGCACTAATTACAAATCACTGAATTGGGGAAAATGGGTATTTATTCACTTTTAAATGGATTATTTGTGAGGAAGCCTAAATAATACACCACACTTTTTTTATTTTATCTATCTTACAGTGTTATTCATACTTCTAAGCCTGCTCTGATTACATATTATGTTTCAATTAAGGCAAATAATATTTTTGACACCGTTTGTACGAATTATTAACTCAAAATTAATGCTATTTATACATTTTGCAAAAATTAAACTATCACTGTTGTAGAATATTCTGTAAAATAATATTTGAAATTCTTTAAAAGTGTTCATTGAAGTATATATTTCTCTACACTAAATTAAGAATTATACCAACAGTGTGAAAGAATCAAGTGTGCAACTATTAATTTCTAAACCTTTCAAGTAGCAGTGGAAAAATTAGATTATCCAATCAGCGACTTAATTTAGCTCAAACATAGGCTAGCTTCAATATGTAATAATTTCTTAAATCATACCTAGAAATTAACTTAGTAAATACGTTAAAGAATTTGATTAAACAGTTAATATTAGGAAGGTTAAGTCGATTTAGCCCTAATGCAAAGAAATTGGATTAGTACTATAACCAAGAGAAAGGGACTGGACTACTTTATACCCCTGAACGATATCCGAACTTTATTCGAAGGCAGATATAAGCTTATTCTACGATTACACTAAATTACAGAATATTATATTGCTACTACCAGAACATAATCGGAATTGAGTTGACCGTGTACTAGCCTAATTACAGCTGAAACTCGGTGTACTACACCATAACTAAGGCCAGTTTAGTGTATAACGCACATATGGTTCCTGTTCGGTAGCGAACTCTTACGAGCTTCTTCAATAAAGCTACATCAACTAAGTATCCCTTCTACAATAGTTCCAGACGTTGAATCTTACATGTCTTCTTTTGGTATCAGCTAGATCGCCATACAGAACTACGGGTAACCCCAAAAAATGTAGGTAATTAAAACAAAAGAATAGAGGTTCCTGATTCAACAAAGTACCTTCTCTAAGGCAAATGCCGGGCAATACTTTTTCACCTTCCCTGCCCTTTCTTGCATTCTCCACCTCTCCTTTCCCTCGTCCATCCTATAATTCCCGTTCTCGGCTTGCGAGCAGCCGCCCCCCAGTTAGGGGATTACCTTGAAACTCTACTTTTCTACCTATTTCATCACGAGACGAGTTGCAACTAACAAAATCTCCCACACCTGTTTTCTCTAATTTGCAATTTTATAGCTTTACTTGTGTTGCCTTGTCTACATTTATCTATATTTTATATCTTTGTTTCTTTTGTCAATATTTTCCGTTGCATCGTAGCGTGTGTGGCTGCTATTGGTATGGATAAAAATCCGTTGCTGTTAGTTTAAATCTCCCCTTTCTAATTGCTCTTTTTATTTCTACTGCTCCTTACGTCCTTCGTAGTTACCGCAATTACTTCTATTAAGACTGATAACAGTCAGTGACGAGCATCAGTAATCACGATTGTTGCAGATACCGATTTCAGGTCTGTAACGCACAAACTACCCTTAATCTTTAGAATATCTATCGGTCACGCTTATTGCTCTGTACTTATGACAGTCGTAGTAGTCTTTGTTTTTCTAAATTGGGTGTGTTGGGTTGTTTTCTATCTCTTATTTAAAGATTTACCATAAGAACGCCTGAACTTCTGACCTGTCATTTAACTATTTTTGGTTCTGTATTATTTTCCCCAAAAGCTGTGTTCATATAAATTTTCTTTATGCATCGTATATGAGTACTTTTATATCTTTATTTGCAGCCTGATTGTTCTTCCGATGCCAGCAGAATGAAGAAATATTTTAGTCTGTTATAAACTATGTTCAGCAGGATGTTGCTTAAGTGGTAAATCAAAGATACCGTACCGTAATTGCCACATTCTGTTGGTGATCCTGTTTTAGAATAGATAGAAGGGAAAGCATATTTCTCTCAATCTCAGGGTCCATGTTACTTTTTCTACCTGTAAGCCTAAAATTTTTGGCTTTAGTTTTAAGTCGATCTCTTACGATCCTGTTCGTTGGCGATTATTTTGGTTCTGGGTTTGTACCCTCGATAAAGACATCGTTTTTCGCATATTTCATATATTTATATCTTTGTCTTGTCTTGAGGTTAATTATTTAAACCATCTTCCAGTGTTGTTTCTTGTTACTGCATTTTCCCTTTTTCGATTGTTCGTGCGCTCTTGAACTTTAACTTTAATGTGCTGTTAATGACCTGCACTATAGATTTCCTTCATTCGTCAATTCTCTCCAGCTTGATTTCTTTTGATTATGGCAATAGTAAAATTGCTACATGTTGTGACAGTATCATTACATTTACTTCCACATTGCATAAAGTTGCAACATTTTCCACGATTGGGATTTTAAACTGTGCTTTAGCAATGCAATAAATCTATTTAGGCAAGAGTCTGTGCAAGCAATAACACGTTCTTGAATAAATTATGAAAGGAACTTATGAGCACAGACTACGAGGGGATGGAGTGGTGCGCTCCCAACATTCATCGGTCAAGTGGTTCTTAGTTGGTTGGTACTTCGCATTGATGAAGTGAATCCATAAGCCAGCTACAGGGCTTTCACGGGTGCGAAACCCAAACACGAGATTCTAGACAACAGAATTAATTTCCAGCTAAACTAATACGCCTGCAATTCAGAAAATTTGGTATAGTTCTAATAGGCACGAAGCTTTTGACGTTTTGCAAATTATGTCTGCCTCAACATTAGCTAAGCGATGCTCTGCAACACTAATATCTGTTATAATTTAGGAAAGGTACATAATAATGGAACTAGTGGCGGATTTCGGACGTAGCTGGTTCTTAATGGCCAAAATGTAAAGTCAAATAATAACGTTGATGGCGGAACCATTAGCTATATTAGTAATCTTTCTGGAAGGGTCAGATTGGTACAATTATCCCGTTTGGAGTATTTCGCCTTTAGCTGCTGTCACAGTAAATTTACACTTTATAACTCTGCAATACAAGCAGCAGCTGTTTCTGTAATCCACATAAATTAACACTTAACGAATATAATTTGTTAATCCACGCAGTGTTATTAAATTTAAAAAATTAAGAACTTCTTAAATTAAAATATCCGCTTGGCAATTTTGAACAAGACTAATCTATACAGGGTTCAAATGTGACACAACTAAGATTCGGTTGTGCTACAGTTGCTCGTCAAATAAAATATATAATTAATTAACTCATGTTAAAGCCAGAACAGACAGTTAGTTAAGTGTGTGGACCGAGCAACTCTTAGTAATTATTTGTTTTTGAGAAAGATGCCTTTCGGTCCGCGTTACATGCTTTCATGTGCAGATGTACACGTCGCCTGCGTTAACATAGCTTTCCAGCAGTTTGGAGCTCGTTTATATAGCTATATAGAGTGGCATAGCACAAGCCCTTATACCTTGCGATAGAGCAGCAATTTATTTTGCTCTTTAATTCCACAAAATGTAACTGTTGGACCACACACTGAAGGAATGCCATTCCATAACCTTCAGCTTTCAGACTAAATTCTAAAAATTCTTTCCCACGTTACATATGGACTTCGGCTGAGGTAAAACAACTCTGAAAAAATTTTGACAGATTGTTACGTGTAAATTTTGCTGTAAACAAAATTAAGTTATTTATTGAGCTATTTGTTGGTGTGCACTTAGTTGCATATCCTCTGTCAAATGCTGTATAGATATTCTAAAATTCGTGGGGATCGAGAAATTTCCGCGATTTTTTTTAAGTTTGCCTGTAGAAGAAGCGATTCCCTGCACCCATCTTATGTAGACCGCATTATAGCTTCCATCTGGTGCAGTGTGGTTGATGGGTCGGAACTGCAGTTTTTATGGATTTGAAGTCCTCCAATATCTTGGAAAGTTTCGATCGACATTGCTATGTTGTATATTTAGTCGTCGAAATTCATTGGTTATGCTAGAATTTAGAAGTGTTTCAAAAGCAGAACTTGCCTATGTCCGCTCAGCAACTTAGATATAACATTCTGGTTCTGCTTTTGCAATTAGCTTGACGGTTTGTTAATATATTGGACCGCATGTTACCCCTTCTAGCGTTCTTTCCTTTTTCGGCTATGGTGCCATCACATGAAGCACCTAGAAAAACAATCAGTCAACAGTTTTGGGTGATCTATAGAACTACCCAGGCAGTTATTTTACTCCCGCAGCTGTTTCAAAAGCACCTCTTTCTCGTGCAATTGTTCATTTTCACATCTGAAGCAACCTCATGTAACTTGAGTATGCAGTCTGTAGGCAGCTTTCCCACAAAATCTGGGACCAGAACTTGTGTGACTTCTTCACGGCCGCCGGCCTACATGCTACATGCCTGCATCCCCAGGTACCCCTTTTTGTGATTCCCATCGTGGTCGAACCTGTCTGCGCGATCACGTTATTTGCGAGTAGGTAAGTCTGCTGTCCGTTGACGGCTACTACACTGATTGAAGTGTAGTACAAGAATTCGGACGCACAATAGCCTTTGCACCAATATTGTCTCGCAATTTAAATGTGAATTTTAGCTTCCGTTCCCCGTTTTCTCTCCGTTTGCATTAGCGGTTGGAAGATGTGTGTTTCCACAACATATCAGGCCATTTTTTCTTTTTCTTAAGTTGATAGAGTTACATTGCCATTTCGTAAAGTTTTGGGACAGAGTTGGCGAGCCTGCCTGTATATCGGGGCCGTCTTAATCATAACTTATCGCATAACGCTTTAGCTTCTCGCATCAAAGAAAAATTCAGACACGAGTATGGCTTTTGGCTTCATTCAAAGGCTTGGCGCACCGCGCCAATCTTTAGATCATTGTTTCATGCAACGGCGTGTCCTTTAGTTGTAAGAACGTCTATTTTCAAGTGATTCAAAATTCAGCCCATGAGAGCAAAGAGTATAGATTCTACCTCTGTCGCTTGCTAGCAATCACGCGTTGTCGGTTCCGACGAAGCTTGCGCTGTGATTGTCCACACCTGCATCTGGAGACATCCAGTTTTGAGCGCGAAGCTCCGTCTTAGTGTCGGTTTTTGGCATTCAGTTTGGGGCCGTCGCAGAGAGAAGTAGACATACCGTGCTGGGGTTTCCGCCCCTCGCCCGTATCGTTCGGGTGCGGGGGCGGTTTATCTTCGGTAGTTATTTGCGACTCCTTTAAGTTTTCTTCTTGTGGCGGACGGCGCTTGGTTGATTGCCATGTTTCTTTCGAGGTGTTGGTGATATCCAGTGTGCCGGCTTAAGCCACTCAGTACTGTCGGAGGCCGGTGGCCTGTTTTAATCCTTCTCTTTGAGCGGGATCCTCTCTCGAGTGAGCTAATTAGCTGCCGTACCGCGATTAAGCTGGGGATATTCTCTTGGACGCCGTTGCCTTCACGTGCACTACCTCAACAGTAGCAAAGCGGCAGTCGACGCCTGCCAACTTACTTCGCCTCGGCTTGAGGCTGACCCACTATTAAGGTAGTGTTCACTTTGTTGTAATTAACTTTTGTGTAACAAACCTGTTTGCCGCAAGCTGACATTTGTATCGCATTAACGCTTTCTTAATTGCCGTCCGATACTTCATGCAAGCCTAGTACATTCAACATCAAATTAACTTTTGTGTAAAAAACCTATTTGCAGCAAGCTGACATTTGTATCGCATTAAAACTTGATTAATTGTCGTCCGATACTTCATTCAAACCTAGTACATTCAAGTGCAGATTTAACCCTTGTAGTAAACGTGCTTGTCACCACTTGACATTTCAATATAATCGAAGTTGACTGATTGTCCTCCCGACGCGACGTTCAGTCGAGGCTAGGTACTCTCACTGGTAGAAGTTAACCTTTGTTGTATGAGTTATACTTTGTTGTTTATGAGTTAAGACGCTTCCCAGCTGGGTTTATTCCGTTAAGTATTTATTTCTTTCACTGTGCCAAATTGATGTATGTGCCGACCACGTCGGTACAACTGTTAGTTTTTTGGTCATGTGAAGTGGCCCAATAGCTGTATTAACTGATTAACTACTTATGATTTTTCCTATGTCTTGAGCATGTTTGTTTACAGGGTGACTGAGCCACTGTGGCAAGATCGATGTAAGGTGAGCCCGGGCGTGGTGAATGAGCGTTGCAGGTAGATTGGCGCAGTTGTCGCTGCGCTGTGGCTTCTAGAAGTAGTATATGAGTATGTTTTGCCCTGTTTGACCTTCAAGATTAGGTTAAGGGTAGGTTTCCTTGCTTGGACTTTGTGGCACCTTATTTCTTTTGCAGCACTCTCTACATATCGACACGCTTGCCCTGTGGTGTCTCGTTTAGGGCTACGCCCACCCTGAGCGTATTTGAGCCGCGGCCTTTAGCCTGTTTCTTACGATTTCCAGGGTAAGTGTGCACGTTTCCCGGATTTGTTTAGCATTCGGCACTCGCTCATTCGTGAGTGTCGTTAAATCAATTTGATACTGTAACAAACAACCTTCTATTTATTCAGTTTATTTGAATTCCAATTTGTCAAAAGAACTTTGTAAATGTGTACAGTTTTAGAATCATAACTAGTAAAATTCAAATAACTCTTAGAATAAACTCAACGCACACAATAGTGAGGGGCAACTCGTTGCTGTTAAATTATTTATTTTAATGTTATGGTAGTAATAACAGATTAAATCTTCATAAAATAAAAGGCTCAACTGTTGAAATAATTATTTACATTCTACAGAAATCTATACCAGCAAAATCAATACAAAATAAATAAAATTTCAGTTAAATGTCTTTCAATGCAGATTTATTATCATAACACGCAGGTGTACGTAACCGCGAAATAGACGAGTTTGAAACCAGCGCAAATATGGGAATGTAGTTGCTGCAGTTGATTGTCTGCCTTCAGCCGAGCAATTGAAAACGAATTGAACAATGCAGTGCTGCAACAGAGTCCGCACGGGTTTTCGCAACAAGCCGCAGAGAAGCGGAAGATCTGAAGTAAATTGCATTCTGCTGAAATTAAAAAAGTTCCACTGATAAAAATATTTACGGCGCCTGGATTGCCAGATTGAAACCTTGGTCTTTTCTTTATTTGCAGTTTCATTAGTGGATTACCGAGTGACGACGCAGCTGTTCTGTGATTGGACGAGACAGCAGTTCTCTCTGAGAAACTAACTTTAAGCGCTTCAGGAACCCATACAAATTAAGCTTGGAAATTAAGTTAAAAAGTTTAAAATTGCAGTGCAAAAGTGCCGCTTTATGAATCTACGGCGATTTAGATAGAGTAGATGTGAACTTTAAAAATAGTAGCGATAAAAGTTTGTTAGTAATAAGCTACTCTAAGAGTAGCATATGAAGTATTCTTAGTTATTTATAAAGAAAATATTGAAGGCCCTGTAGGAATTACCTGGATTACCATGAAACTAGGTAATAGGTTACGGCTCACCACAAGTTGTCGACTTTCGCTAATTCGATCAGTGGATGATATTTTTCTTGCTCAAAAACGTATGTGTTCTCCTATTTTGTGTATTTGTCAGGTGCAATATTTCTGAGTATGACCATACCTGTCACATCTGGCGGGATGTGGTATTAATATGGTTTCCTTAAGCGAACTAATTGGTACCTCTAATATTGCAGGTACTTGATATATGCATTTTTGTAACTTTTGTTCGGTGATATATCTACCAAAAAAATGGAAATTGATGTTTGATAATCCATTCCATGACATTGTATATGTTACTGATCGCGTGTCCGTAACTCTCAACCTCCGTTTCCATTGCTACAGCGTTATTTGTAGAATTAATGTTTCTGTGACTGAAAGTTCCTCTTTTCACATATCGATGGGCATCTGCCGTACAAGGCATACTTTTTCGCTACTTCGTTCAACATTTGGTTAAATGGCTGAATACTGATGATGTGTAAAACAAATAAGGAAGCGGGCTTATGAGAGGGAAGCTATTTATTTTTAACAACTCTAACTCTTTGAGGGCCTTGGTCTTTAGCAAGTGCTTGAAAATGTGTTTAGTTGGTCTATTGCTGGTTTAGCATAGTCTTACATTAGCTTTTGCTCTTAGCAAACAAACAACGTAATCGTATCTCCACACCTCTAATTAAACCATGAAATAAGCTTTGCATACAGTTAAAATTTATAATAAATATAGATGCACATCTACTGGGCTAGATAACAAAAGAGACTGAAAACTTGAAGTGGAAAACTTATTCGGGCATGTAAACTCCTTAGCAGCTTATCTTACAATCGCTTGGTTTCTAAAGCAACTAAGATTACCATGACTCGCATTTCCCTCTGGCTTTGTCTTCATTTATTATTTAAAATCAGTAAATAGTCATTCCATCATGGCGCATCGTCTGTAGCAGAAATCTTTGTGTCAGCAGGTTCTGCATATGATAAGCTAGATGGATGACGACGTAAGTCTTGTTGAAGGCGACTGAAACAAGAAACCTAAAAGTTGCTCACCCTTTATTAAAATTAAGTGACACAGTGTACCGCCCAACCAAACCTCTATTTGAATAAAATAAGATAATTAGTTTGCAGCTAAAGTGTAATTCCTTATTCAAATAGAGTTTTGATACTGTTCGATGCCTACCCAGCCTCTTGTTAAAACGAATTCACATGGCGTGGCGCCCAAACTATCTTCTATCCTTTATTTAATAGACTTGTCCGTCCGAGACGCTGTTTTGTCTGTCCGGGACGCTGTTTCAGCAGCCAAACCGTAAGAGATAGAGAAAAAAGTTATGAAAGTTATATGTTTCGAATGGTCATGTCAGGTCAGGAACCGAATTTTAGTCACGTGACACTTCCGGTTTTCGAGAAATCACGTGATTTCTCGAAAACCGGAAGTGTCAGTACGCTGTTTCAGCAGCCAAACGGAGCTGCGACCCTCTGCGCCTTAAAACCTCGATCGGTTAGGCAACCACTTTGACAGCTTCCAGATTGTTCCGATACGGCGTACCACTTTGACGCCTTCCAGGTCTGGGTACAGTTTTTATTTAATACGCGTTCTATTTGAAAAACGGTCTTTTTGTTTTTTTAAATGAGACATTTGTCTCACTGGGTTGCTAGTTAGATTCTAATTGATTCTCGAATCTATTGCGCAATTTGTTGCAATACCTTCATAATTCGCTCCCACAGTTTCCTGAATCTGCATTCGATCGTGGGGATTATTTATAGGAACTGACCTTACGTTATAGTTGCTTCAAATGGTCTCGTACATTGACAAGATCGGCTGCTTCTTTAAAGCTAGGATAGCGGCTTCCGTCGATGAAGAATTATCGGTAGCTTAGTGTTAATTCCAAGCTGGTTATCTGTATTTCGGATCAGAAATAACGAGACGTCGACTGCTCTTAACGCAGGTCAACATATTCAACATATTTCGCGTGGCGTCCCTTTTGTTTGGACGAATCGCAACCCTCGCCTACTAGTGACCGACTGACTACCCATGCCTCCGTTCGGGCACACTGTTCTTTGTTCTATTAATAGCTGCAACGACGGCATCAGCTGGTTTACACCGCACACTCTGCCGGGCGAAACACTGGATGCATGCTTTAAATACATAATTCGTCTTAATCTATTTATTACAATGTAAGAAATACAATTTGGGTTAAATCTGGCAAGGTGATTATTAAATATCAAGGTGACACGAACTAGCCAGATACAAATCTAAACACATAAGTTCTAGCAAAAGCAATTTGATATTCGAATGGATTATAAGAATTTCTCTTTAGATCACTTTTTAAAATAAACTTAGATATTGCCGCACCCAATCTATTTTCTACTACAATGAAGTCACAGAATGTAGTGCCCAGTCGATCCCCTATAGTAATGTATGATGAAAATGGAAATAAATTATGATTATTAATTGAAGGAATTTGTAGTGAAATTACATAGTTTGGAGAACAAGCAATTCCGTATGTGAATGAAGTTACACCATTTGACGGCCATCCAACTCATTTCTGAAATAAAATCACACAGCATGACTCCGAACCGATTCTCTATCAGAACAAATTCGCACGGTGTACTGCCCAAACAATCTTCTAATTAAAGAAATGCACACACATTAAGGCCGAACCACCACTATATTAAGATGATATAACATACGTGGTTTGGAGTCGCATCAATTTCTTATTCAACTAAATTTACATAATTTTGCGACCTCTCAGCGTCTTTTTAGAATAAACGAACATATTGTGGCGCCCAACGTATCCTCTATTGGAATGAATATACACAGCGCAGTAACCAAACAATTTCTTATTTGAAGGAATTCATACTCTTTGAATTCCAACCACTACCCTGTTTGAATGATATCACACAGTTAACTCAGTTTGTTATGCAAAGGAATTTATACAATCTGGGGCCTTTCAAACCTATTTTTAGAATAAAATCACATAGAGCGGCACCCAATGTATTTTCCATTAAAATGAATTCACGGTGCAGTGCACAACCACTCCCCTATTTGAAGGAATTCACACTCTATTTTAATAATGTTACATACAATGGCCGTGAAAACCTCAAAAATCAGTGTTACATAGTTTTCAGCACAGCCAGTTTATCATTCAAATGAATTTACACAATTAGCCGTCCAGCGAGTATCCTCAGAATTAAATCGCATAGTGTAGTGCACTACGTACCCTCTATTAACATAAACTCACACAGTGTAGTGTCGAAACAATCCCCTATCTGTATGAATTCACACACCTTCAAGCTCAACTAACACCCTACTTGAATGATGTTACATAGTCTGCAGTCCAATCAGTTCCATATTTAAATGAATTTCGCGCGCGTTGAGTCCTTTTTTAGAATGAAATCACATAGTATGAAGCCCAATCTATCCTCTATTAAAATAAATTCACGTAGTGTGGTGCCCAAACAATTCTTTATTTGAAGCAATTCAGACACTTTGAAGCCCAATTAGCACCCTATTTGATCGATGCCGCACAATAAGTTGGATATTCAAATAGATTTACACAATTAGGTGCCCTTCCATATTTTTTTAAAAATGAAAGCAGATAGTGTAGCGGCCAACGTATCTTCTGTTACAAAAAATACACACTGCAGTACCAACGGCATCCCCTATTTGAAATAGTTCTCCCACTTTGAAGTCCAACCAGCACCCTATTTGAATGATTTCACATAGTTCAAAACCCCTCAGTTCCTTAGTCAAACGAATTTGCAGAGTTTGGCGTCAGCACATAGTGTGCCGCCTAATCAATTCTCTAATAGAATGGATTCACGCAGTGCAGTTCCCAAACAAACTGCTATAGAAGGAATTCACACATTTTAAAGGCCAATCTGTATCCTATTTGTCATATAGTTTAGAGTGTCGCCAGTTTACACAGTTTGGCGCCCTTTCAGGCTCTTTAAAATGAAAGCAGTGCTCAAAGTATCTTTGATTTAAAGAAATACACAGACCTTGAACTGCAACCGGTACCGAATTTGAATAATGTCTCACGATATGGGATCCATCTAGTTCTTTATTCAAATTAATTTACAGAATTTAGCGCCCTTTGGAGTCCCCTTTTTAAATTAAATCACATATTGTGGCGACCAGAGCATCCTCTATGAAAATAAATGCACATGGTGTTGTGCCCGGATAGTCTCATACTTAAAGGAATTCTAACCAGTATACGTTTTTACTAATGTAGTCATAGTCGTATACATATAGTCTTACGACCATGAGTTTCTTATATCAATGTATTTACAGAATTTGACGCCTTTCCAGACTTTTCACTTCCTCGTCTAAAAGACGAGTATTGTAATTTCGAAAAAATTACCTTGCGGGATTTCTTAAGGTCTTCCTGTTTCAGGGTTTCTACATGGCAGAAAACAGGTTTTCTTAACTGTTAAGTTAGTACAAAAATATACTGGGTGGACACCTTAAAAAAATAAAATGTTGTACATTTTTTGCTTTAACTGAGAAATAGAGGAAAGTGATAATGTGCACATAGCTCAGGCTTTACTCTTGACTATAAGAAGACCTAACAGATACAGGTCTAACATTGTAAAAGAGACAAAAGGGGTAAACAATTGCGTTGTATTTAAGGCAGCCCCGCATTACACTGATGCCACAGGACCTCAGTGGCCGAATAGCTGAAGTTCGAATCCCACCAGCATTAATTTTTATTATTTAAATATTGATATAATTTGCATTATCAAGTGTTTGCTTTTATTATGTCAGAACGTCCACTTGCGAGGAGAGTTTTGAGTAGAACACGTTACGGGTTTTTTAAATAAAAGCATATATTATGGGGCCCAATGTGTCCTCTATTAGAATAAATACACAGTGCTGAGTGTAGTTCCCATACGGTCTTCTATTTGAAAAAATTCACACACTTTAAAGCCTAATCTGTAACTTATTTAAACTAAAGTCCCATCAGTTCCTTATTCAAATAAATTTTTAGAACTTGGCGCCCTACAGGCTTCCTTGGAGAATAAAAACACATAGTGTGGGCACAATGTCTCCTCTACTGAAATGAATTGACACAGTACATTTCTCAAACGATCCTCTATTTGTAGGAATTCAAACACTTTGAAACCCAACTAGCAACGTAACTGAATGATGTGACATAGTTTGGAATCCAGTGAGTTTATTATTGGAAACACAATTTGGAGCCTTTTAGAATCGTTTTCGAATGAAATCGCTTAGTGTGGCTCCAAATATATTTTATATTAGAATGAAGTCACCTGGTGCATGGCTCAAACAATCCGCTATTTGAAGGAACAATTTGAAGCCTAAGCAGTATCCTGTTTGAATTATATCATACGAGCGTATAGCGTGAAGGGCAACCAGTTCTTTATTTATATGAATTATACGTTCTGCCACCTTTCCAGCCTTCTTTACAATGAAAGTACATAGTTTTGGACCCATCCCTATTTAAACGAATGATCACACTTCGAAGCTCAACCAGTACCACCACCCTATTTGATTGAATTCACATATAGCGGTGTTCAGCGAATGTCATGTTGTATCGAATTCAAACAATGTGACTCCCATCTGCTTTTCTGAAGGAATTCCCACCGTTCATTGTCATATATAATGCAACTAATGGGTTTTTGATTATCAAATAATCATTTCCGTTTACACGAGATATATTGTTTGGCAATTACACGAGTCCGAAGGACGAGCTTGATTGCCTAAAACAATAGATCGAGTGGAAACATAAATTACTTGATAACCAAGAAAACACGAGTTGTATTCGGCTAGATTATATCACGAGTCAATAAACAACGTCTGAACAATTTATTTATAAATATTAAAGTACAGTTAATGTGGTTGTTATGGCAATCAGCCGATAAAGCGATGTTTGTGAAGCCATTTGACTATCACTTAGTAGTCAGAAAAGAATATGATTATCACAGTTGCTATGTACAGTGTGTCCCAAATTGGACACTTTTGATAGGAAACATTCATTTCTAGAGGAGATAGTAAAAAACTAACTTACATGTTACGGGCTCGTTTTTTGTGTAAAAATGAATGGCGAAAACCGCACATCGATATCTTGATCGCTTTAAAAGATACAGGGTGATGTTCAATTTGGTGCATTTTTGACTTACCCCCGTAACTTGCTTATTTGTGAATATTTTGTGTTTCTGCAAAAACATTCTTAAGCCACTTTTTTAAAAGGAATCGAATGGTATGCTTAGCGTTTTTGTAAAACAAATGGCGGGGAAGCTGTGACATAAACTTTCATTTTTCTTATGGTAAATTTTCGACTCACCCGCGATCAAGATATCGATGTGCGGTTTTCGCCATTCGTTTTTACACAAAAAACGAGCCCGTAACATGTAAGTTAGTTTTTTACTATCTCCTCTAGAAATGAATGTTTCCTATCAAAAGTGTCCAATTTGGGACACACTGTACATTATCAAAAGTTAGTAAATGCCGTTTTCATTGGTTGATGTTAGGGGTGGTATAATCAGAAGTAATACTATAAGTACTTCGATATTATCGGGTTATATGTCGATAACTTGTTGCACAATAATAAAAGAGTGTCAGTTTGACAGGTTAAATAGTCCGACCGCGTCAGCGGGAGGATTGTTCTGTCAAACTGACACGCTTTGTTATTGTGCAGGAAGTTTGAGACGTATAACCTGTTCGAAGTACGCATTGTATTCGATTTGATTATTTTTTGAGTAAATTTTAGTATTAGGAACAAATAAATATTTTATTGGTAGCTCGATTTGTTTGTATTAACCTAGCTGAAAGTCATCTCCGTGAAAACAACATCAAGTTGACAAAAGTTATGTATTGCGTTGTCTAGTGAAGTTACTATAGTATAATCGATTTTGTATAATCGAAATTATACAAGATAACTTAACTAAATCCAGCCTTCTGATTGGTTGAAATCGCTACGAAAAAAATAATCAGACTAATATCCGATTTGAACGCATTTTTGTGGCGCGAACCAATCTTCGTCGCTTTATAAAGCGTGTTCATGACGAATGGAGAAAAACAAGCAAAATAGTTAAACTATAATTGGTTAAATAAGTAGCTAATATTAAACTATAACCATGGAGCTTATTTCATGCTTAGAAGTAGGCAAAAAGCTGCTAACAGGTTTCCTAGAAGTTGGTAATTATGAAAATAGATGTCTTCAATTAATTGTAATAATTCGTATACTAAAACTGTGAAAGGTATAAGCCCACAACTATACCCAAACCAATTATCGCACCATTCAATCATCTAATTTCCGGATATGAATCTAAAACCCTGCAGCTCATTTGATGTAACGTGTTGAACTGTCCACACCTCTATACGAATCACAGGCATAATCCCTGTTTTATCTTAAAATTGAGTGTGTTTCTTTGTCTGCACCATCGAATTAAATACAGTTTTAAAGTTCTTACTAGAACGAAGGAAACTGTGGTTGCAGCAACCGAAAGATAACATCAGAGCGACGGTAGAAAATCTTCCTGAATCCGAGCGGTCTTGATTAAAATCCGCAGCCAGCAGAAAATAACAAATTCTGTTTGGAGCTGCGAATCCACAAAGGTTTAGCAGCAAAGAATTCCATAACAAAACAAAGCGCTGGTAACCTCCTTCCAAAGCAGAACAAAACCAGAGCCTTGTGTTTTATTAACTCCCAAAGACAGATATTGCTTTCTGTTATGTACGGAGCTGACTTGCAAAGCAAGTCGAAATTTGTGTCCAACCAGATCCACTCGCACAAAACAAACTTATAGCTGGAAAGGCTTTGAGGGACTCTCATATAAATTATATAACGTATCAAAACAAAGCAATGCGCGGTTAATTGTATTGCATTTATTCTGCGCAAACTGGAGATGAAAGGCGAAACCAGTGCACAGATGTCCCTTCGCGGAAGAAATTAAAATTGCTGTTTGCCAATCTTAATGCAATCTACGAGTATGCATCGGCTTCCGTATGCACCAAGCTTATTTCCCCGCTGCTCCTCGGTGGTCTGTGAAAAACCAGCAGCTTCCAGATGTTAAGCTTAACTCTGGTCGATAATTCATATTGAACTTCAGCAATCGCCTTGGAGTAACGACACGAAGTTCTCCCCAAAGGTGGAAATGGATGTGCAGCTCCACCGAGACATGTAGCTTAGGAAGTCTACAGTCCAAAGTCCATTTAAGCTGGAACTTTCGTGATAACCCGACAGCGAAGATTTGAAATTACACGTGCGTGATGCAACAATGGCAGTGCTAAAGCTACTGATGAACTCGAAAGAACAGTTACAGCACGCGGAAAGTATTCCCGTTGTTATTTTATGGATTAAAGCCATTATACCTACACGCGAGGGTACCCTCATTGAAAGTTTAGTAAAGAAACTTCACGCCAAAGTGGTAACTTACTGCAAACATATATGTCACTCGAATGGAGTCCATTTAAATTTTAAATATGGTTTTCTGGCTTTCATAGCTGTCTCACTCAACATTTTTACGCATTCCTATATTCTTGACTTATTGATAATTACTTTAATGCAAACAGATAACCGTCATTCTGGAACAACAGGAGGGTATATGAAGAAGATTCACTTTTAGACTTAAGTTAGCTAACTCAAGTAAGTGTAAGTAAGGGTATGAGCCCATAGGAAATTGGCAAATCGAGGAAATGCAGAAAACACGATTAATACTTACTGGCGTTCGAAAATTTCAAAAATTAATAATGGCAAAATTTGACAACAGAAAGTTTAAAGCTGAAAGAGTACTAAGATGGAATTACGCCAAGTCATCAAACGGTAATTTCCTCCAGCTAGCTACAATGGTACACGAGAGCGGTTCTATTCTAAAAGTGTTCCTGTCTAAAACAATCCAGGAGGAACGTAATTAGAATATATTGTGCTTCACTAGATTTATATCCTCGCCGCAAGGGAGTATTAGAATTCCCTTATCCACAAGGAAGTGGGGTCGTTGGAGTTTGTACATACGTTAGAAAAGTTCTATGAATTTGGCGTAGCTGTTACATTCTGTTTCCTAGGGTATTCTAGAGCTGTAGCATCTTAGAACGGATTTACAATATCAAACAAAACCAAAAATGTGTACACAGGTGGTTTGAGTGGGATATGAAGAAGGTTGCACCGAAAGCGTTAGTTTTTGGTCTAAAAGTCAATCCGGTAGAGACGTATAGGTTGCTGATTATTGTTTGTGGGGCGCCACTGAGTCGACTGCTTTAGCTTGAAGGTGTTGGCAACGTTTCCACTTAGACGAAGCATTTTGTATCGCCCCTTATGGCTCTGAACCTGAACTATAAATGCTAAATGCCGAAGGAGAATCGAGGTCTTCGAAGTTCTATGCTATCGTAGAAAGTTGGTGATCATATTGGTAGCAAGAAAAACATTGAAAAGCAAATATTGATGTTCCTGGGTCATATCATCAGACAGTTGAATTGACGATCTCTCCAGCTAGGATAAGGTCGACGAGAGAAAGCAATAGATTGATAGTCATGCGGCGTGATGCTGTGATGTTAAGGACCCCGATGTTCGGAATCGAACAAAAACAAAAAATGAAAATAGACGTAAAAAAGGATTAACCCTTTAACGAGAAAAATTAGTTTCCAGAAAAAAATCTAAATTTTAGTTGATATGCGTTCTTTGAGATGCCAGGAAACCGAAAAACAATCAAAAATCTATTTTCAGTTTTTCAAAAGATGTTGGTAAACCGTTCTACCAGTGAGCATTCAGGACAAAATATGTTGTGAATGCGCATTGATATACCATTTCATAATATTGTTTATATTATTTCTAAATTACTGAATATCATACGTATAGCATTTCCTACTCGCGATGCAATACTTTTGTTTTCGTTCGTGAAATCAAAATTTTCAATTCACGGAAAAACGGTACTTTGATCTCTTGTAAAATATACTATTTTCTACTGTTATTTCTTTCGTTTTAGCAACGAATACATTTGGGTAGTGTTAGTTCTTGTTATCTAGCAACCACGTAAACATACCGAAATCATGCATTTTTCGGCCTGGAAACACTACTGAAAGGTTTTTTTTTGTTCAATCGTTGACAAAATATGTATTTTTTGTAGAAAGCTTGAAAACTTCCTATAAATAAAAATTAATTTTTTGAAGTAGTCTTTCTAACAAAGAATTTAATTACATTGTCATATTTTTTATTAGTATAGTTAGTAGCGACTATTTGATCACTTAGAAAAAAACCTGTCTTGAACCGAAACAACATACATTTTTCAAGAGGTTGCAAATAACATAAGTTACTCGAATGAGCAAAGTAAAATAGTTTTTGAAATTTGAACTGAATATACACTTACGAGTGGAACACTAACGTTCTGTTGAAAATTTATGACTACCCCATCATAAACAATCCGGGCTACTGCGACCTGCCCCAAAAACATCAGCTAAAATGCGACCAAGATTGGTTTGAACGTAAATATTTTCCTAGCGCAACATAGTTTCAAAACCGATTCGATTATATCTTCAGTAGATGTGTTTATAAATACTCGAAACACAAAAATAAATTGTATGAAACGTACGTTATTACTAAGAAAATTGGACATAAATATAAACTATTTTTGCGACATAAATATAATGTTTCCAAATATTAATTTATTTTTCAAAATTAGGACCAAATCATTTCTTCTACTTATCAATATTACAATCCTTACATATTACACTAAAACGATTACCAGCTCAAAACTTGAAAGTTGCACCCACAAAATAGTGAGAAACAAAAAACTTCACTAATCCGCGTACACCCTTCAAAGTCGTGACGAGGAATGCACGCTTACTGTCATACCAGCTATACATTTACACCAAGGTTTATTGGGGTAGTTTTGTAACTACAATAATTCTAGAAAATATAAAATTAGACAAAGGAACTGCAATGTCTGTGGAACGAAAACAAGACGTTTCAGAGCAGTATTAAGTTTCAAAACAGTCATACCAGAGATTGTTAAAGGGTTAAAACAATATACCTTTGAATGTATCTTTGAAAAGCCGTGACGAAGTCGGAATATCTTAAAAACTGTTTATCGGGGTATCATATATAAAATCAGTATAACAGTTAAAGTAATGTAAAAACTCTCCAGTAATTCAGGGGTTACCAAGGGAATGCAACAGTATTGTATTTGAATTATTTATACAACATGCCTTAAGACCGTTAACATGTTTTATTGGTGAATTTTACGTCTGGTAGGTTTGCAACCAATGATACTCTTTCCCTTCGAGTGGCAGCTTTAACAGACAGTGTCGAGACAGGTTGGTATGAAGAGGTTTTTAAGGCGTTTTAGATCACCGCGACCTCGAACGGTTTGATGTATGTGTTGAATTGAGCTGGAGTCTCGTGGGAAGCTTTGTTGTTCTTTCCGGATTAGGACCTTTTGATGCCTTTTTTATTTATACTGCGGAGAACCGCATGCAGCGTAGGCGATCAATATGTAATTTGAGGATTAATAAAGGGCAGAGCTTTTAAAGGTGGTTATTTCTCTTTGATATTATCACCTAAATATGCTTATCTTTAGTCTATTTTTGGTGAAGTCGAAAAACCGTAAATTTCTGGGTCCTAGCCTGATTGACTGCTACCAGGCTTTATTGCAAAAAGTCCTTAAGACATCTTGGCTATCTTTGGGCGGTATTAACCCCTTCGCTCAATGTCCAATGCAGTTTCGGTAGAGGTATTTTGGTAGAGCAATTTTTCCGAGCCTTATGGTAGCCAGGTTTGGGGTTGATGGTTAGGCCGCTCTTTGCGAAAGACATGAGGGTTTAATTCCATGTAATTGTAGCACAATTATGCACTTGTTTGTGTCATTTGTGAGTAATTTGGGGCTTTACTTTACATTGCAAAGAAACTTCATTATTCATGATTCAGGTTTATTCATTCAAACTTTGTTAGATTTATTGATTCTACCTGGGCTTTATTTTATATTTACCTAAGTGTATAAGGAGTCATTTCGGTGACGTTCTGCCAAAAGATGGGCAATTTTACGAACATTTGAATCGCTGAATAGCTAAAACCTACACAGTTGCCCAAAGCAATTGATTAAGCATCGAACTAGACGCAAGGATTTCTTGCAATTTATGTGCTAGTTATAAATGGAGCTTTGCATGTACTGCCATATTTATTTATATGTTATTAGTCTTTATACTCATAACTAGTTTTTATTGTTTTTTAATACCACTACCTACAAGTTGTTATTTTATTAATTATTGTCATCCCTAAGTTGCTATTTTTTATCATTATATGATTCTCATTACAACTGGAGTTCTATTTGCTTTAGTTTTTGCTATGATAAAGCTGCCTGATGGTTACCTGTATCAAGAAATTAGCAAGGAAGGTGCCAGTTGGTACTACTTGGCGCTCTCCAGGTTAATAATTACCTTGTCTGAGGTAAGTTGACCTCAACTCATTCTTTTGTAATTAGTCGGTGACATGTTTCCATTCATGAACGCGCAACAAACCTAAAGAACTGGAAAAGAAATATACATACAAGTTGAATATTGCAGATGACCAGGGGTTATAAAGCAAGAGGAAGAAAATTTTAGTTTTATTATCTACATCTACTTCTTCAAGACAATAGTTTTGGCCAGAGGAAAATAAAGTGAAAAAAGTGATAAAAATTGAAGAAGAATTGGAAATTAAGGAAACTTATCAATCCAGTTTGCTCTTTGCAAGGCGAGATCTTACCATTGCAACACTAGGTGGGTGTTCTATAAGGTTCCATGCAACTGGTCTTTATATATCTTCATCTGACCACCGGACGAACGGGTACCGCTCTCAAGTTCACCATAGTGTATGCATTTTGGCAATCTGTACTCGTCACGACACCTCACATGCCGAAACCAATTAAGTCGGGCCTTGATAATATCTTTCTCTATGGTGTTGTATCCGGTTCTGCGCAATACGGCCTAAATGAAGATAAAATCGTTCCAAGCGCCCGTTGCTTGAATTTGAAACAATAAAGAAGCCGACCTGCGATCAATTAATAAAATTAAGCAATGGTAGTAAAAATCGCAGATCAACCCCCCTACAGTTTATACACCACGGCAGCTCTGAAAACTCTTTACTCACCGCAATGGCCCTAGCTAACTCAAAGTTCGGCGGCCTTGGATCGTAGATTCAAATCATCAGCTGTGTACCCTGGAATGTCTTCAAAAAAGGAAAGGAAATGGGCGCCAGAAATCAAAAGATTTCGAACAATAAGAAGAAATAAACTGCAAGTGACTAACGTTTAATTAATAGATAATAAAAAGTCTTGAAGTGTCAGTAGTAAATTATCAGAATAATTAAAATGCAAATAATGTTATAACAAAATTGTGTACGTAAACTGAAGGTTGCGACACGCATAAAATTAAAAACCCCTTTCGGGTTATTTTAATAACTTTACCAAAAAACATTCGTGGAATAACCTTATCACAGTCATTTAATAAAACCTTCTGTTAGGCCATTGAAGATAAAAAGCGTGACTGTACCTTTTACAGAGGGTCGATACACATCAAAATAGCAACTTTAAATACTGAGCATAATTAACTATAAGCATAAAAATTTAAATGTAAAAAGCAAGAGCTTGTATGAAATTGAACATTACATGTTAATAATGGCAAAACGTATGAATTTAAATTCCAAATAACTACGGGTTTAAAATGTATAAATGTAAAATCCAGGTATTGAAGATAAGTTGAAATTTAATTCCGGGAGTAGCACTAACTAACCTCGAAACATAAGCTGGACGTGAACTCCGTGGATGCGCCGAAAATTGCTGCGGAAGCATCCTCAAAAAGGCAGCAAAAGCAGAGCACCAGCAGGTGTCGAAAATGCGATAAGGCTAGCGCCTTGGCCTCCGAGAAAAACTCTTGATTGAAATTGGTAATTAAGCGCTAAGAAAAAATGTAATTACTATGGAGATAATAAAACAGAAAAGCGCTATCGTACCTGATCATAATCAGCCCTTAGAAACACACTGCTCATTGAAATTGGTTGAGCGCACGTAATTTGACTTGAACAAACATTGTTTAACCACGCCGGACACGGCGGGCCAAAAATAGCAAGTGCGGGGTACGAACAATTCGAGCCCAAAGCAAGGCTTGCACTCTGATAAGAGATAGCGCGGGTCGAGAGGGCATCGCGCAAACGAAAGGAACTCGATAAAGGTACAAAATAAGCTGCTTTGGAAAATTTACGAATTCGAAATGCAAAGGATATATAATTCAAATAAAAATATACAGGTTAAGCCTGAAATAATTGGGTAACTGGCGAAACAATTAGGCGAAGCCAAAAAATTCTTTCAAATTTATCAAGTAATTTCAGTTATTTACGGCAGTAAACTGAAATCTCGCAATGGTAGACAAGCGTAAATCGCTTTGTAAGTAACCATTTTTGTGCATATGGTAAGGTTAGTGTTTACCTCAAGGCCAACTGTGCAATATACCATCCCCTGCAAGTCGTCTCCGGAGATCTCTCCAAATCCAAAATTCTTGACCGTGTGACTTTCACACCTCGATTATTTTAAAGGGGTTATAAAGCATTAACTTTCATCGTCTAGCCTCGTATTTTCCGTCCGATCGCTAAGTTTGGTTGTTATCATGCAGCAACTTTTACACTTTAAACCAAGTTGTTACGGTTTATTTTGAAGTAACAGTAGCGCACTTTGTAGACCCGGAGTAAAAAAATTTTGAAAACAATCTTCCTGTAATTTTTCCGACCAACAGTTAATTTTCTTTTTGGGAAGAGTCGTTATATTTAAATTTTTTGCGATAACTAAGCAATTCGTTCATTTGGTAATTAAAAATCGAGAACAATTGGCATGCTGGGCCGAGAATAGTTACATTGTACCGATATTTGTCATTGACTTAAATATCGGACAGACGATTCGACAGTTTGTGCGGGTTAATTTTGGATTTGACAACGAATTCGTTTTTAGGCATGTGCACGTCAATAAAAATGTCAAGGTACGTTTTTCAAGGAATTATTTGGATATAAAGCTTAAATTCATGCTGTTTATTGGGCATTTCACCACACTACAGGCTAAGGCGAA
Organism: Agriotes lineatus; assembly: GCA_940337035.1. NCBI lineage: Eukaryota > Metazoa > Arthropoda > Insecta > Coleoptera > Elateridae > Agriotes > Agriotes lineatus. The sequence goes on along the minus strand of OW679200.1, from coordinate 35,996,703 downwards.
AATAGAATAGAAAAGATTAGAGGAACAATGTGTCCTCATTATCAAGGGATTGACAATTGCAATAAGAAATTAACAAGAAAAACTCAATTAATATTTTTGATTTTGTAGTATTGCAAAATTACCAATAAGCAGGATGAATTGTTATGTCAGGCCATACAAATTTTCATATATTATCATGACGCTTAAATACGCGATTTTAATTCTTACTTCATAAGCTGTCGATATTCTGTACGTTATGCTTATTGGTTAAATCGGATTTAGATGTACCACTCAAACATCGACTAACCAACTTGAACGTTTACTTCTGATCGTATTCTACCAGATCTGCTTGGGGTACTACACTTTCAGTAAATGTTAGAAACCTTTCCGACCATCAACTTTGTAAGATTATAGCTTAAAAATTTACTAAATGCGAGCTGGTATCATCTTTGGAACTTTATTAGTGACTAGAATGTGCATATTTGTGAAGGCAGAATAATTCAGGGTCCATATTAAGTTTGAAACAGCGTTACTTTATTTAATTAATCGTTTATCTTTAAGACGTGTTCTTTTGCCATTTTGAGAATATTATTTGAAGACATTTAAATTGTTAATACTTTAAGCGTTAGTTTTATGAAATTAAAATTAAAAGCAGAAAATGTAGAAGGTAACACAGCATCTAAATTTTAGATAATAACGACTGTGTTCGCTGTATCACAGTCATCCCGATTCAAAAATTAAAGTTGTCAGTTGAGGCAATGCAGCAGAAAGCAAACTTTCAGACTTTGTTAGAAATGTCTGTTTTAGAGAGATGTTCAGCGTTAATATGTATTCAATGCTTTAAGTGAATTAAGCTGTGTGTCCCTCGGCGTTAATAATTATGAAAAGTGCATTGGTGCTTTTTCGTCACACGCGACCTTTTACTTGCATTTTGTGCAAAGAAAGTGCTCTCAGGCAATTTAATCACGCAACTTCAAGCAAGGGGTTTCAGCCGCATAATTAACACTCCACTCTATTCTGTGTCTATACATTAAGCGTATTAGCAGGAGGTATCAATTTATGCAGATTAATGTTTGAATAATAGCAAGCACAACGGAAATAGGTCCTGCTTTCTATTTCTTCCGCATCGTATCACAGTTAACTACGCTGCTTTACATATTCTATCAGAAATAATCTTAATGGTTGAACATTTACTAAAGATATCGAAATTACTCAGATGACAATGCACACATTTTCCCAGCAAGTAGTTCCCCAGCTTTCATATTGAAATACTTTATTAGATATTAAAGCAAACGAAGCTGCGATTTAACTATTATAACTCTTAGTCACAAGTACATTATTTTATTGCTTTAAGTCGCTATGTATTATAGCGTGTTGCACCTTAGAACCTAGTTACGACACAACAAGAAACAAACATGCTCCGATTGCTCACTGTTATGGTTTGCCCGCCTAATATCAATAGTTATTTAAGCATCAAGGAAAGTAAGTAGCTTTTACCAGGCGAGAACGAGTTTGGCAGCCCGAGCGAGCGAGGGCTAGCAAAGTTCGAGACTGGTTGTAGATAGTTACTTCCCGAGCATGCTTATAATATTTTTCTGCATGCCCAACAAAAACTTGTTTGTTTCATTATTATATATTTTTTAAAATTTACGGTTATACCCCAACCCTACTTCTCTTAACAAGTTTTTACATTTCAAGTAGGTTAGGATCAGTTAAGTTCAAACTCGTTCCGATCACTTACAAAACTAAAATTACTGTAATAACACGTAATTCACTTACTTCCGTTGGGAAGTAGGTTTTACCTTACTTCCCTGTCATGACAACCAGTAAACAAACAGTAAAATCAACTTACCTGCAATGGATATGTCAAAGTAAGTGTAACAAGGGCATGGAGAAAAATATTTTTTCCCACTGCTGATCATGTAAGTCAATGCTACAGCCTTAGTAACAAAACGTGTAAGTTTGTGATTGTATTTGTTTGCTGCTTTACCTTGACAACGGAACTTAATATTATTATTAAGTTCTTAGGATAATAAAATTAGCAACGCAAGCTGAAGACTTAGACGTTTTGTTTATGATTGCAAGTGTTTATGTGATATGTGACAGTCATAGGTAACACGACTCACGAAAATTAATCTTGGTGACAGATGACAAACCAAACTGTTTTTTTTTTCAAAAATTAATAATAAAATAGGAAAATTTCGATAAGGAGCGGGAACGGAGTGTATCGTCTATTAACATTTTCAGCAGGCAACAAGCCGCGGCTTTGCCTTGGTTTGTACTTGCCTACCTCAAATGTTAATAGATCCTTACATTCCTTGTTACTTAAGTAGCTATTATACCACAAGGGTATACAACAAATCGGCTTAGCTGAATTATTTGCCTCACTAACGTTCGGCTAAATAAACTTCAGCGTTGCCACATAAAGTATCACTTTTACTCCTAATAACATAATCTACTATTATTAGTATTATTAATTAAAGCCCCGGAAATTATGCAACGTGATATATTCCTTCTTCAACTCGCCCGTATAAAGTTTCTAACCTTTCAATAAATATATGTTTCGGCACACGTCGGCGCCATTTGATGACTTGCCTGAAACAATGTTGTTTGCTGAAAACTAATCCGCGCACTGTTAGAGATTCAACGAAAGCTCGATGACAAGCCAAACAAAACATTAATTACAGGAAATTATAAACTAAAGCTGACATTTCGGGATATTAAACATTAAAATTTGAACTTTATTGATCCCAAAACCTTTCCAGTTCCAATAGATATTTATTACAACTGGACCAACAGTTAACTGTTGCGTTCCATTATCTCTTTGTATTAACCAACAACGTAAATATGGGTTGACTAAATGAAATTAATTGCAGAATTGATAGAAATAACCAGTTTTGCTTATGTTTCCTTCAGGATCATGATGATAAAATGGTGATTTACTACGGGTGTAGATTTATTCCACGAAAACTACAAATTCCACTTTAAGCTACTTAGCACACTAGTATGCCATTTAGGTTTTATACTTTTAGCACAAGGCAAATCAAATAAATATAAATTAGGTAATCTGAATGGAAACTTAGCTTTGAGAAAGCCTTTCATATGAGACAGATTCTTCTGTTAAGGCTTCTAAGGAGTCATGTTCGCAACCAATTATACAGTGCTAAATTATTCCAAAAGATACGAAACTTGTTTTCACTTTCTTGACTACAGCAATAAATTCTAAGTAGGCCTCCCTGCAGTAAATAATTTTTAAAATCAATCAAATTTGACCTTTATGAAGTTATTCGATCTATAGGACACAGATAATTAATTATTACGATTTTCCTATTATTATTTCATGTCAAATATTTTAAAACCTAAAGTCTTCTTTAAAAATTTTTACATACAAGTCAAATTCTATATCTCTTATTAAACAAAAAGTTCATCGATAAATACTGTATCTCTTTGTTAGGCCTCACAATTTTGTTGAAAAAATTATTTTAGATTATTTTATTTACCTATTCTACGGCCTACGTCGTTGTCGGTTAAGCAACTAATATAACAAGCCGCCGTAAAACTTTCTACCTGCAGAGGGATTATGAGCTAATTGACATAATCTGTTAAATTGATACTTATCTTGTAGTGTTTTCAAAAGTAAATGCTTGATTTTGCTTGAAATAAACAAAATAGATTAGTGAGCCAAATGGCCCATTAGTTTTGTAGGTTCTCATGTGCTCTAAAAGCCCCAGCTAATAACAGAACGTTTGTTGGTGATATTAATTTTTAATCAAAGATCAATACTTTCCAAAAACTAGTTGACAAGAAAGGTTAAATGTGCACATATTTAGACTGGCAATAAATATCTATAAACATTTTAAACTTTTGTTATCACCCACAATTTCTGTGTGTATATTAAGGATGATGTGATGTAAGTCATTAATACAGAGGCAAACCACAACATGGCAGAAACTTATAAGTCGCTTTCTCTTTCTGGTTTCTAGAAAACGTCTATCAACTAAGCCCACCTTTTTCTGAAATAGTGATGCACTTACTGTTATCTTAGTATCAGATCACAGTTGAGGTAAGGAATAACAATAGAGTTTTGATTTATAGTAAAAACGTTTTAACATAACCCAATGCGTGGAGGTAAAGACATGTTTGGATTATAATAAACATAGGATAGGTATATACCACCAGATCGCAGAAAAAAAAAGTTTCATAATATAGAAACCAATGCGTAAAGTAAAAATTAAAAGCATGTACGTATAATGTATGTAATTTATTGTAATGTATACTACAAATGTAATGTATAAAACAAAATTAAATAAATCTGGAAGAACCAGCTTTAGCGAGTTCATCTACCCCGATCTATTATAAATAACAATTTTCTAATTTTCCAAAGGTTCAACTGGAAAATGAGATGTCTGTCATGGTATCGCGAGATAATATTTTTAAAAAATTTCATTTAAAAAAGTAGGTAGGCTTTTTTTAATTAATTTCAGTGAAAAAAGTGACACTTTGCTTTTAATTTAGAAATGAACGATTTTAAATAGACGTTTCCTAAGTTACCAGAACTGACCAACGCACTTGACTAAAATGAAGGCAAATACAATTCTATACAAAAAGACTTTGATGTGAATATTTAATGAATAACTATTGGACCACAAGTGTTAGAAGTGCAACTTTTCTTCACAAGTGTGGAGGGTTATTAAACGAGGCGCAGCAGAGTTTAATATTCCACACGCGTGCAAAATAAGCACGCTAACACGAGTTGTCCATAAGATTTTTTAAGATTTTTTAAAATTTTATTGTACATTCAAATCCAAGCCTATTTTGTATAGAATTTTAGTTGCATTCATTTTAGTCATGTTCTTTGGTCAGTTCCGGTAACTAAGGAAACCTCTATTTAAAATCGTTCATTCCTAAATTAAGAGCAAAGTGTAACTTTTTTTCACTGAGTGAAAAAACACACATCGAAATTAATTTGAAAAAGCCTACATTTTTAAATGAAATTTTAAAAATAACTATTTATATTGGTATTATTAACGCCAGGTTTAATTTTATTGGTAAGTTCCTACATATATTGCAGACCAATCTAATTTGATTATTTTTAATCACGTGAGTCAGTTTCACAAATCAGATCACACTTGAAGTGAAAACGACCCTAGGGTGATTTTCAATCGCCATGGAAACTACCTAATTAAATTTCAATAGTATGCTATGAAAAGTTGGTGGCACTGTAAATCTAAGTCAAATTCGAGGTCAACAGGTTAGGTTTTCCGTCATCTGTGTCAAAACTGACGCAAAACCTAACCTGATAACCTCGAATTTGACATAGACTTACAGTGCCACCAACATAATATTATTAAAATTTGTCAGAAAATGGCTAACTTATTTAAGAACTTATCTTCCCGAATTCACCGCGGCCAGTGATAAATCCTTATAATTTTGACAAATAATATCCCTCAAGTGCATTGCCTAGGCAAGCACTTTCGGGTTGTTATTTGTCAAAATTATTGGGGGTGATTATCACTGCCCTTGGTAAATTATAGCTGAAAAGTTTGCAATTCAAACACCATGCATCTGAATATAAACATGTACATGTTGAAATCCAACATAAATGAATAATGAAACACGGTAGATACGGTACATAATCAGTTGATGAATCAGAAAATATTATTGTGAGCTAACAAGTGATTTATTAAAATTGATTTACTTGATTAATCATTTTATAAATTCAACTCTGTTATTATTAGGCCAAAAGATATATTTTTTTTTCTACTCATGACATTGAAATCAGTCATTTTGACGTTGAGTCCGGTGGTTGAACTTGCATTTCAACCACTAGAGATTGAAATGATCGGACTACCGGGATTTCAAACTGTTTGACATTCAATTGACGACAAGAGAAATGTCACTTTATTTTTAATTTTTTCTAAAGTGCATTAATTTGTTAAAATGAGTGAAAATTCGTAAAAAAACTAGTATATGTAACTCGTGGCTGATAAAATTTCAACGTCTCGAGTTACTTTTTTCAACTCGCTTCGCTCGTTGAAAAAACCACTCTCAACGTTGAAATTTTATTTCAATCACTTGTCCCATAATATACTATTTATTATCATACAGTCCTAATGATCGTAGATACCTACAAAAATTTCAGAAACTGTATTTTATTAAATTTTAACAGTTTAAAGTGACATTATTAACTCTATAACAACCTTCATAAACAGTCTATGATTCACAAGTGAAATAAAAGTTTTAATTCACTAGAGAATTAAAAAGTGTCAATGAAGAACAATATATTTTTATTATTTCTACAAATATTTACATTATATGATTATTTCTCTTGGTAGTGTGTAATATACATATAATTACTAAAATTTAGATCAAATCGCCGATGAATGGGTAAATTTATATCTTAATTTGAATATTTTTCAATTTTTTATTCAAAATTTCGTCAAAATTGAATAATAAATATTATACACCAAGTGAATTAAACATATGTTTATTCACGAAAAGATTTTGGGCTCACGAGCACGCAGTGCGAGTGAGATCAAATCTTTGAGTTAATAAATGTTTAATTCACGTGGCGTATATATGTTTTTATTCAATTTTGACGAAATTTTGAATAGAAAATTTAAAAATATTCAAATTTATAGCGCCTGCTGCTCTTAAATCACTTATCAAACAACAAATAAAACAGCACACTTAGTGTGTGCCAAACGTCAAAGTGACGTTTGTCACCTGCTTACAGCTATACACAAAATTGGAAATAAATGACATTAAAAATATTCAAATTACGATAATTATATATTACACACTACCAAGAGAAAGAATAATTGACTGTGCGTATTCGTAGAAATCATAAAAATATGTTGTTTTTCATTGAAACGTTTTTAAATCTCTAGTGAATTAAACTTTTTTAATTCTCTAGTGAATTAAAACGCTTTTATTTCTCTTCTGAATCATAGAGTGTTTATGAAGGTTGTTATGGAGTTAATAATGTCACTTTAAACTGTCAAAATTGAATAAAAACATATATACGCCACGTCAATTAAACATTTATTAACTCAAAAATATGATTTCCCTCGCACTACGTGCTCGTAAGTTCAACATCTTTTCGTGAATAAAAATATGTTTAATTCACTTGGTGTATAATATTTATTATTGTATTAGTTGATTTGATTTATTCCAATAAATAATACACATAAATAATACATAGAAAAAGAGTACAAGAAACAAAACCATATTATAATTAAACAACATTAGTAAACAACTTTCACTGTTTCAAAATATGAATTTGTTAATACCGGGTGGCCATAAATATCTGATATCACATTACCTTTGGAATCAACACCGCTTTATTAAAGTGATGAATCCAACTGAACTAAGTGTCATTAATGTCATCACAACTAAAATTCCTATCTGTCAAAAATTATTACAGATAGCAATAAGTAATGGAATTGGAACAGGAGATTCTTATAATTGAGTCGTATTTAAGAAATGGTGTCAATAACCTTGAATTTTATTACATTACATACCAATACTTATTATAATTGAAATATAATGCTAAGCAACATTTATAAGTAGCCAATTCCCTGGCTACCGGCTATGGCTATGGAGAATGTATATTGTATACTTATTCACTACACTGCCTGCCAATTGCTAGAAAAACTATTTTTGAAACATTCCGGTGATCGGCAAACTAATCCTTTTCCAAGAAAGGTCATTATCGTTTAGGAATGCAGGTACCTAGTGTGTGTCAAACCGCCGAGTTACAAGAGTAAGAATGGTTGCCTATTTAAAGTTAAGTAGGAGTAATCACAAGTTCAACTCTCTCTCCTTATGGGCCTTAAGCTCAGCTGTTTGACTATCTTTACCCACTTTGATAGTGTGTCCTATGTAGTTGCACTCTTAACCATTTTTAAGGGCTGATTTGCAAAGATAACATTTATACCTTTCAGTCTCATTAGTTTTGGTCTTATGGACATTCATTGTTAATCCTACTGTGCGGGAGGCGCAGTTTATTATACGAAACGTTACCACTATTTTACCTGAGCTGATACTGATTAAAACTATATTGTTCGCAAATCTCAAGCGGATAAAAGGTTTGTTGTTGTTTGTTGATTCCCTTATCTTATCATGATAGTGTCTTGAATACGTCTTCAAGTGCAGAAGTAAATAGTTTCGGAAAGATTGCATCCCCTAGCCATACATATATCTTTACTGGAACTTTGTTATAAGCTCATGGTCACGAGAAGCATTCTCTTTTCGTAAATTTCTTTAACCTCCATAAAAACATGTTGACAAACTTATATTTCTACCCCGCATGGTGCTATAATATTTTAATTTTGTAATCTCTTGAGCACACGCTAGAATAATTTGAGCAAATTACTGCTTCTCAATTTTTATCCGTAAATGGCAGCTTTAGTATTCCAAAGATTTCCTTTATTTTCGAGTAAAATAGAATAAGAACAACATAAGTAACATGTACATTAGTGCTTATATTACAAATTGAAATATCCTAAAATAAAACTAATTACACGAATTATATACATAACAGTAAAGGATTTATTTTGGTTTCTAGGAGCCGGTTGAACGTCAAAAGGGTAGGCTGCCAAACCAAGGTTTTGATAATCGGCGAGGCTTCAGGCAGATTGGAAGCCACTGGAAGTTATTCATATTTCTCACGCTGCTCACAGATCTTGGAACTTGCTGCTGAAACTAAAAAATAGAAGTATCAAATGGCAGCAAGTTTATTTAACGTCCCTTTTTAAGAGTTGTTAACATCCTTGTGAGTATTCTTTCAGGGGTTGTTAGTGCTTTGGTTGTAGTTGGTTAATCAACGCTGCTGGAGAAGCCGTGGGCAAGATGGATTTTTACCTTTAAAGGCATTTCGGGCAGAGACACAACCGCTGCCGTCTTTCGGTTTTTGAGATTCTGCAGGAGGCTCACCTGGAAGAACTGTAAGACTCTTCCCTTAGCAAAAGAGGAAGCTTCTTCGTTAAGTTAGTTTAATTTCTGCCTATTTATGGCACTGATGACAAACCAAGGCTTCTTTTTCCTCGAAAGAATGCGGTCTACGTAGTACGTTGTATTTAGCAATAAAACCGCTATCTAGGGGTGGGTGGCAGTATTTGGATTCAGACTGGGGCAGCAGGTGCTTTTTATTTAACTATAGAGACCACGGGCCGCGTTTACGGACTGTGGCGACGTTAGGGCCCCGCTAGACCACCAGGTGATTTTTCTCGATACAGAAGCCGGCGGAGCCGTTCCAAGGGAGGCAGTTCGACAATTAGGTTCTCTAAGGTAGGCTTGCTATTGATAGCGTCTAGATGACCGGTATAGGGGCGGCGAGATAGCTCATCCCCAATTGGCCGCTTGATGGGCTGATTAACGCTACTAAAGCTGGGTCACTGGACCCCACTGTATTTTATAACTAAGCATTTTGCTTATACACCTCTTTCGGTTGTCTATTGGCATGGATTATCTGTTATTGTGGCTGAACGCAACTAGGTCATAGCGATACGTACTCGCCTACGTACACAGCTAAGCTTTTTTTTTGTTTACGGAGTTTGCTACGTGCTAATAAGAGCAAGGTACCGTGAGTCTATTCTTATTCCAGAAGTCAATTTAGAAGGACGTAGACAAAGGAGAAAAGAAGAAAAAAGAGGAATACGCTCTAGGATCTCTACAACGAATCTATCTCTTTAGTATAATTCAGTTTAAGCCATTGGTGTTCACATTTATATCCATGCAATGCTCCATGTATTTTTTAGTCAGAAAATTCAACAAAACCGTCATCGTGACTGACTTTACCCAAACGATTCGTGTATTAAATTGTCTATCCATCTGATAAGGCATTCAAGCAAACGGGAAGAGTCCAAAATCGAATAACAGCCTAGCTACCCATGATACGACTTACCTTAGAAATATCAAGTAATTTTTTTCTATTTGAATAGTTCATGTTTGATGTAGCTGCTTAAACACGACTTTCTTTGATTAAGAATTTGAAACAATTTTTCATTGCTTTTATCTGGTGTCAAGTATTTTCCTTTCTTTGGTACCGTCGTTAACAGTTATATTGGGTAAATTAACCCTTATGTGGCGGCAAAAATGATACAACGTACATGGCGGGAGGTGGTACCTAGGTACCACTGTGTTTTGGATAGTGTTGCGTGGGTTGCTGTGCGTTTGTGTGCTTGTACGAATCTAACGGTAATGTTAACTATTGTTTTGTGCCCAGTCATCTCTCATGTATAGTCCAGTATACTTTGTGATCTTGTTGAATTGACATCAGTTTAGTTCAAATGAGAAAAAGAATATCTACTACTAGTGGTAATATTATTGGTGCAGAAAATTAAACAAAATAGTTCTGCGAGTTTGCGAAAGCCAGCGGAGGCGGCAACCCTTGAACATCCGGTGAATCCTCCTCAATACCGGTTGTTGAAAATTTTTGGGCTGTCTGCAGTTCGTCGGAAATCGATATCAAGTGAAAATATGCATTTTCCTATATGCAGCCTTTACTACGTTTAGAGTACGTAATTCTGCACGTTCGAGGAATGATGGAATCAAGGAAGTGAAGTGAATGACTTGCCACGCACCCAGACCGATGGCTCGGCATACTGACAGCTTTGGCCTGAGGGCCAAAAAATACATTTGCATCCCGTATGACCTCACCGGACCCTGTAATTGTAGGCGGCTCGTGATGTCAAAACCGGGCTTTCACTGCTTGCTTTTCGAGCGCGCAATGGATTTGTTGTGCAGGTAAGTTTTACGGAGAAATTATGTGATCCCTAGTACACTGTGGCCGCGCTTTTCGGCAGCTGCAATTGCAAATTTTGATGCTTACGTTTTGCAAGCGCTACGCGATTAACGTTTTTCGACGATATTTTCGGCGGGGCTGCACCGCTAACACTTGGTGCAATGGGCTACAGCTAACGGCAGCCATCTGGCTTTATGCAGCCTTTTTAAGGTATAAATGTCTTCATGTCACACGTTGCTGCAACTGTAGGTATCTTGTAGCGGAGATAGCGCCGTACAAATTAATAGCGGTGATTAATAAGTATTCAAATAATTTGCAAGAACGCGAAACGTTACAGTACTTCAACTTGATTTTAACAATTCATTATAATTTTTTCAGTTTCAAATTGCTAATGATTTGTTGCCCATTTCTGGACTTAGGTCTCTCCAGGTTTTCTTCACTGCTCTCTGTTTTGTGTTATTCGTCATCATAATAATCAGCATCATATCCAGTATTTTGGTGTTCCATCTATGGACATGCGCCTCGCAAAAATGTGACTACTTTTCGAGGCTTGTTGTCAGCGTTCATAGAGTTTCTACCAATCTCTCAATACAGTATCTCTATCGTGTTTTGAGCACTTAGTCACTTTCTTAGTCCATGTATCATCAGATAATCCCCTTATATAATCTATCCACTACCACTTGAATCTTAATGCGGTCTGCAACCTCTCTCAGTTTTGTTTTATAATTGGGGGGCGGAAAATTTTCAAGATATATTTCTTCAGAACAAAACCTGAGAGGTGCCCTTTAAATTTAAGATTCTCCGACCCCTACGATGCTAATAGTTTTTATATGTCCAACACCATCAACTATTGATGGCTGTTCTCTAAACCAGAAATGTCAAACCCGACACATTGTCTAACCTAAATGAAAGCTGAAACTTCGCCGACATCTTATTCCACTTTAGCTAAATATATAATACATATATTCTATAATCGTATTGTATGTTAATATAAATGTTAACGAAAAAGCTGTAGAATCAGTGAAAGATATCAATACGTTTGCTAAATCGTGTTTAATCTCAAATTAAATAGATTTAAATTTTATTTCAAAATTTAAGAAATAAAAACTATCAGTGCAATTCACTAGTTCACAACAGTTCAATACGTTTAAAAATGTAAACTAGCAGCACATGCATTATTTCATGAAAGTTCAATGTTTCACAACTGCCATTTAGCACAATTGCAAAATGTAATGCATAGCGGCCTTGTTAAATGCTATAATTGATATATAATATTACATACTATATATTATAATAATTTCTAATTTGGTTGACTCCATTATTTGAATGATCTTCTTTTTACCCATGTGTTTAAGGTACCTTGTTCAGTCCTTTTTACAATATTTATTTGCACTTATTCATTTATACGGATATTTCTTCTTTTTTCTCTTTCATGTTACAGATCCTCTTCTTCTTCCTTCAATACTTGACAGATCTTCCTCTGCCTCCTTGCGTTATAGACTTTTGTCTACCTCCTTGATTTTTTGGACTATACAATTTTTAATGATATCCCTTTCTGATACACTGTATGAATATGAGTACTGAGATTGATATTTGATTCTGTATTTAACTCTGTAAGATAATGAAATGATCATTACAGGGAAAACCGGTACAAAACCGAGATCAAGTACCACGATACCCCAACAAGACAATAACAAAACTTCAATGACAAGGTTACGCCTGGAGGGTTTCTAGGTCCAGCTAAGTTGCCGCAATTGTCGTAAAGTCTCAAACACGTCAATCACATCGTCCACAGCAAGCCCTGAATATCAGCTTTCTGAATTACACTCTTCGCGTTGGCGTTCGGGAGAACAAATCCAACACGATGTCCTTTCCGCCGGAATATAACCAGTGGCGGCGTCAATCCTTCAAACCGGCCTACCAAGACTTATTCTACCAATATGAATGCCAGCAGCGTCCTTAACACCCAACGGTGATCAGATATGCTTATATAGGATCTATAAACTTGTTATTGATAATCTTATTTTGTAATTTTTGTCTGTATAGTATAGTATAGTATAATCGCTTGTCTTTATTATTTGATGAGCAGTTTCCAAACAAGCTTCACCTTTTATATGTATAGTGCACTGTTAAAGCGCAAAATAGGTAAACTAACGGGTTTTGCAGACTAATACAGACGTTATTTTCCAGGCCTCCAATTTATAGCCATCTATCAGCTTGGCAGGCTAGACAGAACTGAAAAATTTATGTACTCTGCTAATAGAACATGGGTTACAATACGCCATTTGACAAATTGCTGTTCTTTTCGCATGCATTTCAAACAGAATTTCCGTTATTAATGCCGACAATATATCTTCCACTTCAAGCTAAGTCGAGATATAAAATAAATGGAAAATTGTTATGTAGAAAATCATCAAAAAATGTGCCCGAAGATGCCAACTGAGCTTTATTTTTAAACAGAATATACAAAACGGGGGTTAAAAAAATTCGATCAAACAGACACTAAGAGTTTCTTTCGGCACCAAACAGCACGGTCTGATTAAAGACCATTTGAATCGCGCAAGGCGCCTACAATATAATAAGAGCACTTCTCTCTTAAAAACCGTTCCTTTGTCGAGAATTTGCTTTTCGAATCTCGTCAAGCAGCCGAAAACGCAGTTTTAAAAACGCTTCCAAATAATTTTACCACTGAGTCGGCGTAGGCCTGCTCTGTGAAACTTTTCTCATTTGTCTGATTGAAGAAAACCTCAACATAATGGGAAAGTTTATTTCCAGCTAACAAAAGTTACACAATAAGGTTGTTGTATTGGAATTTTATTACGTTTTGCTTGCGCTCATAAAGATATACGAGCTGGCGGGGATTACAAGAAAAGATTCGGCCGCAGGTCCTATATAAATTTTTATAAGACGGCGAAAGACACGCAACGATAATAAATCTTGTATATTAAGAAATGTATCAAATACTTTTTACCGCTAATAGGGATTTTTCTTTTCGCGGCAACGCAGACTAATTTACGAAGTGATCGGATCTGACGTAAAATGTGGGCTTTGATTTACATTTATCTTCCGCAAACAGGAGGAGTAGTGGATGAGAATAGGTTTAGACCTATAACGGTCTGATGTTTGTTACCGTTTGATTCATCATGCAAGATACTACCACGAATAAAACTAGTCCTAAACTTTGTGTCTGTCAGAATGGCATTCTTTATTCACAGTTTATCAGGTTAAGTATTTAACAAATCGAAAATGTGCTCAAATTTATTTTACTGTAGCTGAACTATAACATGTTATGCTACAAAGACGATAAAGAAAGCTTCGGGTTGGCAAGTTGATACAATTTTTACCACAGTGGCGCCAGGAAGCACGGTGGAAATGGATATTCGAGTGGCGACAAAATGGCGAAATTGCAAGATAGAAAGCACAGGCAATACACTGTCACAGAACATAAAAGCTCTCGAAATTGTGTACTTTAAATGCTGATCGTTACATGCGATGGTAGCCAAAATGCCAAATAATTGGCTATTCTAACCCAGGACTTCCACACCCAAGGCCTGGCAAGCATTTTCAACGCACACACCCTTTGCTCGCGTATCTTGCGTTACGTAGCTGTTTCTGGAGCCTGAATTTGAAGAAGTGCACGCAGTACCAACACCTTGCGTCCGCAACTGAGAAGACTAATAACGAAGAACCTCTCCTAGTCGTACAGTAGCGGACAGATTCAAAATGACCTAAAGCACCAACTGACGTTAATCGATTGACGTAATAATAGAATAATTGAATACGTGTACGTAGAAAATTATGGCTAAAAAGTCATTCTGCGACATTTTCACAATGTTTAGTCACTAGACTCCAGTGAACTTCAACAAGCTTTAAATGTAGGCAACTGTTTTTGCTGTTATTGGTATCTGTGCCTGATACTAACTACTAACAGAGCAATCCTCGTATTTGGATCATTTCAAATCACTAAAAGCTCTAGAGAGATTTGTATAATTGAAATCAAATTATGTTTTCCTGGTTTGCTTCGTAAAAAACACTTTTTGGCCAAAAAAGGTACATTAACTCCTTAATCGACGGTTTCTGCAGATTAGACCTGCTTAAATTGCCTCGCAAAATAAGATTATTTGGGCGCGATACAGCATCTTCAAGCGCCATTACCCAAAACTGTATCGAGCCGTAGCTTCTTGGGACAACAAATTTACCAGCGCCAAACCAGCAATTTGTATTAGAGTATTTTTGAATCGATAAGAGATTTAATTTCCGTAGTTAACCCCTGACGAAGCTCCTCGGCTTGGCTTAAACTATTTACATTCGCTGCTTGCTAGCAGCGTAATTGCGTCTAAATAATCTGAAATAGGGGCAATTTGAGCGGGCATTTTTAAATGCCTTGCAATTAGGTTTATTTCGCGAGCAATGCATCATCCGCACGGAAATATTAAACTGCTTAGACAAACATCTCGGGACTGAGCATTAATTTATGTCTGGATTACGACATTATCGTTCTATCCTTTGATTTATGGTTCGTCAAGTGTTTGCAATACAAGAGGTATGGAAAACAAATATATTTTATGTTATGAAAATAATCAGGTAGTGCTTTAATAACGTGAGCATAATGTTATATTTCTTCTTAAACGTAAATGTACATAGAGAACAGCCAATGTTAAAAATTACTAAGGATCCACTCTAGTTTTGACCCGATTAGAACATTATAATGAGTGTTTTTTTAATATGGCAGTAGAAATATTTTGTTTTTTCTAACGGTTTTCTTTAAAATATTATTAGTTCTGAGCAAATCTGTTTCATAAAATGGATACGTGGTTATAAAAGTTTTTGGTGTTCCTACAAATTTTTATAGCAAAGCTTGACGAATCGTTGGCATGGTAAAACAAGCAACATTGCTAGGTTACATGACCATGATCCTGATGCACTCTTGAATGGAATTCAGTGATTATATTGCATATTGAAGTTGCTTGGGCACCCTCTGCTTTGGAGACTTAAGCAAGGAGCTGGTGAGGATTGGTGGCTGCAGTAAGCGGTATTTGGAGGCGATACGAGTTTGACTGGGCTCCCTGTAGCTGCATTCTATCATTGATGACTTGGTTGTAGGTTGTAAGAAGCGGAGAGTGTGGGCCTTTCTGACCAGGTGACCACGACCAGGTGATCCAGTTAGATAAGAGTAATACTAAACTTACTGTACATTGGAGTTTGAAAATTACCAGTGGCTAAAATGATAGAAAAATCGTTTAACAATGGTGCCACACAGATAAATAAACACTCGAATTTAGTAGTTCTGTTGGCGGGTATATGATATAAATTTAAATCTGATATATATGTTATGTATATCCTATCTTTTACTTAATGTATTACACAAATATGGGGGTTTGCTTGTGATGCTTCGAGTGCCTCGAAAATGTTTCAGAACGTGTTAATTTCCGTTATCAATCTGTAAACGCTTTTAAGGTCACAAGAGTGCGTAAAGCGCGAACATTTGGAGCCACGCGGAGGGTAGGAAAAATAGAAAGAATTTCATCAGGGTTGCTGCTGATAGTCCGATAACCGCCAGGTATAAATCAGCGAGTTGCGCAATTTCGCCGAACTGATCGATCCGCGCATCCCTACTTTCCTTCAACACCGAAGTATTACGTTCAGCCCCCTTAAATTTTCTTAGGTAAAGTACGTAGAAGGAGATCACGAAGCATATAAAGGAACTCAGTCCTGAGAGAGATCTAACCCGTTCCTTTCAGAATCCAGATCAGAACCTTAGCCTCGGCCGGAGGCTAGATTGCACCTTAACGCCCCAGGGCTAGACCAGTCATCGCTAGTCTAGATACCTGTACGTTAAAACCAAAATCCTGTACCGCACTACCTGTCCTTTCCAGTTCATCTAAGTTCTATTCCCGGCTTCTACCTGAGAAGTTAAATTACCTGAATCACCCTTAAACCTGACCTGAAAGCGTCCTTGCTTGGGTTAGTCAAATTGTCTTAAAGCGATCTTATATATAGAAACACCCTGCCCTGTTAATCTTCGAGTGCAATGGAACAAAATCTTGCTGATAATATTAGCCCCAAACCTACTCTGTCCGGGTAAATCTTCGAATGCAACGGAACCACATTTAGATGCTCAGAATTGTCTATCTTTCCGGACCAGTAGCCAGTGAAACCACCCTGCTAATAAATAATTTCTTTCGACAGCTCTCCATGAACGCTCACCAAACCGAGGTCCAGGTGGAATAACAAACGGCTTAAATTTACGTCGAATTTGCGAGCCGCGATCTTGCCTAATATTTCAGTTGGAAATCGAGAGCGCACCGGGGAAGTTCCAATTATTCCGGCGATTTGTATCTAAATGCTGACTTACACCATCATCCAATGCAAAAAGCAACAGTTCTCCAGACTTTGGCGACAAGAGCCGTTCTTATCTCAGATGAAGAAAATCTAGAGAGAGAAAAGCTACATCTGTTTGACGCTTTACAAAAGAAAGGATACACAACTACCGCCATACGAAAAGCACTAGACAAGACTATGACACAAAAGGCTAAAGAAGAATCCCCACCTCTGGAAGGCTTGGCATTTCTACCTTACTTTAAATGCTCGACTGATAAAATAGGACGTGTCCTGCAACGATGCAACATCAAAACTGTGTTCACGAGCAAGGAAACTTTGGGTAACGGCTTAAGATCGGTAAAAGACAATATTCCAAGTTTAAAAACCGCTGGCGTATATCGCATTCCTTGTTCTTGCGGCTCGAGTTACATTGGACAGACTGGTCGTTCAGTTGATCTAAGACTTCAAGAACATAAAGGCGATTGCAAACATAAACGCATCACAAAATCAGCCGTAGCTGAGCATACGTTTACAAATGTGCACACTTTAGAATTTGAGCACGCAAGAGTACTTGCCAGAATACTTCACTACCTCCCGCGAGTGATACGTGAAGCCATAGAAATAGAAGAACATCCAAATAATATCAACAGGGAAGATGGCTTTAAGCTTAGTAAAACGTGGACCCCTGTGATACACGATCTAAAGCATTACAACCACTGTGCGTCATACGCCCACGCCCCACGGATTACGTTGCACTCGGACGACTAACCAGCGTTACGCCACTCCGCGCGCCTGGCACGGAGGACTATAAATAGCTCCACACCGACCTTCGGTTCTTAGTGCGACTTTCACTCTGATGATGCAAGCTGCAAAGTCTTGCGAAACATTAGTGAATATGGATGCACAAACAGCAAAACGGCCAAATCTGCCTAAGTATCATCGTTCTCAAGATACTCAAACAACACGAGCCACCAAAGAGCATGACCATCGCGCGGGTGTTTGCTCGACTTCACAAGGTGCAAGGTACATTAAGCCAGAAACTGCTGGGTGTTCATATACAAATCCTAAGCGGTCTAAGCCGAAATTCCATGTTAAGAAGAATAACACTTGGAGTGAATATTACGAGATCATAGGCGTTCATGCTTTTTTTGACCAAACAGAAAAAGTTACTTTTACCCCTTCCATATCTCAGTAATCCTTTACTGGAGCGCAAAATTGCATAAGACTAGTATTTTTATTGAAAATTAAATTTAGATTAATTTTATATAAGATAAAGTTTGCGCTAAACCTCATAGTTAACGAGATATTTTCGAAAAATTGTTGAAACCTACTATTTTACCACCTTTCCGCCCCCCCCCCTCCCGCCAAAACCTGACGCGCAAGGTCGTGCAACTTTCTACCACTTACTAAGAGGAGAGTACTGAACAGTTTGCAGCAAGGTAGAACCTTTATTTTTTTAATGTTTGGGTTTTGACAATTTTTGAGCTATCTTTACTGTACTATAGCGGTGATACAGGGTCTACAATGTTATTTTTATTGTTACAGTTTGCAGGGGTGCATGTACATCCAATCGAGAGTATTATTTAGAAATAAACGTTTACCATTTACATCTCCTAAAGTATATACGCAATCCCAGTTGAATATAGCAGCATCTCCGGAGAATAAATTAAGATCTGATTGATTTAAGTCAATATAAATCTATTTCAGTGGAATATTCTTATTTATTGAAAATTTATCGTAGAGTAGGTAAGTCTATGGTTGGTCAATCACTTTGAAGCCAGCTTGCTATAAGTGTTCCTTGATGAGAGCAATCAGTTGCATCTTGTTGTTACTATTCGTTAGAAATTCTGCTTGTCCAAGAGTGACATTGATTGTATCTTTCCCTTTCACTTCAACATGTATAGTAGTGGATGATCTGCGCAAATGTTGTTCGTCTTTTGTGCTGGGTTCTTCACCATAACCATCTGGCCTTCCCAGTTCCCTGAACCTTTTATATAATACACTTGGAGAGAAGATTACGAGATCATAGGCGTTCATGCTTTTTTTGACCAAACAGAAAAAGTTACTCTTATCCCCTCCATATCTCTGTAATCTTTTACTGAAGCGCAAAATTGCATAAGACTATTTTGATTACAAATTAAATTTAGATTAATCTTATATAAGATAAAGTTTGCGCTAAACCTCATAGTTAACGAGATATTTTCGAAAAATTGTTGAAACCTACCATTTTACCACCTTTCCGCCCTCCCCCCCCCACCCGCCAAAACCCGACGAGCAAGGTCGTGCAACTTTTTACCACTCACTAAGAGGAGAGTACCGAACAGTTTGTAGCAGAGTAGAACTTTTATTTTTTTGATGTTTGGGTTTTGACAACTTTTGAGCTATCTTTACTGTACTATAGCGGTGATACAGGGTCTACAATGTTATTTTTATTGTTACAGTTTGCAGGGGTGCATGTACATCCAATCGAGAGTATTATTTAGAAATAAACGTTTACCATTTACATCTCTTAAAGTATATACGGAATCCCAGTTGAATATAGCAGCATCTCTGGCGAATAAATTAAGATCTAATTGATTTAAGTCCATATAAATCTATTTCAGTGGAATATTCTTATTTATTGAGAATTTATCGTGCAGTAGATAAGTCTATGGTTGGTCATGTTGAGTAGATCAGTTGTGTCACATTCGCCAATACTAACATCTTTGCTGATACAAATATTATCCAGAAGAATACATGTCATATCTGTTACTCCCGTGGGTTCCCAAATTGTAGCAAATTGTATATTTCCAAAATATTCATAAGGGGCTTACAAAAGCCAGAATCTTTTTTATACATATCAATGTTGAGATCACCTATCATAACAACTTTATGTACTTCTGAATGTATATGACATAAGGTAGATTCAAGTTCTTCTAATGATGAAGTATTGCCGTCTGGAGGTCTGTATATTAGGCCGAAGTTGATTTTTTTTACTTTTTTGTAAATTCAGAAAGCGGTAAACTTGAAGGCAATCTCATAATTTAATTTCAAAATGTTGAACAATACCAATTTAAGAGCAAAAACAAAGACATTTTACCTTATAATGACCAATTATCAAATTGTAATTCTTGCTAATGTATTTGAATATATTTCAATGGAATCCGTTCCAAACTATGTGTTAGCATGATGTATACAGTTCTTATATTATTATGAAACTCAAATAGCTAGAGATATCCATACACATCTTGATATTTACAGTACAGATATTCATTGAAGCATAGCAATAGGAGGATCACTAGAAAATGCTTCCGCTTTTTTAAAACCATGTTAGATTGAAATTACATGTTATTAGCACGCAGTCCAGCTATCGTATAACAAAAGTATTGTAGCATTTCTTTAGCTGGCTAAATAATTTTTTTTTTTAAATATGATTCCGAGTCTCAGCAGTTTGTTATTATTATTCTTTCGCCTTGCTACCATTGTATACCGTTTTTATTGCTACCTATAGTACTGCATTTTATAAAAGCGAGATATTGTTCTATCTGAAGAGAAATGAGAAAGTGAATAAGAGTTTCTATAGGGTTCATCTATATCAATCCATATTATTGTACTTTCGTGCTGTAGGTATATTTTCATTAGGTTTTTAGATGCGCCGCAGTCGTGTAGAACTCTAGAATCAACCTTAATCTTTATTTTTTCTGATTCTTCTTCTATTTGATTCTATTTATCAATTTCGTTAATTTTGAGGTCACTATCATGATCACGATCAGCTATATCAGTTGAATGCTGGACGTAAGACGTTCCCATTTTCTTCCACTGCTTTCTTGTTTTGTGCTGCGGCCCTACATTTTATTTCTGCGGTTCTTTTGAGATCATCTTTCCATCGTGCTTTTGATCTTCTTCTTCCTGTTCTAGGTCGCCATTTCGTTAGTATTTCGGTCTATCCATTGTCTTCTAGTCGTGTTATGTGGCCCGCCCAATTCCACTTTAAATATACAGCCCTTCTTATAACATCGTCTACTACTGTTTGTTTTCTAATCCAATCATTTCTTTTATGGTCTCTCAAAGTTATTTGCAACATATTATGTCGTTCCATAGCCCGCTGTGCAGTTAGCATTGTACTTGCATTCCTTTCTGTAATATTCCAAGTTTCTGCTCCATAGGTGAACACTGGAAGAATGTACTGATTAAATACCTTTCTTTCTAGGGTCATAGGTATGTCAGACTCGAATGTGTGTTTGAATCTGCCAAATTTTTAAAGAATGTGTTCATAGCGTATAAATTGTTTTGTTCTAGATATTCCAGCAACTTATTTCCTCTTTAATTAAATACCCATATTGCATAGGAACCGACTCTGTCTTCGCTGTCTTCTTTT
The DNA here is from genome assembly GCA_940337035.1 of Agriotes lineatus. Classification (NCBI taxonomy): domain Eukaryota; kingdom Metazoa; phylum Arthropoda; class Insecta; order Coleoptera; family Elateridae; genus Agriotes; species Agriotes lineatus. The sequence continues at coordinate 35,975,299 of OW679200.1, read as the reverse complement.
TTTGTCCCCAACTTTGCGTTGAAATCACCATTTATCAATAAATATTTCGTAGTGTTCTCCTCTAAACCCTGTGTCACTTCTTCGTAAAATTGATCTAGTTCTTTTTCTTCATGTATGGAAGTTGGAGCATAAATTTGTATCACCTTTAGCTTGAGTTTGTTACATATTTGGAGGATAATGTAATTTACTCTTATCATAAATTGTACCAAAATGGGTAACATTTGCGATAATTTATTTGTGGATCATAAATCCTACTCCGCTTATGTGTTCATTATCTTTCCCCTTGTATAGTAGCGCGTATTCTTTTTTGAAATTAATGCATCCTTTTTCCTTTCTCCTGACTTCGCTTAACCCCACTATACTCCACTATATCAGAAACATATTTAAATAGTAATACCAATAACGATGAGCTGTGTGACAACTTCTACAACGTTTTCCGTAATGACCGTTTAGCTGCAGTGAGTAGTAAACGTGATGGTGGTGGTGTACTTATTGCTGTATCTAGCAATTTAATATCATGCAGTATTCAGAGTTCGTCTAGTAACAATATTTGTGAAGATCTGTGGGTGTCGGTCTCACTATCTAGTAAGAAAAAATTACACGTATGCTGCGCCTACATACCTCCTCACGCCGATGTAAACAATCTTTCTTATCATCTGAACAGAGTGGCTGATATCATGAGTAGACATCCTGATGACCTCTTTTTAATCGTTGGAGACTATAATTTGCTCCGAATGTCTTGGACTCGGAGGAGAATACAATTGGATTAACTCCATGTAACGTAATTGATAATCTTGGTGAGCCATTTATTGAATCGTGTTATTTTCTCAACCTCCATCAATATAACAATATTTTTAACTCAAATAGTAAACTATTAGACTTCATATTATCGCAACATAAAAATATTTAGGTGAAGGCTTCTATATCCTGCTTTGTACCCGAAGATATGCATCATCCGGTCTTGGAAGTATTATTTAAGTTGGAGTCCTTTCCTTTGACAATTAAAAATTCTTACACCAAACTAAATTTTACATCAGCCGACTATAATATTATTAACAACAAATTGCGAAGTATTAACTGGGAATTGCTCTTAAGGAATCTCCAAGTAGACGACGCTGTCTCTACGTTTTACACAAATATTAATGAAATTGTATCTGAACAAGTACAGCCAAAAACAATAATAAGAGGAAAATGCCCTACTTGATTTAGCTCTACTCTAAAAAGTTATTAAAGGAGACAGATAGGTTTCACCAAAAATGGAAATTATACAGGCAACAAAGGGACTACTCGCTGTTTTCTGGCTACCGTAAACGATCCATAAAAGCTATTAATGTGGACTACTTGGCGTATATTGCTCGAACTGAGAATGCTGTTGTATCAAATACAGATATTAAGCCATTCTGGTCTTTCATCTCTGAGAAAAAGGAAACCCATTCAATTCCTTCTGAAATGTCTTATGATAACGCTACTGCTCCTACGTCTCAAGAAATATGTGACCTCTTTGCTATCTTTTTTTCTTCAGTTTATGAGCCAAGCGACCTGCCGCCTCTCATCTCTCTTGAAAATAATTTTACCGGCTCAATTACTCTTAATTTCATCACTAAAGTAAAAACATCTAATCAATTAAAGAATATTGACATAAACAAACAAGAGTTCAGGTGCAGATAAAATAGCACCACCCTTCATTAAATCACGTTCAAATACTTTAGTTCACCGATTGCATATAATATTTAACAAATCTTTAAAAACTGGGGTATTGCCGCAGACTTAGAAACAGTCACAAATTATTCCTGTTTTTAAAGCTGGAGATAAAGCTGTTGTCAACAATTAGAGACCCATTTCTCTACTTTCGCATTTCGGAAAAATGATTGAATCTCTTATTACAGATTATCTCTTCTATACTATGAAAACTAGACTTAGTATTGCTCAACATGGATTTTTCAGAACCGGATCTGTTACTACTAACCTTTTTGATTTCGTGCAATATGTGGCAGGGTGTCTTGATAATAGCATACAAGTGGATGCCGTTTACACAGACTTTCCTAAAGCATTGGTAAGGTTCATCATGCCACACTTATAATACAATTAAATAGTAGGTATTGGTATTCATGGCAATCTTCTTCGCTGGATTGAGTCATATATTACTAATAGAACGCAGTGCATAGCCCTCGACAATTACAAATAGATTATTACTAAGGTGACTTCTGGAGTTCCTCAGGGATCGCATCTTGGACCTATTTTGTTCCTCATATATACTAATAATATGGACAATTGTATTAAGTACTCTAAATTTAAACTATTTGCAGATGATATCAAATTCTACAAAATTATAAATACTAGAAGCGATGCTTCAGAAAGATGTTACCAGCTCTTCCGAATGCTGCAATGCTAGTAGACTCTTTCTTAATGTAAGCAAATGCCAGCAAATTTCATTTACGAGAAATAAATCTCCAGTAACGTTCAATTACGTCATCAACAACTCAAAATTAAAGAAAGTTGCCAAAGTGAGAGACCTCGGGGTAATTTTAGACTCAAAATTGATTTTCGAATCTCATATTAGTAGAATAGTAAATAAAGCTCAGTATGCTATTTACATTAATAAAATAGAAAGAACTCAAAAACGTTGTATCAATAAACTGAATTTCAAGTTCCATAGACAGTGGTTCCTTAATTCCTATGATCACAACTTAAAGCTGTATGGTCTATTACGTTTATCCAATAGACGCACTATGCTAGATCTATCTTTTATACATAAAGTGATTCATAATAAAGTCGATACGGTCTTGCTACATGATGTCAGTTTCAATGTTCCCCAATATCCGACTCGGAAACACTCACTTTTTTATCTTTAAACTTGTCATTCCAATTCATTTAAAAATGCACCATTATATAGAATTATGGACTCCTATAATAATTTTTACAGTCATATAGAAATTTTTCCAGTATCTAATACACAATTTAAATCTAAAATTACGGCAAAGCTTTACTCTGCTCGTATGTAATCTAAGTTTTAAATTTCAAATGGTGTTTGTGTATGTAATATTCAACTACTTTTGTATATAGAATAATTATTGTGCTCACTTAAAAGAATTATGAATCCATAGTTAGATATATTTTTTTGTTTAGTTTTGTTCTCTGAATATGTTAACGTTAATCATCTATGAATATATGTGTAATATGTGATGTCTTATCAATGGGATACTATGTATTCTGTTAGAAGGTCCCGGGTGGTGTAGCTTGAACAAGCGTCCACGTTCGATCAGTAGAGTTAAGCAACGCTCTTTCTGGTCAGAACTTGGATGTGAGTTCCACGGCTGCATCTCTCGGCGCCTCGTGGTACGGCTGCCACGGAAATAGTTGGTCCCGGATGTCATAATAACATCATGACAGTCGTTAGTGGGGTTGAAAGTCCCCATAAAATGTACAGCGACGCCTATAATTGGCCTAACGGCTGTTGGTTGAGTACTAAATAAATATATAAATAAATAAGCATCCTCTTAAAAATAAAATAGAATAAAATATTCCACTTTATGTGTTTTAATTCTTCTATCTCTATTTTAATTATTTACAGTAGGTATACGTGATGACATTGCATATTCACTGTTCAAACAACCAGCTGTGTCTGAAATGAGTACCTAAATAAACCTTATTAACGCCTACTACAGTTCAAAAGCAAACATTGCATCTATAATGAATTTAACGAACGCGGTCTCCTAATTTAAACTCACTAACCGACCAATTCACCTTTTCCCATGCGCATTTCCAAATAAATTGGCCACATGGCTGCGGGTATTCTACAATGTGGTCGATGATTGTTACAATAATTGGTTTACCTATTAATGCTCTATTATGCATGACGGTATTGGGTCGTTTCACATCAGTTTATGAGGCACTCGTGTGAGATGTATTTACTTATTTACGATACAGTGTGTGTAGATTAAACACGCCCGTTTAATTTGACACTATTTATTAGGCGTGTTAGCTTGAAATTCACTCTAGGGATTAGAAACAAGAAGAAGAAGTATTTTAAATTGCACACATATATTTGTCTTCAATATTTCAATTCATCCAATGCTGCCTCCCATTATCTAATTTGGTACTTAAAATAATTATTATATATTTATTTGTGTTACTACTGAATTTTTTTGCTACTTATTTTTTTCTAAAACGGTACTTAAGTCTAGTTTTGTAAGTGGTCATATATTGAAGAAGAGCCTGTGATAGGTAGTTATTGTGGAAGTTTCTTCTCTTCTAATTTACTCATTAAAGGGCTTCTGTAAAGTTACGCGGCATCTGAAAATTGAGTAAATCTCGGTCTTACGCACATCGAAATGTAATTATAGAAAAAAAGCACTACAGAGTGAAAAAAACGGAATCAGGCTTAGGCTTCGACTAAATATATTTGAAGATAGAAGAAGACAACACTATAACAATCAAGATGTTGCTATTGAATATCTGATCCTGCCATTTTTTTAGTACGACGTCTCGTTTTTATGGAACTGCAATACTATAGGAATTAGTATTAATTGAGAATCATATAAAGCGATTTGTTTTTATGTATTTCTAATCCAACTGCAGAGGTCTGCTTCTCTAAGCTTTTGAGGATAGCTTTTAATTCCTCTAGTGTTCTGACAGGAAGTGCCGCATCATCCGCATAGGCAAGGCATTGGGGTGAATTATTTAAAATATTTCTGTTTACTTTAATGCTATTTCTTCTGACGACTCGTTACATGGTTAAAGAGCGTTGTTTATAATGGTCGCCTTGCTTTAGATCAACGCTGCTTTCATATTTCTTTGATTCTCGCCCTTTATATTTAACCCTATTTACCGTGTTCTTTAACGTCATCATCACTAATCTTACAAGCTCTGCTGGTATCTCTAGTTCCTTTATAGCTGTGAATATTTCACTCCTCTTTATTTTATCATATGCGTTTCTGAAATCGATAGACATCGCGTGCACTTGTATATTTTTTTGCTACATTATCCATGAATTTGATTTAATACAATACCTTGCACTATATTTTTTATTTTGCCATTTATAAGGTGTGCTAAACTTTTGTACACTAAATTCAGAAGTCATATTGCCCCGTAATTGACAGGCAATTGGGCGTTGCTCTTTTTATAGATAAGACATATAATTGCTGTACACCACCCTTCCGGCATCTCTTTGTCCATCCATATTTTCATAAGTTCGTATATTCTATTAATTAAATCTTCATCAGCATGTTTCATGAGCTTTACAACTATTTCGTCAGATCCTGCATATTTACTATATTTTATTGGTAGCTTCCAATTTCAGCATTTCTACTTGATTTCTGTTCCTTAACGCTAGTCTTGTTCTTCTTCATCCATTTTAGGTTCACACATAATGTTTCTAAAACATCTTGCTCATATTTCAGCCATTTGTGTTTCATCCAGATGTAATTCCCCTGTTTTTCTCTCAAATCCACTGATTGTATAAAGTCATTATCTCTGTCTTTATTTTGTTATAAAAACTTCTAGCATTTTTGTTTATGTATGCTGTAAAATACCTGGTATCTTTTTCTTCATCGCTTACCCTTTTTTATCTGCATGGGGTATTTGCTTCCTTCCTTAGCTGTCTATATTTTTCTTGCAGTTCCTCCTTTATTTAGCTAAGATTTCAAGTCTTATTTTTCTTCTTTGTTGCACCATTTTTTTACGTTTTTTATAAGCCTCCATTCTTTGTCAATACTTTAATTTTTTCCATGTTACTGCGTATTCTTGTCGAATTGCTTCACCTTCTAGATTTTTTATTTTGCATTTAGTACCTCTACCTTTATTAATTTTTGCTAAATCTAGAATTATTTACTTTAATTTTCTTTAACCAGCACATGATCTGAATTAACGTCGGATCCTCTGTACGACCTAACATTTACAATACATTGTGCGTGAATCTTGGTCACCATCAACAGCTGGTCAATCTCGTTTTCAGTTTTTCTTTTTTCCTGGCTAATCCATGTAATTTTATGTATGTTCTTACGCTGAAACATTGTACTTTTCACTACCATATTTTTACTTGCAGGAAAGTCAACTAACATTTGACCATTTTCATTCGTTTCCTAGTGGAGACTTTCTTTGCCTGCTTTTGATTTCGATCCTCTTTTCCGATTTTAGCATTTATCCCCAATAATAACTTTCACATCAAACTTTGGTAATTTTTCTAGCACATTTTCAGCTCCTCATAGAATGTTTCTTTCTTCTCTATTTCGGCCTTCTCCGTGGAAGCGTGGACATTAATAAAAGTGAATTTACCGTATTTGCCCTTGAGTCGTATGTAACTTTTTATATTGTTTATCATTTTATAGTCTCTTAGCAAGTTCTTTAAAGTATTATTTATTAGAGAACCTGCCCCTATCTATTTTTTCGCCTCCTACATTAAAGCATATTTTTCTATATTATAATGCCGAGTTCCTTTTATGTTCGTTTCCTGTATTGCTAGTACATCTAAGTTATACCTTTTAGTTTCTTTTATCAATTGTTTAGTTTTACCTTATTGTTTAACCCTTCAACATTTTTCTGTTTATTGCTGTTGTCGTCGTCTGAATGTTCTGCCCTGCTTGTGTTTTCCCTATACGTTTTTCGATAAACCGATATGGTTTTTGCATTTTTCCGGTTTATCTGTTTTCGAATTCCATTTCCACCATATATCATTAATACAGATTTGCTGATAAACCACGTTGATAGTATTTTCTTTCCCTTCTTCAGTATTGGCCATGACTCGTAGTTCCTTCTGTGTGGTTTAAATCGTGTTCAATATAGTAGTGTTGTGATCCTCTAAATTTATTTTTATTGTAATATTGTCATTGCTAACTTTCCTTCACTACCTTTTATTTTTTGTATATCCTTAATTTTAACCTCTGTCTTTAGTAATTTCGCAATAAATGGTGCAACTTCAGGGTTATCTTCGTTATCTTTAAATTCGTAACCCTTAATTTTAGCGTGATGGATCACCTTCCTACTTTAATTATAACATTATTCTTCCTTTGTTGTTTTTCCATGCTTTCCACCTTTTCTTCACGCTTTTCAGATACTTTATATTATTTCTCATTGTTTCATTTTCTTCTGTTAGTTGTCGCATTTATTCTTGATAGTTTTTCTAATCTTTCCTTATCTCTGTTACTTCCTTGAGCAGATCTTTCATCATTTCAGCCAAATCTGCTTTTCTCGTATTTGTCTTACTTCTCCTCTTTTCGTTTCCTTTTTCCGTTCTCCGTTGAGGATTCTTCACTCTCATATATTTATGGTCTTCGTTATAGTGGCATATTGACGAATTTTTATGGCCGTCACCTGCACACCTCTAACTTTCACAACGTTACCTGCTTTTCGTATCGAACGCGCGCTCACCTTTACATTGTGATAATTTAGTTAAATTCAAGCCACATCATCACAATTTCAGCATTATGTTGGTTCCAATAATATACAGGGTGAGTTTTTTTCATTATCACTATAGGGATCTCCGAAACCCTGAAAGATAGAAGGTTGGTTAAATGGAGAAAAAATTGCCGTTTTATGAGCTTATTCGAGATGTGCTTTTGTTTCTTTGAAAAAATCCAAGGCCTACTAGATACAAGCAAAACATTAAAATTACTTAATTTCTTAAAGTCGGTCTAGCGCCGTTATTATTGAAAATAGAAAAAAATAATAAGAATAAAAGTTTTAGCTCTTTGTACGGTGTTTTTCTTACACTTATTAGTTTTCTTCTAGCTTTCATAGTTTTTGAGTTATAACATTAAGTTATTTTTTTTTAAATAGCAATCATAGTTGGCTTAGACATTTATCTGCTATAAACAAAGGTAGTCTACCTAAAACACAAAATAAACGAACAAACCACAACCAAAGTCATACTGCTGTACGATCCAACTACCAACTATGGAGAGGAAGAGGCAGACCTATTTTATTATGACGTAAGAAAAGCTAATAGCGAACATATCACAAGATCCTCTGTAATCGTGAGAGACTTCAACGCGAAGCTAGGCCACAGGATAGAAGAAACCGAAACAAAAATGGGTAAATTCGGCTATAGCATAAGAAACGATAGAGGGCACAAACTCTACAACTTTCTTGAAGAAGCACACTACTAAGGCATGAACTCACACTTCAAAAAGAAGCCTCAAGGCAAATGAACGTGGATTAGCCCAGTCACCCAGACGAAAAACGAAATTGACTGTATTCTCAGTTCAAAGAAGGAAATCATAAAGGACATACCAGTTATTAACAAAAAGGTATAGCCAGCGACCACAGACCAGTAAGAACCAAATTAGACATCCCGGAAGAAATTAATCGATTACAACTATTAAAGAAACAAATACAAAGAACTGATAACGAAACACTACAAGAAAATACATCTAAGTACCAAGATAAAATCTAACAACGGCTAAACCCAGATTTCAGTGCAGAGATGAACCTAGATGATATGATTAACTCAATTACCAAAGCTCTTGGATGCGCAATCCGAAAAATAGGCACTAATCGTGCAAAAAAACAAACAAAACCAAATGAAATCAGAGAACTGATGAAACTACGCAGAGAATTATATTCAAGGGAAAAATAGAAACAACAGAATCCGTTGAACTAAATAAACTTATAAGAATATCTATAAAAGAACATAATAGAAAACGGAAAGGACAACCGATAACAACGGTAATTGAGAAAAGCAAAAAATGTAAAAGTACTTAGACGACATATAGGAAAGGCCCATATCCTATCCGTTAACGACGAAGAAGGCAACGAGATAAGAATCAAGGAGGACATGTATTATTTTGGGGAGACTTAGTCTAGCAAGTAGGCCTTTATAGGCCCTTTTTGCCAACCTCATGAACAAGGTCTAGGCATGCAGAGTACCAAGTACCTTTGTCCTACTTACCATTTTGCCGAGACTAAGGAGTTCCAATCTTAGCAAGGGATCTTTTACATGCTAAACATCGTAGTAACATGGGACCCACGGCTTTACATCACTTCCGAATGATGGCATTCTGTAGAGGCGTTCATCCGCATTTTTTATTTTTAAAAACCTCACCGGAATCGGGGATCGAACTCTCGACCCTTAGATCAGTAGGCAGAATGCTTACCACTGAGCTATGGAGCCCGGCACAAGGAGGACATACTAAAAGAAAAGGAAAGGTTTTACGAAGAATTCTATACCTAGCTCAAGATCTCCCATGCCGAAAACTACTAGAACTAACTTCTCAATAAGATCGCGAACGTCAACTCAGAAAATATCCATGAAATAACAATAGATTAGATTCCGCTCTAAGAGAAATGAAGAATAATAAAGCCCCAGGTATAGACAAAATCACAAAAGAAATGATCGCAGAAAGTGGACAAGCATTAAAAGAATCTATATACGTCATAATGGAACACATGCTTAGTCGAAGAAAACATACCAAAGTCATGGAAGGGAGCAAACAATATACTAAACCCTATAACATTACTATCCCACACGTACAAACTTTTAAGCAGAATCATCACAAAAAGAATCCACAGCAAATTAGATCTATACCAGCCAGCGAAACAGGCTGGGTTCCGTAGGAGATTCAGTACAAACGACTACCTAAATATTTATTGACTCTTAAAACACTACTCGAAAATGCCACCGAATACCTACCATCTCGAATTATATATCGCCTTCGTAGATTAAATTAATATAAAACAAGGACGAAAGTTATGACCAATACCGACAAAAGGTTACAAATTATGATAGACAATATGTCAGGCCATTTTTAATTTCGATGATTATGCGATACCAGTACTTTCTGTCCAAAGTTTACGTCTTTGCGTGTGTATAGGTTTCTTCGCAAAAAACTTAGCGTCGCTTCGGTTTTTGAGTTAGTTGTTTTCCGGCTGGGATTGTAAGCGTTTCGAGAACGTAGATTTTTGGGACAGTCCGCGCTTTCGAGCCTGGGCGACCGGTTGAAAGTTCTTGATGGGCTCTATTAAGTGCTTCCGTGCCTTTGTTCGTGCGGTTGTTTGGTGACCCCTTTTGTTCTTATGTCGACCGACGCCCTTCATTCTCGTGTGCTAGGCAATCATCACACCCGTTGGAGGATTCATCGCGCGTGGGCGTGCACTTGGTCGCAGTAACGTTTCCTGTGGGGAGTTGGCGTCATCATTCAGCACCGCTGCAGCGTTGCGGCTTCCCTTGCACTGCAGACGAGGCCAACACCAACGACGCGGCCAGGCAAAACCAATAGTGGGTGTGTAGTAATTAACTTCTAATTTATGTGCTTATCTGCTGAATTACTGCCGCTTTGTCCGAGGCCGCTGTAAACTAATTCATTCGCCTGATTGATTATGATTCATCTGTTATTTTCTGACTCACTGCCACCTTCGATGAGGCCGTTTGTAAACTAATTCATTCACCTGTTTGATTATAATTTATGTGTTATTTGCTGACTCACTGCCGCCTTTGCTGAGGCCGCTTGTAAACTAATTCATTCACCTGTTTGATTATAATTTATGTGCCTATTTGCTGACTCACTTCCGCCTTCTCTGAGGCCACATGTAAACGAATTAACTTGGTAGGGTGCTGGTTTTTATTATCCCGTCTGTTGTATAGTCAATTAGAGCTAAAGCTTCTCCAAGCTGGGTTATAGATTTAGCCCATTTATGATTGTGTGTAACCATTTTGATTACATGTGCGTTTAGACCAATAGATCGGTTTATTGAACGATTCCTTATGATTTCCTATGAGTTTGTGCATGGTTATTTTCAGGTTATGTTATATACTTTGTAAAGATAAATCTACGTCGAAGCCTGAATGTTTAAGCGTTGCAGGTAAGTTGTGGACGTTTGCCGCTGCAGTGTTGGAAGGCATAAAGTTGTATACCTATATTCTACTCCCGTTGAGCTTTAGATTTCGCTAAGGTGTAAAGTCAAAAGGTAGGCTCATTTGATTTTCGGGTTTCACTTTGGGTTTACCTTTGCATTTTCGTTTATATCGATAACACCGAGTGGCGCTCAATTAATTTTATTATTGTTTACCGCCCCTTAGGCCGTTGCCCGTAGGCAATTTCGTGTAGGTTTAACCCTCGCTCCACTGATGTCTAGTCGGCATATCTTGTTACGGGCCCTAGGTGAGTCATTGTCCCGATTGTGAGAATTATCGTCCGCGCTGGCCGTTTACTTTTACGTAACTTTCGTATCAGCCGGCGCTGTTTCGTTAAAGTCGATTTAGACCTCAACAAACATGCAGCTCGAACAAGTATTGGAATACATTTACCTTGATCAGATTATCAAACCAAGGTAAAAAAATCAAACGGCAGGGGTTACCAGAAGAATGAAACTGGGATGGACCGCATTGGAAAAGCTTAGCTTCATATAAAAAACCCACAAAGCTAGAAAACTAAGGTGTTCGACGAATGCATCCTCCATCCTGAAAAAAGCATGCTAAACATCTCACTGCTCGATAGAAAAACCAACACAATGGTACGTGCCAAAACTCGAGTAGTGGACGTCAGAAAATGCACAGCTTCATTAAAATGGACATACGCAGACCGCAATGCAAGGCTGACAGATAGCAGATGGAACTTTAATGTAGATTAGGGGCGCCCCTGGTTAGGAAAACGAATTCGAGGAAGGCCGATGATTTAAAGGTGACAGCGGGCCTAATGTGGAGAAGAAGAGCAACAGATCGAGAAATCTGGAAAGATTTAGAAGAGGCCTACACCCACGGATGGGCCGAAGAAGGCTAAATGAATGAATGATTAGAGACATTTCATTTCATCAAGCCTCTTAACAATCTTCCAAGATGAACCCTAATCAAAAACTTTTCAATTATTTAAACTTAATAATCTGAAATGCAAATTTTATCAATTCACAACGTTCCATATTGAGAACATTTTTAGAAAGATACAAAATAGGCATACCAGTCCCTGAATATAAAATCTACTGAAATCATAGAAATGTGACATTCGCAGCCATAAGAGTCGCAATCATAATAAAAAAGCAGCCTACGAATTGACGAAACTAAAATGTACTAATCTGGAGTGTGTGACAAAACAAGTAAAACTTGTCCATGATGGACGAATTAATAAGGTGCATTTAAACAACCAAACAAACAATTTTTAAAAACAAACATAAACATGCCAGTCACTTTCTCTAAACCTATTCTTCTCAGTGGAAACTTAAATTCGAAGCACACATCCTGGGGCTGGAGATTCACAAATCCGGAAGGGAGGTAACTTCTCAATATTAGAGCAGAACATGCTCTAGTCGTCGAAGCACTCATCGAGTATACTTATTATTCGTACAAAAGTGACATCTTGGATGTAGTGGTACAAAAACAACTCAGTGAAAAAATCAATGAAACAGTAATTACCGAATTATATTCATATCACACGTCAGTTACTATCACTCTTGAAGCCACGCCAAACACATATTAACCAGAATGCGAATTGGGAAATGAAACAATAGACTGACCACACTTCATAGATGCTTATAATGCTTACCTCATCACCCTCGTAACTCTTAAAGCTATAAAACATATAAGTAGCAGTAGAATCGAGTGTACAGCAAGCCACTAAGGGAATTAAATACAAAAGTGCAATAAATTTCTGCTTACCTACAAATTGTGTACCAAATATGGCAAAAAAGGGCGGAACGCAGGGCGTGATAACGCCAAAAAATCTCGTAATCAAGCCTCTGATAAATAAACTATCACGTAAAGTTAAGAGTGAACTAGATTTTTGGAAAAAGTAAGCAGCCAATTTCATCCATTGCGCGAAATATTGAAGTTGAGAATTTTCTAGAAAGGTATTGCAAATTCAGCAATGTAACCTACACTTAAAAAAATTAACGCCATTTTAAAACCTTTTGATGACAGTAGTCCTCAACGCGACCACTGCAGGGTTAACCGATAATTATCTGATCTTACCTGACCATTCTACGAACGTCCCGAGCATTCTACGAATACTCGATCATTGTCCGAACGTTTCTGATCATTCTCTGATCGTACCCGATCATTGTCGGAACATTTCCGACCATTCTTCGATCGTAACCGATTATTTTCGGAGCTTAAACGATTAGTCTGCAATCGTACCCGATCTTTTTACGAATTTCTCGATTATCCTTTGAACGTTCTCGAGCATTATCCAAACGTTCCAAAACATTGTTCGAACATTTCCGATAATCACCTAATTTTTACTTTATTTTCCGAACGTTTCCGATCATTATCCGATCATGCCCGATGATTGTTCGAACGTTCCTGATTATTCGCCGAATATATACAATCATTACCGAAACGTTCATCATCATTCTACGATCACAGCTAATCATTGTCCGAGGGTTTTCGATCATATTTCGATCTGAAAATATGACAGAGACACAATACTAACACAATTCTGCCGAAATACATCATGAAAAAGTACTCTTACTGACAACTAAAGATAAAAAACGTTATTCCATATACTTGCGGTGGTGTATACAAAGATATATCTAGATAAGTTTGAAAATTGCTTGGCGAAATTTTCATTACAGGAGAGTGCGCGCATGGTCAGATTGACCGTGCCTTGAAACAAAACGAGTGTCTCGATAGACACGTCGATCAAAAGTAAATGATAATTGCGTCAACATCACGAGAAAAATATGCGTTAAGTATTTCTAGGCGGACAGTGGCGTAATCCCCGATTTTAGAAAAACTCGGTTAATTTACGGGTTAACAGTCGTACAACAGCTTAACAAAAAGAACGATGTACGTCCATAATTAACTTATCAATATCATGTAACTTTTAGTCCAGCTCCGATACAGACATATAGTAATCGTATGACAAAATACAAATCTACGTATTTTCCGGAACATAATCCTTCACCAATCACCACGATTGTGGGAGTAAAATCAGTATAAGCGACAGACAACAATAGCATACGAATATTAAGCATATAACCTTCCTGTGAGTAATAATATTCAGATGCTTTCTCGCATATGCAATTTTAAAAATGCTATAACAGTCGTATACAGTCCACGTGGACTATCGCATAGCTATGGATGAGGACGAATGATTTTCTAGGCTGTGAATGATAGTTAGTCATCTGTTCGCAGCTGACATAGTGCTACTACTTTTCGTCCAGATAGTTACTAAAAAATTATATTAGTATACTGTAAACAGCAATTGCCACGAATGTCTCTCAGAATTTCGTAAAATGGTGTATACCACAAGATGAGTTATAACAATATTCCTAAATATGTCAACTAGTCAACTACCTGAATAAAATTTACAGAAGTTGCAATTTACCAAACTTCGTTCAAGCATTGAAAATGAATTTTGCTCTCAATCGGGACGAAGGTTTTCCCCTTCCTTCTATGTGGAAAGTGCAAATTCCTAAGCCCCACCCTCCACCAATGAACAGCGACGGTATTTGCTGAATCGCGACGGCGCTTGCCTATAAATTCTCGCCTTTCTTCTTCCCATAGTCAGTCGAGTTTCGCCTCTGACGTGGTTCACACGTTCAGTTACCGTGCTCCTCTATCCCTTCCCTTGCAAAGAGTTTCGCCTCTGGCGTGGTTAACACGTTGAGTTACCAGGCTCTTTTGCTTTTTTCCTCCTGATGAAGCCCCTTACGAAAGTGGATCTCAATCATGACACAGTCCAATCCCGGAAGTCGTTTGTTACTTAATGACAATGGCCGTGAAAGCCTCAAAAATCATCTGAATTTTGCTAATTTTCAAGTCTGGCACAAAATTTCCAAAATCTGAAAAAATTACAAGGGATGGAATTTTTTTTTAAATTGTTTTCATCTGTAATATTATTGTCTATTATACGCCACGCGAAACGTTACTGCGAAGTTCTACTGCATAGCAGATCATTAATAAATAATACGTACTTCGGTTCTGAACCTTTTCAGCATCTGGTACAGTTTAATATTAATTTGCAATTTGATAAAGATGTTGAATTCGATATTATATTCAATTGTTTTTATATAACTTTCGAAGATGTATTGCTTATTTGAGTCGTTCCTATTATTACATTTATTAGCTGTTTTAAAGGAGTCCTGAGAATTACAAAATTTCCGATCGGCGGCTCCACATATTACGTATTATTATTCATTATTCATTTATTTTGTTCACCCATGAAACGTGCTTTAATAGTAAATATAAGAACTGGAGCGTAGATGCTTTAATAGGAAGAACAGGGCATTGTGAAAAAGGAATTAAATGTGATTAGACCTTTGAGTTGTTTAATCGATATGTATCTTTAGTTTGGTGCTAATATTTTAATAAATATATTTTAAACGTATTGGTTGTATGGGGAGATTTTACATTGTATAAACTCAGTAACTTTGCATTTTCCGTATATATATACATATGTTTGGTATTTATGTTTTTAAAGGACACATACATTTTTTTTATTACAATCGCGCATTAAGCTTTAGTACAAACAGCTGACACTAACATTCCAACCCTGCCACTGGCCACTACCATTCTGCGAACAAGTGCAGCGCGGCGATGACCTTAACCCACGTAATATTATTCATGTTAGAATAAAATACAATCCGACATGCTATTTACTATATACTTCCAAATTTGCAATTTCACAAAGGGCCAGAATAAAAAAATTGCACATTTTCCTAATTTAAAAAATGAGAAAATCGGCTAATCTCCCACCCTCATACCGCATTACCGACTCTCATAAAAATAGAATCGTCCAGTAGAAAATCTCCAAGCAGTGAATTTCACACAACTATTGATTTTAAGATTTTTCTTCTAGTTCTAACGTTTTTCCCATTTTGTATCCCTCAAATCCTACTGGGCCGCAAAACTGCCACATTTCGACCCGTAGAAAGTCTCCAAACAGAGAATTTTACTCAAATATTGATTTTAAGATTTTTCTGATAATTATATCGTTTTCCCCATTTTGCAACCACCAAATCCATCTGGGTCGCAAAAGTACCACAACTCGAATTCTCTCAAAAATTCATTTGGCCAGTAGAAAGTTTTCAAACAGCAAATTTCACACAAATGTCAGTTTTAAAGCTTTTCTGATAATTATAACGTTTTCCCCATTTTTTAACACCCAAATCCACCTAGGCCGCAAGATTCCCAGTCGCAAAATTCTTACAAACTCACACATTCATCCACATACTACCAAAAACAAAATTCGACATTTTTTCGTTCCCCCTGTTTATGCGAACATCCAATTTAAAACAAATGCATCTCCGCTTTCTACCACTGTAACTTCGCTCAGTGCATCGCAGACGCCAAAATCCAGCGCGTACTATGAGCGTTGATTAATCCTTTTTCCAACTAGCACCAAATCACCTTTGCATTTTTCAAAAAGTATGCTATGTAACAGCACCGAACGCTTTCTTGTCCAAAAAATCGTTTTAACCCCCGTATTTTGGCCCCCTCGAATCGCACATTTTGTGTTGGCCCTTGACGAGAATTTTAAAATTACACCAACAACATTCATTTGCAATAGGTACAACTTGCAAAAATTCACGAAAACTACGCATTTTTCAAGCGTCACATAAGTCGCTAGAAGAGCCCCAAAACATTTAATCAAGACATAATGGCAACCATACCTGCGAAATTCTACTGCATAGCAGATCATTACGTACTACAATTTTGTATCTTCTCAGCATCTTGTGCAAGTTGTTTTGAAGGATTTCTAAGAATTAAATGCCATCCGCTCGGCGGCTCCACATGCTATTGTTTATAGTTTATTTTGTTGACTCCTGAAACGTGCTTTAATGGCAAATATAGCTTGAGTAAAGATGTACTGCTTTTATTAGGAGAGATGCGGCAGTATAAAATCAGTATAAAATCGGGATTACCTGCGAAAAAATCTTGAAGTTGTTTAGCCGATATGTATCTTTAGTTTTGGATTCATTGTTCAATAAATACATTTTAAACGGATTTTTTGATTGGGGAGCTTTTACAATGTCTAAACTAAATAACTTTGCATTTTTCGTACATAGACATATGCATCTGTATTTATATTTTTAAAGTCCCCACAAACTTTTTCTATTACATTCTCTTACAATCTCTTGTTAAGTTTTAGTACAAACAGCTGACACTACATTCCAAACCTGCCAGTGGCCATATACGACTGTACCAACAAGTTTATCGCGGCAATGACATCCCGACGAAATATTATTCACGTTAGAGAAAAATACAATTCGACATTCCGTTAGCATCACACCATTTAATATATACTTGCAAATTTACAATTTCACAAAGGACCAGAATCAAACAAAATAGCACATTTTCCTTATTTAACAATTGAGACAATAAGGCAAAACATTTCCTCCCCCACCCAGCCCTCACAACCCAGAATTCTCTCTTCTCTTAAAAAATAGATTGTACCTGTAGAACGTCCCCAAACAGCAAATGTTATGCAAATATTAATTTTAAGATTTTTATGATAGTTATAACGTTTACCCCATTTGTAACCCCCAAATTTACCTGGGTTGCAAAAGCCCCACATCCCGTGTTCTCCTACAAAATACAATCGACTAGTAGAACGTCTCCAAACAGTGAATGTCACACAAATATTAATTTTAAGGTTTTTCTGATAATTATAACGGTTTTCCCCATTTTGCAACCCCCAAATCCACCTCAGCCGCAAAAGCCTTAAAACCCCACAGATTCATCCACATACTGCCAAAAACAAAATTCGACATTTATTCCTTTCCCTTTATTTATGCGAACATCCAATTTACTACAAACGCACCTAAGCTTCATACCCGTGTAACTTCGCCCCCGTGCGTCGTAGACCCCAAAAACCAGCCTCTTTCGAACTAGCCCCAAATCACAAGTAGTTCTTTAAAAAAATATGCGATGTAACAGCACCGATCGCTTTCGTTTCAAAAAAATTGTTTTAACCCCCGTATTTTCTCCCCCTCGCATTTTACAGTCTCACAAACTCTCCAAAAAGGTCGACCTTGACGAGAGCTTTAAAATGACACCAACAACATTCATCTGCAATGTGTACAGCTTGCACAAATTCTTAAAAACTGTGCATTTTCCAAGCGTCACACAAATCGCTAAAAGAACACCGTACTAGCGTCACATCTCCAATTCGTTAAACATTTTCAATGTTAAAAATATTGGAATGGCAACCTTTCCTGCAAATACCAATAACCTCTGGTTAAGTCAAATTGAGACAAACCAAGCCGACGTTCCCAGGATGTTCATCTTGCAGCATTACCGTCTACCGAATCCAAAGAACGTCGCTGGAATTAAGCTCGAAGATTTAGAATGCACAACCAAAAGCCCGCAGCTCTTTCGATACTATCCTTTGATTTAAGGTCGTACAAACGAGGCAGCTCCGTGCGCCTTAGCCCGAAACAAAACGGAGATCTCCGCGAAGACGTGACACACTTGCCTGGTTTAAGTAATAAAATAAATCCCAATTTACAAAGCTTTCATTGGCCCCCCGCGACCGTCGCCGTCGGGACGGATCGGGCCCCGGATAATCTTGAGCCCATTCGGAGCTGAATTTTTAAATACGTCACTTTATTAATTACAGAGATGGAAGACGAATTAGCCGGCAATTTAATCAATTATGAAGGACTGGAGGAAGCTCTTCGTAGGAAAAATAAGCATGTCTCTGTAAATGCCCCTTAATTCGCCTGTAATTAGCCGCCTTGTTTTTGATGCGCAAATTCAGAGCTCTGCAGCGAATCTGGTTTGAAGGATAAAACACTGCAATGCTGTCTTGTATTTTCAGTTAATAGAAGTCTCTTTTCTGATATATGCCACGATCATTTATAATGTTCAATGGGTATTTTACCACACATGAGAGTGGTACAATTCAGGACAAAAACACAAAAGAGCTTATCACTAATAAAGGAGTACGACAGGTAGACATGGAAGATATCTTCAAGGGGCTTCCGCTTTGCAGATGACATTATTCTCATCAGCAGAAATTAAGAAGAACTTTATAAGACACTGGTCGAAATCAAAACAACATGTATTTGGGATATGCCATAAAATTGGACAAGGAAAGTTAAACCGCCGGAATATCTAGACGAATTTGAAAAAGATGGGTGGCTACTGGAGAGCCAAATTTTATTTTACCAGTAATAATATATCCTTAGAAACTAGATTTGTCTTTATTATCTTTTACTTCTGGTGATTATCTATGAAATGGAAACAATAACCTTAGCCATTAAATCGGCTAATGTGGAACTGGACGGACCATACCACAAGTCAGTATGATGCAAGATAGACAAAGCAAAGTATCCAAAAGTGACCAAGAGTACACCCAAGAAACGTTGACAAACTACAACGAAAGTGAGTTGACAAAATCACAGAAAAACTACAGAAATGGTGGCAACCAGCGGCCACAAATAGAACAACGAGGAAGAAAGAAAGGGATGCCTATGTCCAAGCGTACTGTGCTAATTTAATTATTAGATAATAGATGCAATTGTCCAACCAATTTAATGTATCTATTGTGGCAGCTTATACAAATGCCGAGACACTTTAAGGGAATACGCCTTTCTGCGTAGGTGTTTTAAATTAGTTTACTGCTCGTTGAATATATAAAATCAACAGTGGCATAGAAGGAGCGCACCCTTTATTCCAGCCTAAAAATCAAGTTAAGCCATAGCAAAATAAAATAAGGGTAATGGTAAATCTGAGACAGTTGTTAGGCGCCACCTGCTGTGTAATTCTGAAGAATTGAAAAACTATCCAACCTGATAAAGTTTTTCCTCGGTTACAGGAAATCTGGCCGGCTAAAGAAGTAATTTACCTTTCGCTGCAACGTTACATAACGCTGCCAAATAAAACACATAAGGTTCTAATTATATATCGTGTTGCAGTCCACGACTGGAATATTTTCACGGGCCTCAAACAATAATGAAAAAATACACCCGACATCGACAGTGAGTTCCGGTGAAAGAGGCGTGATCCTCAGTTATGTCACAATAAGTTAACACTTGCGCTATAGATGTTTATTACAGGCGAGAGAGGAGAAGGAGAGCGAAAGAAAGAGAGAGAAAGAGATAGGATGAAATATTTAAAATATAGAAAATATGTTTAATTTATCCGACATTTCCATATAGTATTTATCAATTTTGTCACATATTTCCTAAACCACGTTTTATATAAAACCGTCAAATTCCTTATCGAAGTTGTTGGTCTAGCTTAAATTTCCCATCTTGGGACCTTTTCAATTGTTCCCCGAATTAACACTTCTAGCAAAAAAATAGCACGATTTGAGCCCCATAGTTTATGCGACAAACTGTAATGGTACTTCTGTTCGGCCCCTTCGTCATTGGGCACCAAACTGAAATGATACTTTTGTTTACTGCTAAGCGGTTACGTTAAATTTGAACAAGCCGCCACGTCTTAATATTTGAGTAATTACTTGTTTATAATCCTTAGCTAGCTCGGTAAGCATAAAGCACTCTTAATCTCGCGCAGTTAATGGCTTATGAAAGATCACTATTTACCACAACAAAAATATGGTTTCCCATTGAAGTTTTGTCGAACGGAAGCTCACTTTAAGTCATGCACAATAAAGTCCAACTTGCTTACATCTATCTATTGGTTTGAGAACACCTACAAAAAACATGCAAAAACGAGCAAAACACATACACAGCACATACGTCAAATTGAAAAAAAATCAAATCAACATAGGATTCAAGTCTAATGTAAACTACGTGCGAGGGCTGAATCTCTCAAACAAATGTAAAAACGAATAAAGATAATGTTGAGATAAATATCTTTTACAAAAGCGAAAGTCAAAATGTCTTTAACAAAAACGCAATATCAAAATTGCCTGTAGGCGATACCATTTGACCCCTGTTTATCGAGGACAAAACACGTTAGTTCATGCTTACAGAAGCTCGCTTGATCGCATCTTGTCGCGTTGACCCTTACACGCGTTACGTGGAACACTTCTGTATACTCTTCGTTTCGTCACGTCTTCGATTGCATTACTCACTACTAGATGGCGTAATGCTGAAGAATTCCCGATTGCGAGATTAGTTGCCGCTCATTTGAATGATGTTCAAACTAGTGACAAAGGTACCTTATGATGCAACGCAAATCGAGGTCTCTAAAGGATCGCTTTCAATATAACAAAAAGCTGTACTTTAAAACTGTGTGCAGCAAACGATTTACTGCAGGTTCTTTCAGAACGCTTCTAATTAACGCATATCGTTCTTATCGAATTCGAGTTATGTACTTTCGAGTCGCCACCACGTGCAGCTCTCGGCAGAGGTTGCATGCGACTGCTGTTTTTTAAATTTGCATGGGTTAGAAATCATTTCGTTACGCGGACGGCATGTGTTTTTTGCTCTTGCGTTAAACCTAACTTCACAATGTATTTTCGGGGTAGAACCGGCTTCGCGAATATTTACAATTCCAAAATACAATGCTTAAGTGTAACATATAGAAAATACATATAAATAATACATGTTGGCTTGAGTTGTAACTGTGAAAACAAATACCATGATCGGAGAATCCAAAAGGTATTCAGTTATCAATATCACACATTGCTCCCGTGTCCAATCAGCATCACTTACTTTTCTTCGTATTGTGAAAAAATTTAACAAGTGATAAGGAAATAAAGTTCAAATAATTAGGCAAAGGAATATGCGGATATGGTCATGTTGAAGGAGAGGTGAGATAGCAAACTACTAAGGTAATAAGAATAGTAGCATATCTGATCGCACGATAGGGAGAAATACAAATAAAAACATGTAGGGATTGAAGCCAAATCAAAAATTTATAAATATGCAATAATATTGATAGTGGCATGCACCGGGTAGACTCGGTCAGACACATCAAACACGAAAAGACTATTGGAAACATACGAATTGAGAGTGCTGCGCTGAACGGCTGGGAAAAAGTTAATCGACAGGAAAAGAAGCTAAGATATAAGAAGAACATCCAAAGTAAAAATATTAATAAATCGATACTAAGCAGAAAACACGAAAGGAATGAGCAATCAGTCTGATGAAAGAAAGGGATAGTTAGAGCTAGCAACGGAACAAATAACTATTAGTAAAACGAAGTACAAGAAGCCAGCGAAAGAGATAGAGTTACGATCGCAAAACAAACGAAAGAGAGGCATAAGAAACAAAGAAGGAACAGACAAAATGCATAAATCAAAGAAGGAACAAGAAGAAGAAAAAAAATTATAGGTTATCGTTTAATTGAAAAATATGCGAAAACACTCAAAGCATATTTCCAGAAGGCCCTCTCTACTGACACGTTATAAAAAACTTCTTTAATGTAACATCACAAGGAAGATACGCTTTTCAAACCTATTTTGCCGCGACAATAATAATTCCGTGATGTTAGCGCCCGTATAACTTATTATTTTATACATAAATAACGTGTTCGAATTGGAACACCTGTATAATGTTACAATCGGCGTTTGATTCTCCTGTGCGCAACGAGTGTACAATAGGTGAAACGACTCAGCGGTTCACGATTCTGCGTGCAGCAAACGCTTGAACATCCCTACTCAATTTTTCCCGGAAAATGGTCCAGATGAAGCGGATCGGAAAGGTATAAAACGAGGATGCGCGGCTTATTGTAAGCACTTGAGTCCAGCAACTTGTCCAACCAACTCCAACTGGAGGATTCAGGCGTCGGCAACCAGAGAAGGTTTTCCTGTCAAGCCTAAAGCCGCCGCTCAATCCTAATAAGCAAACGGGTCAGTCGTAGCTATTTACCTTTGCCTTATTTTGATAGACGAGCCACCCCCCGTTAGAGATCACTTGAATCCACGGATATGCCAAAAATAATTCTTCTACCGCGTTAACTTTCTTCTTAATTTGCTGTAGAGCGGTGTTTTCGGTATTAAAGGATTCCTTCTAACACCTACCACTTGTCCGTCCCTTGACTCCGATTTCGGCACTAAGAAAAAACCATGGACAAACAGGCCCCCTGAGGTTGCCTTCGCTGCCATGATCTCGGTAGCTAAAGCCCTTCTCTTCTCCAACTATCCGTTCGTTCATAGCTCCGAATATACGCCCCGCCAGATGTTCAGAGAGTTGCCCACGAATACCCTGATTGCCACTCGATAAACGCAATCCAGGCTGCATTATCACTACAACAACTTAAAAGCACGACTTAGCGGTTACAAGCGCAATTCTTTGCCCATCGGCGAGGTTCTCAAGCTTTACCAGACTAAATGACAGTTTTCTCCCAGACGTGAGGAATAGACGAAGGCTTACTGCTAGCGCCTCACAGAAAAAATCCCAGGCCGCTCGAGCTACTGCATAAATAAAATTTAGCGTATTATATCGCCCCCTGGCCCCTCCAAAGTGAATTCCAAAACGTACGAGCACCTGCACTACATTCTTCACGCCCAGAGGGAGCCTGGGAAAGGGCACTTGCTCTTATTTAGACAAGCGTCGGCATTCAACGTTAAGTTACAGAAGCCGCCGCTACGAACTACAGCTCCACGTTGAAGATGCTTCTCTAAAGCCATCAACTGCGTTAAGATTCTGTGTTGGTAACCAATATCCAAAACCCTCGGTTGCATCCAACAGCCCGAATTCATTTCATTTATTATTTAAAATCTAAACACACTTTGTCAGTAAACGTAATTCTAAAAGTAGATGTATCATGAAGACCAATGAAGTCATTCTTCTAAAGCGCTCTGAATCTATTCACCCGACAATAATATCAAACTCCTGCTTACTGAGTACCCATAGAGGTAATTAAATATAAAAAGGGCAATTAGTAATAACCAGAACAAGTATTACAATTTGGCACAACTTTCAAGCAGCATAGTCTGCAGAATTTACAATTCTAGTTTATGGAAACTAAGAAAATGTGTACTTTCTTTCCTCTGGATTTTCAAGGTAATATCTTTACTGATTTTATAATATATACATCAAAAAAGTAGTACAGAAATGGAAGTTTCAGCAAACTATGGCGCTTGAGAAACAAAAATTGTTGTCGTTTCTTTAGAAATGTAAATAGAAGTAAAATAAACTTTACACTCCTTTAAGATGCTTATATAATTGATTTCATATAAATAAATGTGTAAATTGGTTTGTCGTTTGTTTTTTATCAAATGGTTTGTTTTCAAAATATATGAGACAAAGACCCCTGAATTTGCGTCACCGCAATATAAATAAAGGTCAGAGCATTGATTTTGTAATCCTTAACAGGAATTTAATAATGTGGAAACAAGATTATATGAGACAATATCTCAAATTATGGTTGCCATATTTTGTCTAATGTCAAACTCAAATCAAATAGTGCAGATGACCAATTTATTTACCTCCTAGCTTCTTATATTGCTTTTAATTTTGCTGTAGGAATAAGTTTTCAATTCTCTAATATTATTTTTAGTCTTAGATTGAGAGCGTTTTTAAACATGAATTTATCATGAATGTTGTTTGTACGGTTTTTACTTCTTAATGATTGTTTCCAACATCCTCAGTTTAAGATTTGACTTCATACATTCAATTGAAGTTATTGCGGCGAGGTGGTTAATATTTCGGAAATTTGTTTATTTTTGCTGCTGTTATAGTTAATCATTTTCGATATAGGTGATTCCGAACGAGGTGCTTATTTTAGTTTCATGTATTTGTGGACGAACACAGTATGTTTTATGGCTAAAGCCCCAGTAGGTGGTTTAAGTTTATATTTTTTACAATTCTCCTTACTAACTCTCCCCCTTGTCTGGTCGTGGCTTTCCTAGCAGCCAATTTTCTGTGATTTAATCACTTCTTATTGTCGCTAGCACATAGGCTTGATTGATTTTTTATAAATAGTTTATATCATTACAGCCAAACTGATTCAAGACACCGCCACAGTACCAAAGAACAACAGAGCAAGGGCGTCACTGGCTTGGAAAAACCATTTGGTTAAGGATCAAACTTACGTGGTTGTTTGTAATGCTTTTGCTTAGCTTGCTATGGCATTATCTACTTTCAGTTCCACAATAAAGCCACCACTTCTTAAAATAGGGGATTGCTGTATTATCCAAAGCAGGCTCAAATTATAGAAAGTTCGAAGTCTAAGTGGCTCAAAATACCCTGGCCATGGACGTCAGGCTAACCATACTACAAGAAGAGCGACAATTGCCTATTATGGTGCAGTCTAAAACTTATTATTTTGAATGGTTCCAAACAGACCTGGATAAACACGTAAGGCACCCTAAATAAATAAAGCATAACAACAAAGAAAACTTAAAGTAAGCGATTGGATATCTAGATGACGGAAAGGTACTGAGCGTGTTGCAGTTGTAGCTACCAAATCCGATAAAAATGGTTGAAGAAATGCCTCAGATTATCTCAACGATGCAGTATGCCAAGATATTGCGAATATGTGCTTATTAAATATGTTTTGTTGACCCGGCGAAAATTATATCATAATTACAGGATTGATTATAGCAGTCGACTCTTTAACACGTGTTAAACTTCCCTCTGGGCTTTAGCGCTAACGAAGGTAGAAATCGAAATCCACAAACGTAGTCGTGTTTGATCTAACTAATATCGTCTTAAAATACTGCAAATTGCATAGTCCGGTTGAAGCAAGTCGTGTAAAAATTAACATAAAACGTTGCCACTGAAGTCCAGTGTTCTTTAATATTGTGTATGAAGTAACCCATACCATAATTGACAAAATACAACAGAAACAATGAAACTGGAATAATGGTATCAATAACTACTTCGCTATTTTACAATATTAAAAGACCAGGTTAAAATTGGACTGTAATAATTAAGTTACTGAAATTATTACAGTGAATAAATTGGGCAACCAGCTTCAACACCATTGCAGAATGAGTTATTGGTACCTACAGTCCACTTTATGTTTTCGCCTGCAGTTGTAATGGGTAATTCTGCAAATATAAACACGGAATTGAATCAGACAACCGTCCTCCCGCATTTCTCAAAACCAATTATTCAAATCATCCTGAAAAGTGTAGAACCATAAGCAAGCTAACCAACAAATAAGATGCCATTTTCGGGAAATAATCAAATGCACACGTAAGCCTGCATCGGCGACCCCAAATCGGTACACAAACGCCCCCAGAGGCTGCCATGTAGAACAGCTTTGGCAACATACGTGAAGAGCAAACAAACTCGTGTAACACGCCGTATTGCGATTCCAGTCACCTTGTCTACTCGCAAACTACATGCAATCACTTTAAAGATCCTGCGAAAAGTGGATAAGTTCGGTACAAAACTGCGTGGACGGAGTCCTCAGTGCACGATTCATTCGTCCGGTAGGTGTAGAGTAGAAGTGTCTCATTGATTTGTTGTTCAACTGAGAAAACTGTTATACATTTTTCAGCAAAAATACAAGGTTTTTAAAATTGAAATCAGGATGGTGCTCACAATATTTTTACTTAATAATCAAATTACCTGAAAATGCTTTTATTGTCTTTCAATGTACTTTCTCCATTTTTCACAAAGCGTCGATTACATAAAGTAGCGTTTTTACCTTGTGTAAATCAGGTCGAATTTTTATCAATTTTATCTAACCAACGGAAAAGACAATTAATTAGCGAAACTAAAAAAAACAATTAAAAGTGGAGGATGAGCAAGGATACATACAGTACAAGTCACTAAATAGGAATTACAATGAACAATACTGTAAAGAAAACCTATTAATAAGCAGCTGGGACTTGTATAGAGGAAGAACAATTTAAAGAGACACAAAGTAATATGAGACAGATAGATTTAGTAGCCCCATTTTTTATTTCATTATTTGTAATTTACACCCATGAAACATTACAATATGTCTAACGACAATAAGTAATAGTACGGTAGATAATGAAATATAGGAAATGATACTGGAAAAAATTACATAGTAGAAGTTTGCTCAATGACAAGCTCCTTAAATAAACAAATAAGTTATTCAAAATTACCTACTATTAGTCACAATAGAATATAAAACACAAGTTCAGTTTCTTCGAGGGACGCCCAATGGATCAAGTCGTTTCCTAGCTAAAGTTTACACATTACCCTTTTTCTGTGATGACAGAAATAACAAACAATAGCGTTTAAAACTCATGTCTTACTTTGCATTGAAATTCAAAAAGATAATTTAGATCGCAGGTAGTAGTAGACTTTAGAAATAATTTGACATATACCTAACCTTTAATGTAAGGGATGCTCTAACTAGCACATTATTCAAACCAAGACATTCTTGATCTATGTAAGTCGACGTTTCTTCTTTTCAAAGAAGTTTCTAACGCTTAAAATAAGATTCTAGGCTTGCTCGCTTGCTTGTTATTGCGCGTTATTTTACTCTCATTTTGGGAAAATGTCACATTGACAGTATTATAAAAGAAACCATACTTAAAGCGGTCCTGACCAAAAACTGCAGATTTTTTTTCCGTCCAGTTCCTTATAGTTAAATAAAGAGAGAAAATTGTTACGTCACAGCAAAAGGGTAATGTGTAGACCTTAGTATTTTACACTGATTGGGGCTACTTCTTCCTTCATGTAAGGAATTCCTATATCTTCATGGACGACGTGGTTGTTTATATACCATGGTGCTCTGCATATTGCTCTCAATGTTTTGGATCGGAATAGTTGCAACTTTTGGATATTATGTTACTTGTAGTTCCCCATAGTTGGATACCATAGCTCCATGCTGGTTTTAAAATTATCTTGTAAAGTAACAGCTTGTTTCCCATAGATAGATGCGAATTTATATTCATTAACCAAAATATTTTGCGATACTGTAGTCCAAGCTGGATTATTTTGCTCCAGATGTGTTTGGTCTACGATAGTTTTTTATCAATATGGAATCCCAGGTACCTGATTTCATCTTTTTGGGAAATTTCAGTATTGCAAAGTTTCACTGTTGGACATGTCCCTTTTCGGAGCGACATGTGCTGATTTTGACGTATTTGGTTTAATGCGCCATCGTCTAAGTCAAGTTTAAATTTTGTTAAAGTGGGATTGAAGTTAATTAAAAGCTAGGTTGGGTTTTGATGGGACGCTATAATCACAGTGTCACCTGAAAAGGTATCTGTTTCTGTATCTGATGTTGTTGGCATGTCAGCTGTATGCAGAATATGCAGCAATGGCTCAAGGACACTGCCCTGCGGTACGCCAGATTGTATGTCTACTAGAGAAGAGTACGTTTTTTTGTGCTTCACTACAAATTTCCTGTTCCTCAAGTATGATATTAGTAGTTTACAGTATGGGTGGGGTAAATTTGATTTGATTTTGTAAATCAGACCATCATGCCAGACTTTATCAAGCCTTCGATAAAGTCTGGCATGATGGTCTGATGTCGTTGAAGGCTGCTGTGCAGTATCTTTTGTTTTAAAATTCTTCTTTTATTAGTCTGACTATACTGTGAGTTTGTTCTATGGTAGCATGATGGTGCTGAAAGCCAAATTGGTAGTTCGGTATAAGCTTCATCTTTTCAATAATTGGGGTTAAACGGTCTAGAAAGAGCTTCTCGAACAGTTTTGAGAGTGTAGTGAGAAGACTAATTGGACGGTATGAAGCAGCATCGAAGGGATCTTTCCTAGGCTTTGGGATTAGTACAACTGTCGCTACTTTTCATTGATTTGGATAATATCCAGACTTTAGTATAGCGTTAAAGATGTATTGAATTATCTTACAAGTATAGGCGGCAATTATTTTAAAATTCTTTTTCCTTCTTTGCTAATTCGCTCGATAAAGGTTTAGAAACTTGGTCTAGGTGCTCAGAGAACACTTGAACTTTTTCGTGGTCGTTTCTAGCCCATTAGCCATTACTTTCCTTGTTACTTTGGGCGTTATTTATTCTTTTACTGATCTTCCGTAGAAAATAGTCGGTAGTTTTGGATGTGGATAAGTTTTCAAGAAATTCTTTGGTGCAGCGGTTTTTTATTTGTTTTAAAAGTTCTTTTATTTGGCTGGTTGCGTTATTAATATTTCTCTTGTCTTCAGGTGCCCTAGCAACTTGCCAACGTTTCCTTAATTTTCCTTTTACTGAGATTTTTGCTTTCATGTAATGAGGACAGTGGCCGGACTTGGCATTACCTGACATCTCCGGTGTAGCTTTCCACGCGGCTTTCTGAATTACCATTGTAAAGTGTTCAGTTGCGGTTTCAATGTCCTCATTCGTATTCAATGGTACATGTAACATGACTTGTTAAATAAGTCACTAATATTGATTACAAATATATCCCAATTTGTATTTTTGTTTGTTAATGTGGATGGTTTAGTTCTGAGACAAACCTGGGAGTGTAGGCTAACCAAGACAAGGGTGTGGTCAGAAGATCAATCAAAATTTGAAGTAGTGACAAAATAGTTTTGTGAAATTCCTTTCGTTAAATAAGAGTCCAGTAGATCAAGGATCTTGTTAAGATCGGTGGGCCAATACGTCGGTTTGCCCGTTGAGAAGTACCTCAGTTTCTTGTCCTGAACTGCTCGAAATAAATGTCTTCCTCTTGGAGCTGTCAGCCTAGAACACAGGAAGTACGTTGTAGTCGCCACTACAATGAAGCGATTGCCAAGTGTTGTAAAGATTGCTTTATATTGTTCTTTGCTAATAGTTTCACTTAGAGAGCAGTACACCGCCGAAAGTACTAGTTTTCCTTTGCGGGCTTGTATTTCAAGCGTTTCGATTAGTATGTTTTTTAGACTGAGTTTGGTTAATTCAACGTGTTTAATGTTATTTTTAATAATGATAACTGTTCCTCCCCTGGATTTATCTTGAGGGTGTGATAAATGTTGATATAACTCTGTCAGTCATATGATTTTCTGAAATTAGAGGTACATCCAGACCATGAAGAGTAATACACATTTTTAATTCCTGAGCAAGTTTCACAAGGTGATTAGCATTCCAAGTACATTTTAATAATCAGAGAGATCAGGAGGTCTAGCATCTTATCAATTTTTTTCATCATTTTGGTTAGCATTATTTCAAGAGTATTATTTGATTGACTACTTGGGGCGACAAGCTGTGATGATTGGGTGTGATTGGTGTTCTGATTTGTTTGGTAATTTCCCGTAACTTTCTGTAAATAAGGTGTCTCTGGGATACGTAGCTCTATTTACTATTTTATTTGGATGGGATGATATTATTTGACGTTCGTATAGAGGAGCGGAGGTTTCTTTTTTGTAGCTGTTTGTATATACGCAGCCTTTGTAATTGGGGTGTAGGGGTGGTTTTCCCCACAATTTACGCATTTTACTTCATCAATTTTGTGTTTCCGGGACATTGTTACGTGTAATTTTACATTTAGATACAGTTAGGGATTGTTTGGATAATTTCTTAGCTTAAATACATTCATATAGTTAGATTCACCTGCATACGTTAGGTGTAGCTTTGGTTGCATACTCATTTTTGCAATTTTTGGGACTTTTGGAAAATCCTTGATTTTTAGGGAATTTTGAGTAACAGTTTTGAAAATTGTTTTGATAGTACGATTTCCGGCGACCATTTTTAAGTTTTCCTTTTTGGAGCTGCATGTGATCTTTGGAAATTTTCACTTAAGTGGATTACGTAGTTTCCATTTTTCTTTGAGGAATCTGCCATCCAGAAATAGGAAATGGGTGTTATATTGCTAAAATAAATCCGATTGTATTGGGATAAATATATATTTCTGCAATTTACTTACTCGAGGCCGCCTTACAACTCTGGTACGTTAATTTATGGTTGCCGTTGAACATTTTTCGATAACGTCTCGTATTTAGGCCTCCTCGTCCTAGTTTGCTGTATCGTTTTCCGATTTTTCGGGATCTAATATGCCTGTGGCATTGATGTTACTTGGCTAAGGCACCTGGAGCAGCGATCCAGTTCCAGTCCGAGCCCCTCAGCACATGTGGTAGTTCGCATGCAAGGCTTCTCCCCATGGTGACTGCACTCGACTACGTTTCTCACCCGCAAAGTTAGATAAAGGCCTGACTCTTTGGAGGTTATTCAAGCTGGTGGACATCTTAATAGCTATCCCCCATAGCTGTTGATGTAGCGGCCCTTCTGTGCACAATCCAGGTATCTACAACACCTAGTGTTATCTACCTTTTGGTGTTTATTGAACTGAAAATATCGTTCGTTATGGCACTATGATCTTTACTTTATGTATTGTACTTACCTAGGTATATGCTAGCGAAATTCATGCCGTTTTACATGCGGAATATTGTGTAACTTCGTTGTACATCACGTGCAATTACTTTTGTGGAATATGATAATGTCATTCTATGCATTTAATATCTTTACGTTTGGTAGTACTGCTTTGGTCGCGTTCAAGTTTCAAGTACTTGTCAATGTTTTAAAATTTAAACTATTGCGAGGGTCTCCGGGAGCATCAATTTGACATTTAACATAATATGAGCACCGTAAATACACCAAATGGTACCAATTCGAAGAGGTTCGCGACTAGATAGATTATTTACTTAATTAATCAAGCGATTTAGAACTTGCTATTCTCCCGCATTCCGGTATCGCTGTTTTTAATATATTTAAGTCACTATCGTAGTTGATACACGGGTACTCGAACGAATTGCGATTATCGTAGTTACATTTTCGACTTTATTAATATAAAATCTTGTACATTACATACCACTAAGATTACATCTACAAACTATTCCATTTACATACTATTATCACAGAATTGTGTTGCCTTTTTCAAGTATGACACAGAATTTTGAATGTGTACAAACTGTAAATAAATAACTAGGTTATTTCGAGTCTTGGTGTTTTCTGTCTTTTATTATTTTTTTTGTGAAAGAGCTTGTGGTTTAGGAATTTACACGGCCACCTGTAGGTTTTCTGGTTTGGACCGTCTCAAACCAGTGGCGCTTCCGGACAACCCACCCCATCCTGCTCAGGACCTAGCTTGGCAAACGTTTGCTACACGACTAGACAATTCCTGGACCACCCTGCTGTGAAGTATTTATGATTTTTTTTACGTGCGAATAAACTCCCGTGTGTAGCAAATGTAATAACATTTCGCACACCTCGGGTTGTGATAGCAATATGTTCTCATGTGGCCATAACATTGGCATTTTTGGCACTGTGGGATTATGCGCTTGGGGTGCGGAAGTTCTAGTTTGACAATGCAATTTAGCAGGCTACTCACGTTATAGATATCTTTATTATTGTGATTTGGAGCTAGTTCGACATTAATTAACGGAACATTTTTCTTTTTGTCAGTACGTTGGCGGATATTTGAGACATTTATAACCTAATGTCCCAAGTTTTCAATAGCCTCTTTAAGTTCCTGGAGTTCAGTCGAAGGATGAATGTTACGTATTACCACACGAAAAGATCGGTTTTGCTTGTATTGGTATGTGTGAAAGTTAGTGCCTTTAACGTATAGTGTCTTGATTATTACTGTGTAATGTTCAGAAAAATTGAGCTGAATTTTTACTTGGTCATAAGGTCAAGCTCAAGGTCATTGCGAGCGGTCGAACCTTAGACGATCCAGGCGGAACGAAGGAAGTGTGTCATTACTGGGACAATGGAGTGAAATCTAAGTATAAAACATGTGAAGAGTGTGGAGTTTACTACCACAATAGTTGTTCAGAAAGAGCAGGAGTCAAAGATCTTCCTGGGAAATACGTATGCTGTGCGGAAAGTGAGGTTATGGAAGAATTAGAAAACAGTATTGAGGAAAACAAGGACGGAAAAGTGTGTGAAGGTGACGCTTTTTGGAGAAAAAATCTGATATTAAGAAAGCCGGTGAAGGAAATGCAAGAAAAAAACAAGCTTCTCGTCGAAAGAGTCAAAGACCTTGAGGAAAAATTGAGTGTGACAGGAGTGCGTGAAGGGACTTACGCCAATGTGTTGAGAGGAGGACGCGTAAACATCGAGAAAAGGGACCCAGTTCGTAATGAACCGGCGGTAATTGTCAAGCCGAAACTGCACGCAGAAGAAGAAAAAACGAGACAGCAAACTTCGTAAGTCGGTGAAGCTGGCGGAAGTGGGGATATCCGTGAAAAAAGTAATGAACGGTAAAACGGTTCTGTAGTAGTGAGTTGAAATTCCACACCGGAGAACTAGTGTCGGAGTTCGTGCATGTGACAGTATTGGCTTACGTATATATAACGATCTCCCGATTGAAATAAAAATGATTCGGAATAGAGGCTGTTTTGGTTATGTTGTGAAAAACTTTCTTTCTATCGAGCAATACTAACAAACGTTACGTTCAAGGAAAACCATTTTGACTGGAATCCTTGTGACCCTGTTACTACGATATTAATTATTATTCTTTTCTTGCGTTAAAGCGTAGTTAACATTACCTCTCTAGTGGAGACATTTTCTTTGTTGAAGATAGCGAACCCAAGATTAATCACTTTAAGATGAGAAACCAATACCCGCATTAATTCTTCAACTAGTTAATTTTAATGATACCTTATGCTTTTGTAAAATTGGGTCCAACAGAATTTTAAGCTTTTCTTCTTTAATTATCCGTCTCATAACTATTGCTATTTTCGACTTTGTCACTTATAATTTGTATGTTGATTATGGCACATGCTTCTCTTAAGGTTTGAATTTGAGACATTAATAAAGCTTTCGTATTACGTATTACGTATTAATTATAAAATCCTCTCTACATAGTAATCTTGATTGCAAATAACAACTAGCTTCAAGATCAAGTTATAATTTTACCAACTTATGAATAAAGCAAATAACGTGTAGGTGTAGTTTCATACCCTATCGGCTTACACAAACTTGCAGGGTAGTGGTAGTTTGGAAAGTTTTGGATGGTTTGATTATTATGCATAACAGTATCCAGTGCAAAAATGTGAAATCTAAGAACTTCAAAGCTACATGTTATCCATCATAATTAACTATTCCGTGCATGCCTAAGTACGCCGTCAGAAACATTTTATGCCCAACTTTTCAATTAATTTTTATTAAGCCCAGTAAATGAATCTTTGTTAAAAATATATCTGGGATTTTCTACTTAGCCGGGCTTATTGTGTATTACATTTCGGAATATTATATTTATACAGTTTCAAAAATAGAATTTCACCACAGGTTAAATTCCTTTGAAATTAGAAATTTTTCATATAGAGTACTAATAATCAAGATGTTAGGTTTTTAGCAAAACGTTTTCAGTGACTATGTACTAATAGGGGTAGAAAATATAGCTACGAGGCTTATACTTTACAAAACTACAATTTGCGGCTCCTTTGCTGCCTAATGCTTTACTTCCTTGATACGTAAATAACTGAATTAAATTGGCTAAATAAAATTTTTAATTATGTTGGAAAAGTATTTAAATAACTATTGAAGTTAGGGTAGCGGTAGCGGACCACTCTCTGTGGTGTTGATAGGGATACGTTTACTTCAGGGATGCGACCATGCTCACGCAGCTTTGAATTTCTCTCCCACTGCCTAACCTCGGGAGATATCCATCCCTCAACCTACAGCCTACCCAAAACCCCAATTTATCCCTCCTATATCTTAACTATGGTTCAGGGCCGCCTGAGTTAAGGCTGGTGAAGGCGGATATCTAATTAACATTCAACCGGCTATAATATTGCGATGGATAAAGAAATGGGATACTACTCCATTACATATCCCAAGTACAACTATTGTGGCAATAAATGATGATGGTAGTATCATTACTGATCATAAACATGAACATGAAGCCAAGATCCCATATTGGAGGATTCTCGCAATTAGACCGTAGGCACTCCCAGGTTGACTTTCAGCGAAATCTCTACAATTCAAAAAAGATAACAGTTCCTCAATAACAAAAGATCGCAAGATTGAATGTACAAAGCATGTATGAAAGTGGCAAAGCACATAGCATCGTGAAAGAGATAAACAGATCCAAAACAGATATAATGGGAATCAGCGAAACTCACTAGCCCAACTCTGGACAATGCAAGATACTCGACAATACAGTATACCACTCTGGCAACAACACTTCGTAACACAGAAATGGCAATGCAATGCAATGCAATAATAGTTGCACTACATATCAAACTGACAGTTAATTCCTTCATCCCCCCCCCCCACCGCTCCTGTTTGTGGCAGAATGATGCTTTTGCAATTACAAGCAACCCCAGAGAATCTCAACGCAATGCAGATATAGGCACCAACTGCTGATAAAGACGAGACAAGGAATTTTATGAACAACTGGAAAAGTTGATTAAGATGACAGAAAAGCGTGACATTACACTTATAATGGATGGCTTCAATGCCAATCTTTAAAGGCAAAGGGGATAATGGCGTAGAACGTTTCTGTCTTGGAGAAAGAAACGACCGCTTCATCCGCTTCTGTGAAGAACATGATATGCTGCTGAGTAACACACTTTTCAAGCGTGCTAATCGCAGAATCTACGCTTGGAAGTCTCCAGCTGATTCACCCTGTACCCACAAAATTTAAAAACAGAATAAAATCAGCAAAAACATATCCAGGCGCCGATGATCCGTCACACCATAATCCAATCGTGTACAAACTTGTCTTAAGACTGAAACATCGAGAAAAAAATCCGCAATAACACAATAGACATAAAAAAGCTGTCTAACCCCAACGTTAAACAGCAAATACAAGAATACCTAAATAGTGAAATAAGAGACATCAATGAAGACACAATAGATATAAGAGAAAAATGGAACAAGATAAAAGATAAAATTCAAACAACATGGGCAACTTTCTTAAAATGGAACAAAATGAAGAACAAAGAATGAATAACCAAGGAGATACTCAACATTAAGGAAGGGAGACGTAAACATAAGAATAGAAACAGAACAAAATACCGGCAAATAAATAAAATAATTGAGACCGAAGCACAAACGTAATAGCCCATATGCGAGCATAACTGATGCCAATGGAAATCTTATCTCGAAAACATAAAAAAATTTGGAAACATGGAAAATATACGTCGAACAACTATTTGTACACACAGCTGAGGAAGTAGCTTCATGATACGCTCACTGCTCTGTTTAACAGTCTGTATAACAGTGGAGAAATTCCCGCGAACTGTTTGCAGTCAACTATTGTTGCTACATCGAAAAAACTAACACAAAGCTATGTGATCAACATCGCCTTATTAATCTGATCAAGCACATTACTAAGATTTTAACTAAGATCATTCATAGAAGAATCTATAATAAATGTGAATAAAATATCAGTGAAACCCAGTTTGGTTTTGGTAACGCCCTTGGCACCAGAGATTTATATCTGTGCTTTTTTTATTTCTCCAAAGCATTCGATAACGTTAAGCATGAACAACTATTAGAAATTCTTCAAGAAACTGGCATAGGACATTTGTACTATGGCGATTCTTTACTAGGGACAGTCTGCAAATGTGAAAATAGTCATTTAACTTACTGAAAACATAGAGATCAAGAAGGGCGTGCGACAGGGCTGTGTCTTATTTCCTCTCCTCTTCGACATCTACTCTGAGGAAATATTCAGGAGAGCATTGGAGGATGCCACTCGGTACGTAAAATTAATATCACGCTCTACTTTTCTTCGTAATTTCGTATACTCGTCGTGAAGTTTTCTATCGAATGGTCTATTTTGGCATTCGCTATAATTATATTGTGCGTTTTCATAACCAGAGTATAATTTTGGCAGGTTAAAGTCTCCAAACAATAAGAGTTTATACTACATGTGCATTTAATAATAATAATAATAATAATACCACATTTATTTACAGAATATAGATACATATGATACAAAAACAAAATATAGTATATAATGTAGACGTCTTAAATAATTTTGAGATAAGAAGTGACCATCGTCTAATTAGAGCAAAAGTAAACATAAACCAAAAATTTGAAAGACTTAAGATGATAAGCAAAAGAAGCACTAAACCAGAGATAATAACACAACAACTAAGAGAAAGAGAAGACCAATACAGAGAAAACCTAAGAAAACAATTTCAAGAGCTGAATGAGCTACCATGCAAATGACGCAATAGGGAAAGCTATGAAGCAGTCGGTGAAGAAAATCACAAAAAATGTAGCACAAAAGTTCTGAATTCTGACATATCAATAGGAAAGAAACAAATTTTTAAGTTAAAAAATGCAGATGGAG
This sequence comes from Agriotes lineatus, assembly GCA_940337035.1. Lineage (NCBI taxonomy): Eukaryota > Metazoa > Arthropoda > Insecta > Coleoptera > Elateridae > Agriotes > Agriotes lineatus. The sequence goes on along the minus strand of OW679200.1, from coordinate 35,938,400 downwards.
TACCGTGTACCAATCAAAACGACATCCTAAAAATCACCTAAGAGTTTTATAAGGACTTATACAAAACACAGAATATAAAACTTGAACGTAGACAAGAGGCAGAACCGCGAATAATTAATGTTGGCTCGGTAGAAATTGCGGATATATTAGTATCCGAGATTGAAATGGCAATTAAGCAAACAAAGAATAACAAATCACCGGGAGAAGACGAAATTATCAACGAAATGATAAAAGAAGGTGAAGATGTGCTGTGGAAATAACTACCAGTTCTATTTAATAAATGTCTAGAAGAAGGTGATATACCCAAAGACTGGTACAATGCATTAATTACACTCATACATAAGAAAGGCGATATCACAACTTTAAATAATTATAGACCCATAAGTTTTCTGAGTCACGTATATAAATTACTCATGAAATTATAACAAATAGATTGACTTCAAAACTTGATGCCTACCAACCTAGAGAGCAAGCTGGGTTCAGAGCAGGATTTAGTAGAAATGACCATCTATAAAGTTTGAAAACATTAAATGCCATGCGTACAAAATACCATTGATCTTAGCCTTTGCGTGGACACATGGGCAATATTAGATGCAATGAGAGACAGTCGCATAGATTTTCGATACTCCAGGCTCATTAAAAACATATACAAGGATGCAACATTATCGGTAAAGTTACACGAATATACCAATAAAGTAAAAGTGGAAACAGGAGTGCGACAAGAGGATGTAATATCCCCCAAGTTATTTACACTAACCTTGGAAAATGTTTTTAAAGAGTTAAATTGGGACAAAAAAGATATCAATATCGATGGAGAATGGCTGAATAACCTGAGGTTTGCTGATGATATCGTCTTAGTGTCAACTGAAGTGGAGGATGATAGATGATAGAAGAATTAAAATAAAAATCACCTAAAATAGGACTAAAACTTAATGAGTCAAAGACCAAAATCATGACTAATATCGATATCCCACCTGAATTACACAATGCATTACCAGTAGAAACAGTAGAACATTATATATACTTAGTTTATAAAATTAAATTAAACAGGGATAACCAAACCACTGAAATAGCCAGAAGAATTGGTCTCGCGTGGGCGCCCTTTGGCAAACTTTCTCAAACACTACAAAGTACCTTACCAATAACTTTAAAATCTAAGGTGTTCAATCAATGTATCCTGCCAGGCATGACATATGGTGCAGAAATGCTAACGCCAAAGCATCTGCCCGTAACATCAAGATAACCCAAACATCAATGGAAAGAGCGATGTTAAACATTAGACTAAAAGATAAGATAAGAAATGAAAAAATTGGAAGTCAAACCAAAGTGGAAGATGTGATAAAGAAAATTACAACACTTAAGCGGAATTGGGCAGGACACGTCGAAAGAATGTCAGATGAAAGATAGACCCGAAAAATATTAGAATGGAGGCCGAGGACAAAACGACCACCAGGACGTACACCAATACGCTGGAAGGATGACATTAAAAGAAGTGCAGGGCATGACTGGACGAATAAAGCGCAGAACAAAGAGGAATGAAAGAAATTAGGGGAGGCCTATATCTTGCAGTAGATGACAATAGGCGAAAATGAATGAATGAAATGTTGCTTTAGTACCTAGAGAATGTTACGCTCATTTTTACATTTTCCTATTTATTGATTGAAATAATTAACGAGAATTGTCAATTTACATGTATTTCCTAAATGATACAATACTTTACTTTGATTAGGCAACCTTGTTAACATTTACCTTTAATTTCAAACTTAAGGCTAAACTGCTGTTATCGGTTCAGAGCACTTTGCATTCTTTAGTTTTTACGTTGGCCAACTTTCCAATTTTTGGGAACTTTGATAAGCTGAATTTGAGTTTTGAGCATTTTTCGCCCATTTCCTGGCAAGTCTTGCGTCGTGAAAGTTTGAATCGCTTTTTCTGGGGACCTGGTCTCACGGCTTTGGTAGCCATCTTCATAGTTGGAAGGATTTAGAGGCCCCGTTTCCCTGCTTGAATGCTTCAGGAATTGGTATTGGTGTCGCCGGCATTCATTTCATCACAGACGGATTTCATGGGACGTTCACTCTTCGCACGCTTGGCTTAACGAGTTGGCTGCACAACATCTTAAGGTTTGTACATGGTGTTTGCCTACGTTTTCCTCTTTTGAACGTCGTAATCTATTTGGAAAATTTGTATTTTTAGCCATTTTTATTCCACCTCAGGAAAATGCTTGTTAAATGGAATTGGTTCGCTTACCTCGTTTGGTGCTATGTGTATTTGAGGCAAATGCTTGCATTGCATCGATTACCCGCCATCCTCCCCACGATGCTCGCTATTCTGTTGGACGTCGGCTTCTGCTCCGCGTGACCTTGGTGCACCAGGTGCTTTTGAGAAGCTAGTGGCTTGCGTTGGGCCCTGGAAAACAGCACGAGTGAATCGTATCTAACATTACTTGAGGTGTGTATACGTGTACTAGCGTAACGACCGCTTAGCTAATTGTATGCATTTCATATAGTAGTATTTGCATTGTAGGATTATTTGTGTGTAACTTGCATTAGGGCATGTCGGTCGAATCGAATTTATGGTGTAGTTTGCTTATTTGTCGATTCGTATCGCGCTTCGTGTAATCTGTAGAGTATGCTATTTTTATGGTAGCTGTATTAGCCATGCTCGTGATATAAGATCGTAGATATTTTGTGTTATCGAATTGTTTGCTAAGCTTAGGTTTGCTTACCTTTGGATTGCAGTAAATGTGATGAAGGCCGCCTTGAACTAGGCCCTGTAACGTAATATAACATTCAGATATGCTGTTGAACTATTTTAAGACAGTTTAACTTACCTAGATTACAGGCTAGCTGTGTTTTACAGAACTTTAACTTCTGTATTCACCAAGTTTAGTTGCAGAGGTTATCCTTGTACTTGCCAAACGTCATTTTAGGGTGTAGGTTATAACTAGCGAACCGCTCACGGTAGTTTAATGTTCAGACTATGGATATTCGTAAAATCGATCTTGGTAATTTGTTATTTTAGCTTTTTTAGGAGCATAATTCAAGCCGTTGCTTTTATTAGTCATATATAAGAACTTGATGAGTTTAAAACAGAAACCGCCACGCCCTGTATGATTATACAACCGTAACAGCGGGCTTCGAGCCTTTGAAATCTTGACGTCACATTTAAATAGTAAGCTAACATTCGGGGTCGTAGTTAGCATATTTGCTTGCATAGCTCTAGTATTCGCGGCACTCTGCCTCACAGTATGCGTGCGAATTGTTGTACCTGTGTGGCCAATTGGGTAGCAACTTACTTTCTTTATTCGTGATAGATTATAGTTCAGGATGTCCTACTTTTAGCCGTTGATTGATATAGATGAAATATAATGACGCAGTGCCTTTGTCGATTTTAATGTGTTATATTGTTGGTTTATTGATTTGCTTGTATTTTGTTAGATTTTGGTTGATGATTTGCCTGTCTGTGTTCGACTTAAACTTATTATTTTGTTGCACTATAGTACCAATATTAAGAAAGCTGTGATATTTTGATTGGTCGTTGCTTTGATTTTATTTGATCTGCTGGACTTATCTTCGACCTTGTGAACGGTCCGGCACAAGGATGATTCGATGTCGAGGACCTAATTAACTAAATGAATAAGGTCAACATGAGCACAGAATTGAATATTTTATTTATTGCAAGATAATCAGTATTTTACATTAATAAATGCACTTGCTGTGAGCAGCAATAACTAATAATTTGAGGGATAAAAGTTAGCATGAGATAAGGCAGGTTTCAGAAGAGTTACGTTCAGAGCTTGCATCATCACAGTGCGACTTGCAAACTGCAATACGAGTATCTTGCGCAATGTTAGTTAATATGGGTGCACAAACAGCAACCAAATCTGCCTAAGCATCATCGTTCTCTAAGTATTCAAACAACACGAGCCACCAAAGAGTAAAGCCGTCGGGTGGACCCTTATTCGTGTTTACAAGGTGCAAGGTGGAAGTCCTCATAACTGCACAGCGACGCCTATAATTGGCCTAACGGCTGTTGGCTGAGTGCGAATTAAATAATAAAAAAAAAGAAATTAAGCCAGAGAATGCTGGGTGCTTTTTCACAAAGACTAAGCAATCTAAGCCGAAATTCTATGTTAACGCTAATAATTCGAGTAACCGCGAAAGCTCAAACAGTATATTCCCGTGATTCCCTCCTTAATGTTGCCACTATTGTAACTAGCACTACACCCTTCATTAGGCATTTGTTTTTATTTTCATCACTTTCTGCTACCTTTCCACTTGCTTTATTAATTACTACATTTACCTGTTCATATTATAGATCTAGTGTTCTCCTCTGGTGCTTAAAATTTTCGGTAAAACCGTAACAGCTCCAGTTTCTTCAAACTTAATGGAATATGTTGTAACAAACACCTTCTAATTACTTGACGTTGTTAATCGTATTACACTATATCCTGCTGAACGCCAAATAGTTTCACACTAAATTAATAGTAGCCAGAGAGGTAAAGCCCAATTTTTATTCTATAATTTTCTTTTCCAGATATGGACTCGGCCCATTACTGTGTTTGAGGACAATACAACTGCTTCAACTATACAACTTAATTTAAGGTAGGTAAGTTTCTAAAACGCACCGCGTTTGATGCCTGCACATTATGTATGTATAGAACTATACGACATGATGTGTCAACGGTAAATTTCAATTTTGATACACCGCTGTACGTCGTTTACATGCAAATATGCAAATTGCGCAACTATGATATGAAATTCATTACACGGTTCGTTAACACTTAAATTTAATTCGATTGTTCCTCCGCTCAAGCTATAATTGCCGAATAACAGACTTCCCGTAGTCTATTAAAGCGTACCGTTTAAATATTACTGCCACAATTACGATCTACTATTACGCCAGCACGGCCGTTTAATATTTAAGCAAAGTGCCATCGCTGCTATTTTCGAGTACCTAGCACCCAGTAGGAAATTTAAAAGCATGGATTAAGGTCGTCGCGTAATCCCCTAACGCTCACGTGTAAACTAGTGAACAAACAGTTTTCAATATTTAACAACAGCGTTGGTTACTGGGGATACATTCAAATTACGGAGATTGTTATTTCAATAATTAATTCTGCTTTGTTGTTTAATTAACTGCTATTATCGATATTATGGCGCTGTCTATCACAAAACAGGCAGACGGATTCACTTGGATTTAAATCCAGCCTTTTGGCCGTGAACATAGCCGGTATTATTTGTGCAATCTACAGAAGAAGCAGCTGATGTTTTGCTGTTATACAATATGACATTAAATATAGAGTACCAAAATTAAGAGCATCGTATCAGTTGCAATTTAAATGACAATTGCTGCAAATGTCACTCTGATATTTTGTCGACATTTTCTCGTTAAAAGTATGCAATAACCGTGTTAAACCGTGTTAAACAAGATGTTTACCGAGCAAAATCATTTTGTTTGCAACCTCTATAACCGTCCATACGAACAAGGCAGAAATAACGTACCAAGTACCAAGTACGGTAAATTTCAGTTTCTAGAGAATGGGAACAATGGGAAACAACATTTTCAATGAAAATCCCCCAGTCAGTCGCAACTGCGAAATTGAGAGGGCGATCGTAGAGTTCTTCCAAAATTTACGGCAACCTCTATTTAGAAATTACCTATGTAGACAATCTTCAAGAATGCTTGGAAGGGAACTATGCTTGCAAAGGGGTGGTGGCCACGTGGAGCATGTCATAGGTCAATACAATAGACATAAAAACTGGAAATATTAAAGTGATAGTTGTTAACTACAACAAATTAAGTTTGCAAACTTCGGTATCCTATATTTATTGTCATACTGTACAATGAGAACATACTCGTATGTACACATATTACGAGCTTTAGAAAACAATACAGAGCCGATAAAAAAGCTTATTTACTTTAATGAAGCAATATGTGAGATACTTTTGGATTATTTAGTTTCCTCCTCCTCTGTGCTTGTTACTTTTTTAATCTCATTTTCAGTTTCTTGAAATTTGTATTTATTGATACTAACATACCTACAGGCGGAATTTAAAAAATAACAACTATTTTTTAATATTAATATTTCATGTATAAGTTTAGTTGTTTAAATGCATATTCACAGACAAAAAGCATGAGTCTGCTAATTTTGTATAGAAATGCACGACTATTGACGAAGAGCTGTGTAGGCGTTCGTGCTCGCATAAGTAGAACTTCCAAACTGGTTCTAATGAGCTTTGTAGCTCAATGTGGTTGAATATAAATGCTAAATGTCTGAGAAAATGTGCACGCAAAGTTGAAACTTTGTATGCTTTGTGGGAACATTACTATTATGAAGTTTTACCAAAAACTTTCTACTTGAATGAAATTTTTGATTTCTTTTTCAAACTTATTAAAAACCTTAGATCTTATTTTTTATCTCGTCTTTCCGAAAATGTTAAAGTAATTAAAGAGATTTTAAAACTAAAAAAGTTGGGTAATACTTTTAAAAACTACAAAATGTACATTCTCACTCATGGCAGAGATAGCATCTAGCTGTCCAGTGAATATCAGAGGCGTAGCTAGTGATCAACGGGCCCCGTATCATAAACTGACAAGTGGGCCTCCCACCCCCACCCCATCAGGGTATTATCACATAAACGTATAAAGATACGAACTCAATTTTTATTTTTTAACAAAACGAAATATAATGTAATGGTATATACACAAGGGTATTAAAATCAATTTTAGAAAGGATTACAGGACTACAATGGTTGAAAATAATCAAGATCTATTTAAATTTGAATTGGGAATGTGAATAATTATTATGCAATTAGAAAATAAAAGAGAATGTATAATTGAGTGGAATATGGCTATTTGAAAAACAGATGGATTAAAAAATAATATAATATTTTGAAAATTAAGGTTTGAAGGGAATGACAAATGCTTAATTGTAATAGCTTATAGAAATAGTAGGTACCCTATTTTTATTGAGACATGTCCGAATGATGAAAAGATAATATACTGAATTGGCGTGGTGAAGTTAAAAAGGAAGTTTAAACCAAGAAGAAAGATTAATGACATAAAACTAAGGAAGATTACAAGTATGTGATAAAAACTAATGACAGGCAGAATTAATCTACAAATGTGTATAAATGGATTAGAATACTAAGTCAAGTTTATTGGAGAATTACATTTGACATAATACATTAATCGAATTGGATTACGTCAAGCTGTTTGGTGCTAAGGGAGAGTTCCAGAGGAAGACCACTAGTTAAGGAGGTCGGTTCCAGGAAGTTGGCAGAGGCGGTATTGGAAGTAGATGTCTGCAGATTTGGTCTGTTGGCTGAATACTGTAGGGAAGGTTTGATTTGCTGATTTTGGACAGTTGGGACATCTTGTCTGTCAGTGGGGCCTTTCGTTGCGGGAAGGTGCGTGAGAGGTTGGATCAGTAGGCTGAGAAGAGCAGGTTGGTTGACGTCCAGAACTTTCTTGAGACTAAGTGAAATGTGGGTGATCTTGAGTAGTAAAGTAATAACTAGAAAAGGAAATAAAGGCTAAAAAAGTGAATTAGTTATTAAAGAATTACTTACTCTTTTTGATATTGTTGTGTACTAGTGAAACAATCCGGTATTTGTTATTTAAATTTCAAATATGCTTGACATATAATTGACATAAGTTATTTTGACTTATGTGAATAATATTTAAAATTAGAACATCAAATTTCAGAAATAAGCAATCTAGATAAAGGAATCCATCTCTGATTTTTCAGGAGCCAGCACAAATAATAATTATTGATATTCTAAACATAAATAGGGCAATTTTAATTTGATAAAATAAAAATATAATTCATAGACAGACTATACGTGGAAGTACTTAGCTCCGTCATGAGGATTCGTAGCATATTTAAGGCGCCGCAACGTAAGCCTTTACAATAATTATAAAAGCTAATAAAATTAAATAATAAACAAGTAAAATGTAATTACATATTTTTACTAACGGACATATTACGTAAAAAGAGGGGTAAATCATAGTTTACGTTTACATATATTTACATAAGTAAGGAACAAGAATGGTAAATAAAAAGAAAAAAGGTGAAAGTAAATAATAAATATTTACAGTTACTCTCCGAACTTTTTTCTCTGCGAAAACGTTTATAAGACGTACCATATTTGGAGATAATTTTAATTTTTTAAGCTCTTCCATTTCGATAGATAATGTAGCTAAATCCGATAACCAAACACTTTCCGCCTATGTAAACCTAAATTCTTAAATGTAACCTGAGCAAAAGTTTCCAAATTAAATTTTTTTTTAAGAGCTTGAGTGCTGGTGGCTTCCCCTGGCTCGTGGGCCCTGTATCATTGATACGGCAGATATAGCAGTAGCTACGTCCCTGAATGAATTCTTCTTACAGGTAAAAACCTGTCGCTGCCTGTAACACTTAAAGTTGCATGACGCTAACTTAGATGGGATGAGCGTGGTTATAAACATAAATCAACGTGATTACTTACCAAAGTCAAATGAGTATAGACGTATAAAAGGTATTCATTGTTGTGTAGGCACCATCCTGTGGTTTATAGCCGCCTGTGATGTACTAGAAGAGCTCAAACTATATTCGGAGTGGACCTACCGTGCTTTTAGATTCTTGGAACCTTATATTTTTCAAGTGGTCTACTGCATTTCGCTTCATTAGAAATAAAACAGAAAGAAGTCTAATCCTGCTATATTAAATACAAACACTGTGATTACAGTTTGACTCGCGTCAGCTGAAGCCTGGGATCTATCATACTCGTATTACATTTTAAGCTTCTTTTTAAAGCGGTCTCACAGCAAGTTACACGCTAAATGAGAGTAATTGTGGAACTGACTGCAATATCAATAAGGGATCCAAATAGCGAATAGCACGCCCAGATAGGAATGCATTTTAAAGTTTTGAAACGCATAGATTCTACATTGGCATGCATTTGTTCAGCTGTAATGCAGTCCTTAACGGTACCAAACGAAAGGCAGGAGTTCAGATTGCAGCTCTAAAAATGTATTTTAGCGGCAGCTAGACCACGAAGAATTTAGATTGATGGCGGCCGCTGAACCAATAGAACTGGGTAATATTCAGACGAAAAAGTGAGCACTGCAGGGATAGTATTCGGCGGAAGCCGCTGAGATTAAAATACCTAATACGTTTCTTATATTTAATATCTATCATACATCCATTATAAATAAAAAGCGAAAATACGCCAAGAACAGACTGTACATTCAAACTGCATTGTGGAAGTCCTTCCTTTTCAAGAAGTATATTCACTTGTTCAGATTACCTTTTTCGATTGGACACATATGTCCACATTCTCCCATCTATTTGCTCATTATTAGCTCCAGCAACAAGTTCATCATCAGACTCTTCAGAACCGGAAACTTCACTTCCAAATTCACTGTCACCGATTTTCTCAACTTCTTCATTATCGTTATCTTCGCTGCACACTTCAGGAACGTCTTCGTCACTATAATCACTTTCTTCTAAAAGCTTAGCTAGTTGCTCGTCAGTTAGCAGAATTTTATTTGAATTCATTATGACCAAATGTTAACAGCAAACTGAAAGTAAATTTTGAATCCTGCTTTTATATAGACATACGACAAACATGTATAATTCCTGTAAATTCCCCAGACATGTCTTACCAATAAAATGCATGCATGCAGCAACATGCACGAATAGGCAAAATTCGCCAGACGGCATTTTACAATGAAATTCATGCATGCAGCGACATGTACTAGCAGGCATAAAACATGAATTGACTACAATACGCGTAGTACCGAAATGGGTTAAAATTGTCCCATCACGTAAAGAAAGTAATAAAAATTTCAGGTATCAATTTTTAAATTTCTATTTCTGGCATACGGTGACAGACAGCATAGGAATAGCATACCTAGAAGCACAACGACGTAATAGCGTCTGAAAAAAAATGGCACAAGGAAATTCCAATCCTGGGTCATTTTTGACCCGGTTTTGGGGTTACTAGGGTTAAATAAATTGTAATTGGTTGTTTTAATCAGTGCAAGTGAGTTGTACAGGGTGGAGCTTGTAGTGGACCGTATGTTCTATTATTGGGCGGCTTAGACTGTTACAGGATCATTCTTTAGGGTTGGGTAAGGGAAAAGGATAGTTTTCCAACGGCTTCATGCAGTCTCACATAAGGAGGGAAATAAACACTTGAACCCGCTGGTAGGTGTTCGTAAACACAGAAAGATATCTGGCTGTATTATTTATTGACTATCAAAATACTCTACATATGCACTTAATTTATGATGAAAATTTTAATGGTTAAGCACTTGCTTCTATGTTGATCCAAGTAAATTGCAATTCTACCAAACGTGTTGCACTTTATAAGAAACTGTAATAATAGTGTCAGCAACTTCAGCATAATTGCATATGGTTACTGGGTCCATCGAGAAGCGCTGACTGCTGGTAGTGCATTTTTTGATGTATGTATGTTGCAAATGAAGTACAACCATTCACTTAATTCTCAAAATTAGAAGATCATGTTTGATTCCTAAAGAAAGGTTACTTCAAAGTATAAATACAATTTTACTTAAATTAAAGCAAGAATATTATTTTTAATGAAATTTTCATCAGATCAAATGGCAATTTATTTGATTATTTATATACTAAGGAGCTAGGGCACTGAAATAAATGTTTTGCTATTAAATTTAAGGGCCTAATACTTCGCTATTTAGCAAAATATATATCTAATATTTAAAAAACAATTTTTAAAGAGCTACAAATATATAAATAAGTCGTTTCTACCCACCGTATAGAAAGTCGGCTTTTGCGCCCTAGTATTAGGGAACAAAACTGTAAATTTCCAATCAGCCAATATTTTTGCCTCCCGCATTTGTGTTTATATCACCATTGATACTACACCAAAGTTTGGCAACACTATGTCGACTTGTAAATTTAACAAAATGTCATCACAACAATCTAAAGTTACTAGATACACATCTAATAAATTCGCAAAGCAAAACTTTAAAATTGTTGCATTAAAAACTGGCGTTGGAAGAAAAAATCCTATACATATATCATATTACAGGAGAAAAGGTTGATTTCCTCTCTTATGCGTTTAATGCCCTTTGCTAACGCGTCGGGCATTAAATTCACACGCGGGAGGAAATGAATACCTTTGCTCCCCAGATATATAAATAGCTATTAAAGCATAATGGCACGTCCATGCATTGCTATATTTAGTTTTAGCGTTACTAAATGAATAACATTTTCTGCTATGATTAAATATTTCAGCGCCTGGTGCAGTTCTAGACTTCTTATCGACTCCTACGTCGATGTTGTATTAGCAAAATGTGTTTTAAAACAAACACTTGGTTCATTACAAATGCGCTCTTCTCTACTCATATTCCCAGTTTTAACTTCCTATTGCTAATACTTTATACAATCTAAAAGTGGGATTTCTCAGTAGTGTTCCCACTGCCTTTTTTCAGCGATCGGGCACTTTTCCTTCTTACCGCACTGCTAATATTCATATATCTGCAGTTACTCCATTTCTCTTGAACTTTCTCTCTTTTCTGGTCATGCTATTATCTCCGTTTATTTTTATTGGATCTTTTACTTTATAATATTTTCATTTACTTCTTCTATTTAAAATTCGTTTGGGGACCTCACGTGCCTTTTAATTTCATGATAAAGGTTCTTTGCTTCTCTTTTTAATAGTTTTTTTCGATGTTCTCTTCTCGTTCCGTGTTTGATTGATCCTAATCATAACATAATGGACACAAACATGAACAATTAATATTAGATGTTTAAGTTTTTCTCTTGAATTTGGTGATTGCTACATGTAAAAATGTTTACACAAAATAAAGAACTGTTGCACGTGCAGGCTAGATTAAAATATCGACTTACAGCGGCGACTGTGGACATATTACGTTACACTCAGGGCCCTACATCTCATAGTTTTTTGTTTTACACTATTCTTACAGGGAACTGGAGATATTTGGGCATAGTCTAATTTGTGAATTCGTCACGCAGGCGAAAGCCAAATAGAGATTAAAATGGTAATTTACGGCTCCGGGTGCTAGTCATCCAGATCGGGAGCACCGAAGATATTATAATACGATTTAAACTGCGGTAGAAATACTGCTTTATAATGGAAACATTGTGATTGGATAATTACCCAGCGGAATCGCTGTGATTGATTGTATGGTGGACACACCATTGGTATTCCCGAGAGGAGATATCAACTACCGGCTGATATTTAACCAAAGGTAAAGGGACACCGGAAGTTAATCATTAAGTAGACAGAGTCAGAACATAACAGTTTGGGCACCTTACTTTATTCCTAATTACACGTTTGTCACTACTTTTGATCAGCGGACGATTGCATGGCTACAGCAGATTGAGGGATGACAGCCGTAGATTTTCTTACTTTTAATTATCTGTTTGTCGGTACTTTCGATCAGCGGGCGATCTCATCGCTACAGCAGATTGAGGGCTGGCATGCGCAATTTCCTTCACCGATAATTTCCTCTACAACCAGCAAGTTCTTCTTTGCACTGACTAAGTTGCAGTACTGCCATTACTACACCAACAACTGAAGAGTATCAAATTTTCCATTAGACTGTACCTTCTAGCTTCTCTATTTTTAATTTACATTTCGTTTTCCCACGTTACCACTGTTTCTCTTTTTCGCTGGAGCTTTTACCACTTCTTCCATCTGTTGCGTCCTTATTTATTTTCTCATATCCTTGTTAAGCTATCTCTCTCTATTTGCAAAGATTCCTTTGCTATAGAGGGGCCGTCAAAAGGGACTGACTATTTTGTTTTCTGTATAAAAGCTTATTGTTGTAAGTTACAAATTTAAGCAAAACGATTTGTTAATGTGTAAGAACAGGAGATTTATTTATCAAATACTCTATGCTACAAGTGGCCTCCATCATTTTCAATACATTCTTCTAAGCGTCGAACGAAATTAATCAGCACTCTAATAAATAATTCCTGCGGAATAGCTCAGATTTCTGCTTCAATACTTGTTTTAAGTTCATCAATTGTTCTTGGTTTTGCAATATATATTTAATTTTTAGGTAACCTGAAAATAAATTTTTGCAGCATTGCAAACATTAAATTCTCTTTGAAGCAAACGTTGCACTTGAATTATTGAATTAACTTTAATAAATTGTTCAAAACAAAACATATGTTGTTGCATTGGCCATGTATCCATTTTACGAAGTGTGCAAAAATAAAAATAGTGATAAGGAAGCAGGAATACAAACCACCAATACAGGGTCTGATAATGCTGTGTTACTCCAAATATTAGAACAGCTAAAGGTGTTGCCTACACTCACTGCAAATGTGGAATTGTTGACACAGTCTGTAAACAATTTTTCGACTAGATTAGATTCAATGCAGGATCAAATATCGGAGTTAAAGCAGAGCACTGAGTCAAATACCAAAAAAATGGTAAAACTAGAAAGTGTTATAAAGAGTCAAGATCTTGAAATAAAGGCGCTACATAAACACGTAAATGAATTGGATCAGTATACGAGGAATAGAAACATAGAATTACATGGGGTTACCGAATCTGAATCAGAAAACTTAACTTTAATCTTAAGTAAAATTGGAGCGAAACTGAACATAGTGAGTTTCAATGCAAATTCAGTAGAAGCCATACATAGAATTCCACATAGAAGAACGGATAAGCCAAGACCTATTATTGTCCAGTTCAACAGCAGGATTATAAGAAATCTATTTATTGAAAGTAGCAAAAGAACCAAAATAACATCCTTGGACATTGATCTGGGCAGTGAAAACAGTCGAATCTATGTAAATGAACATTTATCTCCTTATAATAAACAGCTGCTTTGGAGGGCAAAGAAAATTAAAGAAGATATGCACTACAAGTACGTCTGGACAAAAAAAGGCGTTGTATATATGAAAAAAACCGATAATTCCCACACAATCAAGATATCATCCGAAGACGACCTCCCTACTAATTAGAACGATCTCAGTTCAAGTATTAATTTAGGTGGAGGTAGCAATCAAGAAGAGCGCAAACTTCAGTTATATTATCAAAATGTGCGTGGCTTAAATACTAAAGTGAATGACTTTTATTTAAATGTGGTGTCCTGCGATTATGATGTTATAGTGATAACCGAGTCATGGCTTAAAAATAATGTAAACAACAATGAATTATTTGGTGACAAATATGTAGTTTTTAGACAAGATAGAGATGTAGATATTTCGGGAAAATCCAGAGGTGGTGGTGTTTTGCTTGGGGTTAGTACTAATTATCAAGCGGAACAGATGGCCATTGTTTTTCCTGGTGCCAGGTTTTGTGATCTTTTATGTGTCAAGGTTGTTTTAAATTTTAAAACCTGCTTATACATTATTGTTGTGTACATTACAAATGCTTCTAGAAAGGATTATGAGCAATTATTTGAGTACCTAAGTAGCTTACCATTTATTTTCAATGAAAATTGCATGCTGTTTGGGGATTTTAATTGTCCAGATTATTCAAAATATTTTTTAGAAAATACAAAAACAAATTTGTCTCCTAAAACTATAGCCTTAATAAACTTTATAAATTTCTTAAATTGTAAACAGCACAACCATGTCACCAACACAAACGGCAGAATACTAGATTTAATTGTATCTTTTAAGGAAATCAAGGTATTCAGGGAGTCCGACGGGATAGTGCCAGCGGATCCACATCATCCTGCATTATCATGTGAGTTTACTATTAAATCTTCTAAAGAAAAATTTGGTAAAATTAATAATGAATTCATATATGATTTTAAGCATGGTAATTATGATTTACTGACTCAGTTAATTAGAGACACAGATTGGAGTGATCTAGATAATTACAACGTAATTGATGAAGCGGTAAAGAAATTTTATGATATTATTAATAATATTTTGGACTGTAGTATTCCCAAGTCACGAAAACGTAAACGTAAATTCCCTTATTGGTATAACCGAGCAATAATTCAGAAATTAAACGCTAAAAATAAAAATAGAAAACTTTTCCGTGAAACAGGAAATGCCGTTTTTAATGAAAATTATAAATCATTGCGATCTGAAACTAAGACACTGATTAAGTATGCTTATAAAACATATATGGAGAATTTAGAAATCAATATTCAAAACGAGCCAAAATGTTTCTGGAATTTTGTAAGAGGCAAACGTGCATCCGGTGGTACTCCTGAATCAATGATTGATACAGACGGAACATCAATACAGGATGGCGTAGACGTAGTAAATGCTTTTGCCAGGTATTTTAGTAGTCAATACACTGTAGACAGAAATGTAAATTACAATTTAGAGCCAATCGCTAATATCATAGCAAATATAAATATAAACATTATAACTTATGACGAGGTAGTGACTGCTATTAAACAGCTAAAAAATACACGGGCTACTGGTCCTGATAATGTCCCAACCTACATCATAAAAGGGTGTGCTGACTATCTAGCTGGCCCTTTATGTACTTTATTTAATTTAAGCATAAGTACGAACACATTCCCCATGAAATGGAAAAATTCAAAAATCACTCCAGTTTTTAAAAAAGGTAGTAAATCTGAAATAGCAAACTACAGGCCCATCTCTTTACTAAATATTTTTGCAAAAATATTTGAATCAATTATAAACAAACACGTAAGACAACAAATTAATTCATTTCTCTGTATTGAACAGCACGGATTCATCAATAAGCGTTCTACGGTAACCAACTTAAGCATTTCCACTCAATATATTTCTGACGCGTTAGAAAAACAATACCAGGTTGATGTCATTTTTACAGATTTTGCGAAAGCATTTGATACTGTGAACCATAATATCCTCTTAAACAAACTTCATAAATTTGGCTTTACTAATAACTTAATTAAATTTTTTCATTCTTATCTCTCTGAGCGCAGTCAGTGTGTTTATTTAAATGGTTATTCATCGGATCAGTTTGTAGCATATTCGGGTGTACCGCAAGGAAGCATCCTTGGTCCTCTTCTTTTTGTGATTTTTATAAATGACATATGTGATGTAATCAAATCTTGTGATAAACTACTATATGCTGATGATTTTAAACTCTTCTTAAGGATTAATTCTGAAGCAGACTGTTTGTTTCTGCAAAACGATTTGGATAACATTTGGAATTGGTCTATCGTTAATAAACTACATTTTAATGTTACAAAATGCCAATGTATGACTTTTACTAGAAAGCAAAATTTTATTAATTTTAATTATACCATGGACAACGATAGTTTGCATCGTGTGGTTGAAATAAGCGATGTAGGTGTAGTTTTTGAACAGCCTTTGAAATTTAACATTCATATAGAAAATTTAATTAACTCGTCATTAAAACAATTAGGCTTCCTAATACGTAACACTAATTATTTTCATAACATTGCAACTTTAAAGACTCTGTATATAAGTTTGATTCGTTCAAAATTAGAATATGCAATAATAATTTGGAATCCACACTATCATTATTATTCAATAAAGCTAGAAAGGATCCAGAAAAAGTTTTTGAGATATTGTAATTACAAATCTGGAATAAATAACATCAACAATGACTATCAATCCAATTTAAATCATTATAACTTTACAACACTAGCCGAACGAAGAAAAACGCATATACTGCTTTTCCTATATAAGATAATAAATTATCATTTGGATGTGCCCTCACTATTATCACAATTAAACTTTATGATACCAGATAGACGTACTAGATCGTATTTCACTTTTGCCTACTCGTATAACACAAATATTCATTTACATTCGCCTGTTGTTGCTATGGCTTTTAATTTTAATCGCATGAATATGCATATGGATATTTTCTCACAATCTTTTGCACAGTTTCGTGCTGCCATAAGTGGGGAATGTGGTTGATACCATCAGAATCTTTTTTGTTTTTGTTTTTTAGTTTAATTTAATTAATTGCATGAATTATCATGATACGTTTTGATGCATATACATGTTTTTTTTTCTCGCAGCGTCCACTGTGTTGGGTGCATTGTAATTTTCTTTAAATTTAAACATGTATTTCCTGTAATTGGGTCTTGGTACCTGTTGGAAATAAATCTTTAAATAAAGAGGCAAAGAAATTAAAATCTATGTAGTTTTAAAAGTTACAGATAATGGAATAGTACTTCAATATCAATATTTTTTTATATACACAACTACGTTATAATTGTAACATATCAAGATATCATTTGCTATTGTATGTCCAAAACTTAAACTAAGCCTTGTTTTGTTTTCAACTATACACTCTACAAATGCAATTGCTGATACCCCGAAGCCAAAGCCTGAAGTAATCTCGTTTTATAACGAAACTGGAAGGTGCCGACGTTATGGATAAAATGCTGGGCATATACACACGCCGAACAAGCCGTTGGCCATTAGCCTTTTTTTCAATATATTAGATGTAGTAACTCTGGCTGCCTACTTTATCTACACTGAAAACAATCCCACGAAGTATCAGACCACAAGTAAGAGAAGAAATTTCTTAAAAGATCGAGCTCATAATCTGTGCTTGTTAGCTGTGAACCACAGAAGCGACAATTCCATGGTATTACAAAATCGGTTTACGAAAAAACGCCATTGAAAGTGTAGTAGGAATTTCTATGAAAACTTCTAATAATTCCAACCTTGTCCCCGAACAGGAATCCTCTAGACGCAGTAAAGGGTGTATGCAAAATGTGTTATCGCAGCGACGAGAATAAAAAAAGAAAAGTCCGCAGGATGTGTAGTATTTGTAACAATTCTGTGTCTCTTCAGCACACGAATTAGAGGGTAAAATGTCTTCAATGCCAGAAAAAATAATAAGAATTCATTTTATTTGATATTTTCTAACATTTGAAACATAAAAATAACAATAAATTTATACAAATATTGAAAACACTGTTATTTTTCTTGTTTTTTTCGGTACAAAATATATAGTAGTACCCATGTACCATCGTCCGCCAGAATGTGTTGATTTTTTTGTCAAGTCCAAAGAAACCCGACACTCCATACCTCCCAATATATGACATTTTCATATACTTAAAATTATATACTTGGAGATGTCCTAGAAGCTCAAATTGATTCGTCCTCCCAAAAATGGAATATTCCATATTTTATACCCTAAAAGTACCCGGTTACCACCTTCAGCCACATAAGGGTTACAACACAAGTTCAGGTTTAGATACTATCAAAATAATGAAAGACTTCAACGGGAAGCAAAGAGCAATGATCGGCAACGCTCAGCTACCAAGACGAGTTTTAGAGTATATTTTAAGTAAGCTATGGATAAATGGAAGCAGCCACAGAAGCTTCCACTTAACAACAGGGCCTTATTAGTGGCTTTGTGAATCGGCCGCCAAACTAGTAACACAACCTTTATTGTTACAACACAAAGGTGCTTTACGACATGAGTTTAACATCCAAAACACTGAACAGTCAGTTACTCGATGCAAACTTCATAAATCGGGAAAAATTTACCGACCCGTTGCCCTAACTATGCTACGATGCACCGTAACGAGGTTACCGACTATTGTTTAGGGAGATGGGGTGGTTCATTGTAATATTAATTAGGGCAACGACCAATTAAACGGAATCCAGACGTTTAATACCACAGACTCTAACACTTTGGCTATTCAGGAAATACAAAGGTAAACCCACTAAATGTGGAAATATTGGCCTCCCTTTAAAAATGCTAGCACAGTTCGCGATATACGAAATAATAGCGCACGATTTATTAATTAAAGGAAATCTATTGACCTGAAGAAGATTTGAGAAATAGTTATACAAACATTAAAAAAGAAGTTTTAGTAGTTTTAAAATCACTTGACTTCGAAACAGTTTGACAGAACAAAGTCCACCTACAATAGTAACATCAGCAATTAGTGAACAAACAACAAAATTTACATAATTTAACTCGGCAGCGTTCGTTGAGAACGCACTCCAATTTTTTGCTTATATACTTGACATAAATATTGTGGCTGTAATACTCTTCTGCGTTTTATGTCAGGTAAATAATGGGTTACTTTATTTCGAACTAAATTGTCGTATATAATACAAAGAAGAATATGATTATTGCCAACAGTATTTGTCGTTCAGAGAAAAAGTAACTGTCGCTACAAAATTATGTACGAGCGGTACGTAGGTCTTCTAAAAGCAACAGCTACGAGTAAAGTCTAAACGACAAATAATATTAAAAAAATTAGATCACGGATTGTGTTCATCAAGATAATCCAATGAATATTCAAAAAAATCTTAAAATTATTATTAATAATAACAATGACTATTATTATTATTATTGTCTTTATTATTTTTGTGCATATACACATATGTAAAAAGATGAAATACATATATACACAACACGAAGCAGTATCAGCGAAGTTTAACCAGCGGTCCTTCTTACACTTAACTATTGCTGCATCATAATTGTGCCGCACGCGAGTACAATAAAATAACAAACTAAATCATAGAAAAAACAGAAGAAAAGGGCAGTTGTAATAGAAATATCTAATTAATCTAGCGAATTATAAATGTACGGCATTGTAACTAGAACTTCTTGGAAATGACGCAAAGTTATGCTAAATCATAGTGAGTCGATTTGGATTTCTAAGATCGCGATTGTGAATAGCCTTCCTAAACACAAGCTTTTCTGTTCGGCTCTATAAATCACATTACTATCATTAAGGACACAAAAAAGTGCAACTTAACCGTATCCGACATTCTAAGCCATTTTAGTTCATATAAATTAGCAGACACATGATCATATTCCTTTAATTTAAAAATAAAACGACAGCATGTCCAAATCCAAATCCATATAGCCATTTTTTATGCATCCCGAAGCGGGCGAAAGGCCTCCCCCTTTTTCTGCCACCAGCGCCTGTCTTGTGCCTTGTCCATCCAGTTTTTCCCAACCATCTCTTCTATCTCGTCGGTCAATCTCGCCTTGGGACGCCCTCTCCTTCTTTTTACGAACGTGGGATACCATTTGGTAACTCTTTTAGTCCATCAGTTTTCTAGTCTGGCCAGGTGTCCCGCCCAGTTCCATTTAAGAGTTTTACAACTGTTTTCTACATTGCGAGTTTTTAAGCGTTTTTTTAAATTTTTGTTAGCCTTACCCGGTCCTTTAATGCTATTTTTAAAATGGATCGTAACATTTTGTTTTGAGTGATTACGAGTTTATTAAGTGAGCTTTTAGTTGTTGCCCACACCTGCACACCATATGTTAGAGTGGGAACAATGCATTTATCAAACACTTTTTGTTTTAAATGTTTTAACGACCAAAACTTCTTCCATCCTTGGGTTATTCTGCGTTGGGTTTCTTTTTCTTGCGTGTTCTTGAAGGATATTAGCTGACCTAAATATATTGTTTCGGAAACCATTTCCAATTTTGTGCTTTGAACCATTATTCTGCTTTCTGAGCTGTTTGTTAGTCCTTTTGTTTTTTTAAGTTTATGTGCAGTCCTGCCTCATTGCTCTTATTGCTAAGTTCGTTTAGCATGTTCTCCATTTCTTTTGCAGATGAAGCGAATAGGACCACATCATCGGAAAATCTGAGGTTAGAAAGCCGTTTTCCGTTAATGTTGATACTTTTATTGTTCCACTTCAGGTTCCTAAAGATTTGTTCGATTGTGACGTTGAATAATGTTGGAGAGAGAGGGTCTCCCTGTCGCACTCCTCTGAGAATTCGAAAGAGTGGACCGTTTCTCTCAAATTTTATATGTTTCTATTTTTTCGTATATATTTTTGATTATGTTTATGTATTTGTTGTTTATTCTCTGCTCCTCCAGTGCCCTCCATATATAGTGGTGTTCCAATGAATCGAAGGCCTTGGTATAGTTGGGTGGGTTGACTGTATGCAAATGGTCTATGGTAGAATATGATTTTCTAAATCTTGCTTGCTCATACGGTTGGTTTTTATCTAATGTTGAGCTTTTTTGGAGAATTATATTTGCAAAGACTTTATAAATATATACCTATTTGAAATAAGGCTGATGGGTCTATAGTTACTATTTTTTTCCGTGTCGCCTTTCTTATGTAGCAAGATAAGTACAGCTTTTGCCCATTGATTTGAAATGGTTTCTGTTTCCATAATTTTGTTGAAAATCCAATGTAGTTGGTAGATTATTTCCTCAGTTCCAAATTTGAGCATTTCTCCTGTGATGCCATCATCGCCCGGTGTTTTCTCATTTTTTTGGCGTCCTACTGCTTTCCTGATCTCGGTTCTTTGGATTATTGGAATATCTTCTGTGTCCCTATGGCTAATGTTCCGTTTTTGTTGTTCCTTTATCCTCTCTGCAGGGTTGTAGTTACTATTGCATAGCTCTTTGTAGTATTCGGTTGCAATCGTCAATATTTTGTCTCTATTTCCTTCTTTTTTGTTGATATTCGGATCTGCTAGCTTATGAATCCAGCTTTTTCCTCTGGCAAGTTCTTTCCCAATTTTCTTTGTTGAGCCACTGTCTTAAAGAATTGGCTGAACGGTTTTTGCTCCCAATTTCTATTGTCATTTCTGATTGCTCGTTTAGTTGTACTCGCAGTATTCTACTTGTGCTCTTAAGCTGGTTGTTCTAATTTGTTTTAGTTCTTCTCGTTTTCTGATCATTTCTCTGGTTTTGTTTGTGATCTTTTCCTTTGTTTTTATGTTCAGTTTTGTGGATTGTTGCGAGTGGGTGGCTGCTGCTAGCAGGCTGGTTTCAAATTTGTTATAGGCTTTTTGTATTTTCATACCATTCAATTCTTCTTGCTTGGGCATAATTTTGTTTAGGTGTTGCTTGTTTTCTTTGATATTGTCTTCTGTTAGTCCTGTGTTTGTCTTGTTTTTAAACATTTTTTTTCTTTGTTTCCTTTTGTCTATTTTTAAAGTTGTTCTTACCAACCTATGATCGGTATCAAATACAAATATGGAAGTTGGAGGTCTCTTCCTTAAATATTGACTACACCTATTTAATATGTGCTGGCACCATGCAGGAATACTAACACGCACGCAATTATTATTAGCGGCTACACATAAAATAAAAGAACAACCCCTTTATCTAATAGTAAAAAGAAGATACAGAGAACTTTAGCAATTATAATATAATAAGCCAACTTAAGGCCGAAATAACAACTCATCTAGTACAGCTAATAACAGAAATAATATTAATTGAAGAAAGGATTCAGAAACGGAAGATCCACATTTGGTAGTATACAAGTACTACAGCAATTAATAGACGAAAGAAGAATGAAATATCAAGAAATGTATCTTGCTCTTATTAAGCTAGTAAAAGCTTTCATATCTCAAATGTGTATAAATAGACATGACGAAGTACACTCAATAAACTAAGATTTAATAAAAATATTAGGGAGTTGCTACTATGACAAGCCTAAGAATAGTTCGAGGAAACCAGTTTGAAGCTACAAATGTCGGTCTCCAATACTTGGAGCTGGATCACATCCTCCTTGATTTCTTGTAAAGCATAATACAGTACTCATTTTCAAGGAAGAGAAAATAGAGGTAGGTTTTCTATGCCGATCGTCGAATATGCCAGTTTCTTGAAACCTCGAGCAATGCTTTCCATTATGAAATTTTGTGACATCGCCGGTTAACGACTCACCATGGTGGCGTCTAGCCAATGATACGAGGAGCGTTAAAATCTGAAGTATAATTTGAATTGGGCGCCAAAAGACAACAACATGCAAAGAAGTTGTATACATTAATTAGTGCTCTGAAACAAGTTGTTACGGTATTAATTCATCAGATCGACATAGGTCGTATTGATTGCCCACAATCGGGTACAAACTACAGGGTTCGCCGGCTTTCCCTAGAAATCACAGATCTTAATGTGTCGGAGCAGATTTTGTTGCTCCGGTTACTCGCACTTAGCTCAGAAGGGAAGGGGTAGTTCGAAGACTTAAATGGAAAACCGACGGGGTACTTACCCTAAAGCTTGCTTAACAGAAAAAGAAATGCCTGAGCGCCACTTGGTTCTGATTAGGGGTGGCTAACGTGTCTAGAACCAAGAACAATACAAGTAGCCTATGTAGAAGCCCTCCAGGTACGTTGCTGAACACCTCAGCCTGTTGGTTACCAAGCCTCCTCCGAGTAGCCGGGTGACCTTGTCGTTAAATCACTTACCTTCAAGGCCACCATCACTAAAGAATAACAAAAGAACACTGACTGGCCCAAATCTCGGGGCTCGCTTAATCATAAGAGCATGCTTTAACTTCACAAAATTAATTACACTTGGCCTTTGCCACACTGGATTAGTGAATAACCCAGAAAGGGTTTCAAAATTCATAAAAATAATGATCTGATTTTAACAAGTTTATTATTTAAAGGAACAAATGACAGTTTATACGAATCGGTACATTAAAACAAACACCCGGAGGTGAGTTTAAATTTAGTAATACGATATCCTACGTGAATATGAAAAGGGGCCCCACAAAACCAAAATATATCTTAAGGGCTAGTTACAAAGACACAGAAAAACATAGTATGATCCAAAACAAATGATATAAAATGAACGCCAGGAGTAAAGCCCCTGGTAAACATTAACTGAAACAGATCATAGGTCCTAGCGGACGTACGCAACGTTTATAAGCACTGACGCACAATAAAATATAAAATCGCACATTAAGTTAGGTACCAGAGTTACCTAATTGGTACAATGCAGGGCGCCTACCTGATAGTTGCAGCATGCAGTCTTAAGTGCAGATGTAGTTGTCCTCGTGGAGGCCTGGTAAAACGTGCCAGAGGTGTAGCGAATTCTCCAGAAGAGGCAACAGGTGGAGCAGAAACTCGAGGGAATTGAAGACAGTCGGCAGCAAACATCAATCAACGAAGTGACAGCAAACAACACTATATCGCGCGGTGGCCCTTCCTTTAATTAAACCCGACGTTGACACAGATATGCATTACGCAATGGTTTTTTCCCGACTTAACAGGGAAAAAAGTTAGTTGAGGCTCATCAGATATCGTTTCTCTAATCGAATCGGCAAAAAGTGCCAAAAGTCTCCCCGGAAACCAACTGTATGAAACGAAAATCGGCCAATTTAACAACGTCCGAGTTAAATACACTTCCTCTGCCCACCGCGCATTTTCAAAGACACCCAAGGATTAATGTTCACTTCGAAGATTCGGGTTTAACTGCACTCGCCATTAACGTGCCCCAAGGCACTCGAAAATTCGCACCAAAAGTCAAAAAGGATTCACAATTTAATCACCACAAGTTAGCAAAAGCTACCACAAGTTAGCAACAGCTTCCCCGATTCGCAGCGCAAGCTACGAACCGGGGTAGCGAAAATCACAAACGCCTAGTTCACTCAAGAGCTGGGTCCAGATTCTTCATTTCAAATCCGGACTCCGCGTGAAGAACACGACGGAAAAGAGTTTAGAACTCCGAAACCACTAATTTTAAATGCCTCATTCCCTAAGGAGTTATCAATTTTTATTTCCTTTTATACAAAGCTTGGTCATCAGAGAAGGTTCTAGAAAGAATTTCTGGCTATACAGCGGATTCCAAAAATATTAAGTTACAAGGTCAATCCTGCCCAACTTTAAACGATAATTTATAAGAGGGACATTATGCTGTTATATTCCTAGAAGCTTAACTACGTCGGGCAGTATTTAAATAAGTTGAAGGTTAGGACTCAAAGCGATTTAAGCTGGGACGTAAACAAAGGATGCCTTATGTTCCCAATTCGAAGAAATATGATTTAGACGGAAGTAACTGCAATAGATTACATACGGCTCCGAGGAAATGCTTATTAGTGAGAATTCCAAGGACCGCGGGCATATTTGAGCTTGAACTGAATGAATTGGCTGCAGCATTTTAAAATTATAATACAGGGCCGTACCAGAAAATTTTAAATAGAATAATTTCAGCTTAAATGCACTAATAACACCCAATCGTGGAATTGATGACAAGGATAGCTTAATGACGTCAAAATCACTTAACAAAGTCCTAACTCCATTCATTCGTTAAGTCGTCACAATTAATTTTCGTTCAATTGACAAGCATGCGTCAAGCAGAAGTACATTCAAGCGTGGAACAATGCATTATTAGTAAATTTCTTATCAACGAAGATATCAAACCATAAAAAATTTGTGTAAAAGTTAAGAGACAGTTTGATGCGCAATCACTAGCAGACATAAGCGTTTACAAAAGGAATAAAGCGTTTAAAGAAGGCTGTAAAGGTACCGAGAATGAACAGCATTCTCGCAGTCCAAAAACATTGACAACAGAAGAGAATGCCGACAGAGTAAAATGCACTTATTGGAAACGATTGTCGAATTACAGTGGGGGATATTCCTTCTGCATTAAATATCAGTACGGGTAACTTGACACAAAACGCGAGTACTCTGTCTCTCCCCATTTCGCTATTCACACGATGACTAAGATCCAAAAATTGAAATCGACCATGCTGTCCTATTTACCATACATTTCGGACCTTGCTGCAAACTTTTTTTATTTGTTTGGACCCTTAAAAGAGTTTCTAAGAGAAAAATACCTTGTTGTAATGAAGAAGTCATCGAAATTGTTCGGCAATGAGTGTGACAGCAGCCAAAATAATTTTTTCTCGTGGAATACAGACACTTCCGGAAAGATGGCACCAGTTATTTAAAGAGTGGGAGACTAAGTAGAAAAATTACATAATATGCATTCCTTGTGTTTGTTTTTGAATAAGTATTAAATTGTTAAGTCATTTTGCTGTTTCAGATGCTTAATTGCATTTCACGCCGTTAGTTAGGTCAATTTGGTATTTTAAATAGCCGCCTAGGCTTTAGAGCAGCGTGCCCGTATGCTAAGCCCTTTTAGTTCTTTATTTGGCTCCATCGCCTAATTCCAGAATCACGATTTCGCACATATTTAGCCCCAAAAGCAGTATTTTCCGTCGGTTGGAGCTCTCCTCTGATGGCGTTTTTCCGAATTCCGAATAGCACGCGGTGGTGGCGTGATACCAGCGTGGCCCGCATTGGCTTGTTTCATTCTGTCGCCTTGCGATTCGCTGTGGTTTAGTCACGTGGGGGACGCGGCCAAGGTGACCCTTTGCCAACGCTTCCCTCTGGGCATTCAGCCGAGAGCCGTCGAACGAACAAGTGGTCGGATAGTGTATGTGAGTTCGTGCGACGCTCCCGCCCTTGGCGGGGGCGTCAGCCCTTTTTCCCGTCGAGTGCTGCTTCAGCAATTTTGTGATAAACTGTTTCGCCTTATGTGGCAGTGGTCCGCAGCCCGTGGCAGAGAGCGCTTGTGTGGTGGTTGTGAGTCGGAGTTTTTCGAGTTGTCTTCGGCGTAGCGTGGGTGTTTTTGGAGCCCAGTTCCTGCTTCCGTAAGTGAGGGGTCGTGCCCCCTTCATCTCGACCTACGAGGATTTGGTTCAGCAGAACGAAAGTGGCCTCTTTCTTTTCGTCGTCCCGTTGTACGCGTCTTGACGTGTCTCCCGTCGCCATTGAGGCGGTTGTGCATTCACCCCCTGTCGCCGTTGTAGCATCGAAGGTACCTACCAACTACGATTGCAGCTTGTCGCAACTCAACTGTACCAGGCTCCCTCGCCGCCTACGCACTAAGGTATGTGTCTTTAACCTGATTACCGCTGTGAACGCGAGTGCTAAGATAAATCGTCGCTGCCCTTGCATAAGGCAACGTGCATATTTGTACTCATTACTCATTACTGCGCCAGTGCATTCATTCAGACTTGCAGACTGTTCATGCCGCGAATGCTAATGTAAATCGTCGCTGCCCTTGCATAAGGCAACGTGCATATTTGTACTCATTACTCATTACTGCGCCAGTGCATTCATTCAGACTTGCAGACTGTTCATGCCGCGAATGCTAATGTAAATCGTCGCTGCCCTTGCATAAGGCAACGTGCATATTTGTACTCATTACTCATTACTGCGCCAGTGCATTCATTCAGACTTGTAGACTGTTCCTGCCGCGAATGCTAATGTAAATCGTCGCTGCCCGCCGCCTAAGGCCACGTACATGTTTGTACTCATTGCTACCTATTCCTGCTCATTGCTGTTCACTAATGTTCAACATCTGTCGTTAAGTTTAGAGCGCGCGTGCCAGCTGGTGCCCTTAATTATAGGTTAAGTTTAGATACAGGGCGACGCATTCTGCTACCCCTTTGTAACCCGAAGTGCAATATATGATTGGTTAGTTAAGGGAACTATTGTTTGTTTCGGCTTGTGCATGTTCTGTTACAGATAGACGCCCCTTTATTGTACTGATTATTGTACGACGGAACGAGGAAGCTGTGAGCGTACAGGTGAGTGAGACAGCTGCGTAGTTGCGGTCGGATTGACACCTAATTACAATCCTTGCCTAAGGCAATCCCGAAATTGTTATCTGACCTTGCAACTCTTGAGTAATCCTATCGGCGGAGTATTGTGCATGCTTCGCTCCCGTTTAACCGTCCAGGCCCGGTTAGCCGGGTTAAGACAGGCTTGGTGGCGCCCTCATGATTTCGACATACCCTGTATATATTATGCCACAACACGCTTGCCCAGAACGTATCGTGTGACTCACGCCCGACTCCCTGAGCGTTCCAGCCGTGGCCTATTAGCCTATTTCGAGCCGATTTCAGGGCAAGTGTGCCAGTTTTTCAGGACTGATTCCGTGGTGCGATGCTCACCTTGGGTGGGTGTCGTAAAGTTCTTTTAATACCGTAACAAAATTATAATTTATATTTGAACGCTCCTCGTATATCACCTTTTTTCCTACTAGCCGATTTGACTTTTGCAAGCGAGCATATGTTCTGCTAGTTTAAGACCACCCCATACCACTGACTAACCGCGTGCCAACCATGTGTTATAGGCAGTAAACGGATGTTAATTTGTTACAGCCTATTTAAAGGCAAACATACGTTAACAAAAGTTACAAACTACATTAATTTAAAAAAATGTGTGAAAACTCCCAAAAACTGAAGCTTCCGCTCAGTAATAAATTTAGTTTTTTGATATAGTGACTATAATTCCATAGGATTAGAGGCCAGAAGAAAAGGAAGAAGCATTTTAAACTTTTGAACTACAAATATAGATGTGTAGCATTATAATGTGATTTAAAAGACGTCATTCCAAGTCATTGTTCATTGAAACGATGATTTTTTGTGACCGTTAGTGTATAAAAAAAACTTTCGGCCGCGTCGAAAGGAAATTTGTTAATTGCATTAAATGAATAGGTTCAAAAATAGCTTAGAAAGATGAAGTATATTGATCTTTATAGTACATGAGTAGAAAGGGGACCGCTATCCCCTCCACTTTTAATTGATTGATCTAATTAAACCGCGAATTAAATCCGCGATTTGATCTAATTCAGCGAATTAAACCGCGGATTGATCTAATTAATTTTCGCGGATTGATATAATTAATTTTCGCGTTTTGATCTAATTAATCACATATGAAGTTTGATATGTAATTTACATATGTGCTACTGATTAAATTACGCTTTTTAATTTGCTTCTGAAATTACACGGCGGCCATCTTGGTTTTCTGGCGCGAATATTTGAATTTTAAATTTTTCAGATTTTTTTTCTAAGTTCCAATTTTTGAAGTTAAACTTCCCGGGTGTCGGCCATCTTGGTTTTCTGCGTGCGCACTTCTCGTTGTAGTCGTAATTTTCGCGGAAATATTTGAATTTTCAAACTGCTAAATCTCCCTTTCTTGTGCTCCTTCTCTCTCTTGCATCGCATAATGGCTGTTTATATTTAAAAAAATCTCAGGCCGACCGGGGATTTGAACCCTAGTTGTTTGGCTAGTACCCAGACAACGTATCCACAGAGCTACCGAGCCGTTGCAAATTTTATGTGTATAACGGAAAGCTACTTTCTCTGCTCTGACGTTATGCTGCCAGCTTTAAAACAAACTATGTTTTCAAAAATTTAAATTATAAGAATGGGATTACATCTTCTATGGACTTAAAAGGTTGAAACGAATTTTAAAAAACTGATTCCGTAAGTAGTTTTGCTGGAATTAATTATGGTATTTTTATCAATTGGCCAAAGATGTCGTTGCCTGTCGTATCGCGGACAATCGCGGACAAGGGATTTGGCATATAACTGCTGGACCGTTTATAAAATTCAAGAATACTTTTCTCGATGACCTAATGGGCTATGTGCTGTTTTAAATTATGCACAAATTTCGTTATAATATCAATTTAAACTTTTATTTTTATATTTTATCCCAACAGGTCGTGTTCAATCTACACTTGCGTGCGGGTTTTCGGCGCCCTGTTTAATTAATGAATTTCAAACAAGATTTAACCCCATAGGTATATCTTACAAATTTTGTATGACGTAATGCTTCTCCAGTTTTAAAAAGCGGCGGATAATAATTCATGGAACTATTACGCAACAAACTTAAATAAAAATCCGTCGTCGGTATTCATATTTGTTGTAAGGGGCAACTGCCGGAATCCACAAGTTGAACGTATCGTTATAATTTTTTCTATTTCGTACTACCCAATTTCATAAAAGTATAAAAACTGCATCTTGTTTTCCAACAAATCGGTACAGGTTTGACGGCACGACGGTCTTTTTAATTTGTAACACCGAGATTGACATGTTTGGTTTTTATTTTATAAGTAAGCGTCTGAAATTGTGTCATTATATCGATCAAAACTGTATTTTAGTTTTAAAAATTCCAGTATAAATGCAAACGGTAGAAAATAAAAACGCAATTGACCACAAATTAACATAATTTTGAATAAGAACGCTCAATTTCGTTGAAAAAATGTTCTGACACCGTCATTTCACTTAAAATTTTACAAAAACTGACATCATGTCACTTGAAATTATACAAAAAACGACATTTTTATCCAATAAGCGATAAAAAATACACCATCTCACATTATTTCACTTAAAAAATGATCACAATTCGTTTTATAAATCGTTTTGTAAAACGTAAATGATGTAAAAGCAGTTTTTAGAGTTATTTCTGAGCATAATTTTGCAAATGTTTTACACTTTTTTCTCTAACTTGTTGCAATTTTAGTAAGATTTAAATAAAAACACACAATTTAGCTGAAAAAGTTCTAACCAAGAACGACAAAAACAATATTTTTATTCCATTTTCATTGAAAAATCTTCTATCACAAACATTTCTAGAAGCAAAATTGCCGTAACGTAGACTCGCTGTGCATTTTATTACAGAAATTCTTATACTTTTGATGAAAATATATGCATGTTGACAACAAATTAACATAAATTTGCTCTAACTTGTTGCAGTTTTAGTAAGATTTGAATAAAAACATACAATTTCGCTGAAAAATGTTCTGGTCCACATCATCTCACATACATTTTTACAAAAACTGACATCATGTCACTTGAAATTATACAAAAAAAAACGACATTTTTACTCAAAATACGACGAAAATTGAACAAAAATCACGCATTACACATCATCTCACATAAATTTTTACAAAATCGACATCATGTTACATAAACTATGCATAATTTTGCAAATGTTTTACACTTTTTTATAAAATGCATCGCTCAAAATTAAAAGAAATCGCAATTTCATTGAAAAATCTACTACCACAATCATTTCGATAAACAAAATTCAAATATGGAAATATATGTATATTGACCACAAATTAACATAATTTTTGAATAAAAACGGGCAATTCGTTGAAAAAATGTTCTGACACCATCAAAACACGCAATTTCATTGAAAAATCTTCTACCGCAAGCATCTCGATAAGCAAAATTTCAGTTACGTAGGCTCATTGTTCCTTTTTATTACAAAAATTAACTCAAAATTGAACAAAAATCACACAATTACACAACATCTCACATTAATTTTTACAAAAATCGACATCATGTCACATAAATTATACAAAAAATGACATTTTAATTCAACACACGATGAAAATTTTATAAAAATCACCCAATTAAACATTATCTCACATAAATTTTTACAAAAACTGACATCATGTCACTTGAAATTATACAAAATATATATATGTTGACCACAAATTAACATAAATTTGAATAAAAACACGTAATTTCGTTGAAAAAATGTTCTGGCCCCGTCATTTCACTTAAAATTTTACAAAACTGCCATCATATCACTTGAAATTATACAAAATATATGTATGTTGATCACAAATTAACATAAACCTGAATAAAACACACAATTTCGTTGAAAAATTTGCAAATTTTTTACCCTTTTTATAAAATGTGTCGGACAAAATTAAAAGAAATTACAATTTTTAAATTATATCACACCATTATGAAATCGTAGATTGATTTTTTTTTGAAATTTTACACTTTGTAACTGTAAAATAACTTCAAATACTAATATTTTAGCTTTAGATTTTGTAATTATTGCAGATTCGTGAAAAACAAAAGCAGAGTAGAAATAAAAAAACACAAACACTTTGTAATAAACAAATATATTGTTCTTATTTCGTATAATACTTAATAATAAAAAAATAAATGTACAGCTGAATGTCTTATTTTCTGAAAATTCGCTAGCAATTTACAAAACTGTAGTTTGAGGTGTACAACATTTCAAATTAAAAAGGCTGCAAGTAATAAAATCAGAATTTCATTGTGTCATTTTAAAGTTTAAGATGCTCCCAATCTAGAATTCCCTTCGTTTTCGATGTTGATGACATCTGCCTTAGAGGCATTTTTTTAACGGCCCTTTTTTGGAGGCGTTTCCTTATCGGCATTCTTCTGACTGAAGTTTTTTGATGTGGACTTTGATGAGTAGCTGGTGTTTTTAATTTATATTCTAAATGGGGCTCGCAGTTATCAGTTTCCATTTCGGTTTTTCCTGTAGTATCAGTCAGGGCTGGCTTCTTTTGCTGTTTAGGTTTAGTTAGCAACACTTGAGCAACGTTAAGGCCTTTGATGTAGTCAGCAAACTGTAGGCGTCCGGGTGGATTATTAGTTTTTCGAGGCCTCAGAGTGTCGTGAACTAAATCGACTATGTTAGACGTCGGTTAAATTTCACCCTTTATAGTAACGGTACCCTTGTGATCCCAGCTCACATCGTTTGAGGCACTCAAAATACGTAGGAAAACTTCAGCTTTTTTCTTAAACGTTTTGGGAGGTGTAGATAAAATAACGGAATTTGATAGGCTGTTACTGGTTGATTCAATAGGTATTTTGATTGGCTGCCGTGCCTGGTTTGTGAAATGAAGGAATCTTTGTAAGACTTGGTTGTACTGCCCCTATTTATCGTGATCAGTTAATTTGGACTTTAAAACTTTTTGCATTTCGTCATCAAGCTGTGATAATATATTTTTCTCCGTATTCTCGCTAGACTTAAGACGTTGGACAAGTTCCGGCGATACAATCAACATCTTCCGCTCTTGGTCCATTTTAGTCGAAAAGGAGCTCAGTCGTTTGTTCTGGTAGAGCCGTCGTGAATAAACTAACTTAAAATCAAGACTTTCATAATAAATATATATAAAAAAAATATGGCAGGTACGGGAATCGAACCCGTATTCTCTCTCGAGATCAGAGCTTAAATCGGACGCCTTAACCATTCGGCCAACCTGCCTCCCCTGTATAAACGAGCACTCTCTGCATAATTAAGAAAACATCTAGTTTAAAACCCTTCTAGTTGCAATTTCAAACAATATTTCATATAAATTAAGCCATGTACAAATTTCGAAAGTGGGTTTGATATATATTTTATCGAAAGACTTGACCCTCAGCTGCCGTTTTATTACTATTTGTCATAATTCGTCATCGCTGAATTTTACAAGAACCAGCCTGTCTGATGTGTGACGCACGCAATGACTCCATACCTTTTTATTTTAAAATTTGTAAAACCAGAGGCCCAGGATGCTGCCGCACCAGGTAACAGAGTACAATGGTTTAAAACGAGTTAGTGCGGCATCAGTCGGGCCTCTGGTTTTATAAAATTTTAAAATAAAAAGGTATGGATACATTGCGTGAGTCACACAGCAGACAGGTTATCTCTTGTAAAATTCAGCGATGACGAATTACGACAAATAGTAATAAAACGGCAGGTGAGCGTCAAGTCTTTCGATAAAATATATATCAAACCCACTTTCGAAATTTGTACATGGCTTAATTTATATGAAATATTGTTTGAAATTGCAAATAGAAGGGTTTTAAACTAGATGGCGATGTAGTGACAATGCTGCAGGTCTTGGATTGCCAGTTTGTTTCTGCACGTTAATTTTATTGGCCTCGCGGATAAACTTGCAGGTCGAGTTGTACAAAGTACTACAATTTCATCTGGAGGCGTCACAAAAACTTTCCATTTCCTTAGAGGGATACCTTTACCATGTAAGCCAAACTTTTGAATAATCACAGCTCAGACTGTAAGTAAATGCCCCTCTTACCTCGAACAACGGGTGTTTACGTCGGACGTTGTTATTCGTTATAGAGCCACAGCTTAAGTGTGGAATGAGCATCCAGATTCTTAGTTAGCGTCGGGGACACTAGTTCTGCCCGGCACGGAGATGGAGCGGTATTAGGCATCGGTTTTCGAATATGATAGAACGAGTCAGCGAGGGTGAGAGTTTGCAGGTGTGGTTGAGGACGAATTTAGCCATGAATTGGACGGCTCGACATGGGGGATGTCGTCTTCGACTAAACGGCTCGACGAGGCGGAATTCTGCAGATATGGAAGCAGTAGATTTTGCTGCTGATGGACGATCGACGTAAGGAAGGGAGACGTTTTCAAGAACGGTTCCAGTTTAGGGGTGCTGGTTGTTTTCTCCATATATGGCTCTGGACTCAAAATTTGGGGACCAGCGGTAGCCCTCCTGGCCAGATCAAGCGAGACTGGCAGCGGCTTCGGACTGGAATAGCTTTATCCAGGTGTGATCTGACTGGAGACTGAGAGTCCATGTCTCGCCTTAGGGCTTAGGTCCGGTCGCTGGTCGTGGGACTCAAAGGTCTGGACCTGGCTCGATATCGGCTTCTAAAACCTCTATCTGGATCGTCTCTTTGGGATCCAGATAGGCTTGCGCTGTGTTTGCTTGTACGCGGACGCGCGCGTGCTGATATTTTGTCCTTATTATAATTTTTCGTTTCCATTGTCTTAACTTTGTGTAGTCTTGATGCATGTTATGGTTTTTTCATTAGTTCCCGTTTTAATTTCGTCACTACTATCAGATAATTTACATATACGATTGTCTGTACTCCTTGTTTCATTGCAAATTCTTGCAATTCGTATGTTTATTTGAAGATGACTAGGCACACAGAGAACCAGCTACCTTAGACAACAATAGCTACGGTCATATGTCATACTTTATCGATTCCATTATTCTTGTCAGTACCAAGTTCAAATAAAGTTGCAGATCTTGCATCTTCTTGTTTTACAATTGAGTTATTTTTAATTCTTCCATCTGCATGCTGTGTATAGCTACTTTCGAATTCAAGGTTATTTCAAATAAGCTTGTCTCTATCGAGTAATATTATAATTCTGTACTCGTACAGTTTTCGCCTCTTTTATATAGAAGCGTTATTATTTATTTATTCTGGTCCTCAGGCATGGTTCCTCGAATTAACATTTTTTTAACTATCTGAATTGTCGTTTTTAGAATATTTGCACATTTGAACAGCGGATTAATTTTTATATTTGTTTATAACAGAGCTGGGTAATTGCTTAGTAAGTAATTATTTGCCAATTACCTATTATCGCCCAATTAAGTAATTGAGCTACCACACTTTCAATTACTCAAATGAAGTACCTAGTAATTCAATTACCAATTATTTGTTAATTGCAATTGCACAACATAAATTGTATTTTCAGTTACTTTCACTAGAAATTGTTGTCTTATATTTGTATTCAGTAGTATTTAAATAGCTATGTGCTAATAAAACGCTTGTTGCAAGTTGAAATTAATAAATAATTACTCTGAACCAATATGGTACAATGAAGGTATTTATTATCAATTGTCATACTAAAAATTCAATTATACTTCACCTGTATTTTACTCTGTAATCTGTACTTACACCACACCAGACCTAAAAGTAGCTGTTATGCGACTAGTTATAGCAAATTATAAATTATACGTATATTGCTGTAGGAATGCCCTATTGTCATTTGCTAACATGTAATTTAATAAGGACTTATCTTATTTTTTGAGTTCTGCAGATGTAATACCTAATCGAGGTTAGTAATTTAGTAATTTAATTACCATAACGTAACTAACGCTAGTAATATCAATTGCCACAAGTAATTCAATTACATGTAAAGTAACTTAAACACTTTAGAGTAATTTAATTACTCAAAAGTAATTGAATAATTGAATGTAGTAGTTTATTACTTTCAAAAAGTAATTGTCAAGTGCTTCTTAATAAATCTCACAATTACCAATTGCAATTACTGTATTTTGAAAAGTAAATAATTGAATTCTATGACATATCAACAAAAAGGAATTGAATTACAAAGTAATTAATAACTGCCCAGCACTGGTTTATGATAGGTGTGTTAGTTCAATTTGAATATAGGAATCCCGTACAAATTCCTTACTTAGTAATAACTTTACATTGAGGTTTGCTCGAATATAACGAATTTCAATTCTGAGTGATTTAGACAAACATTTATATCTTCCCTAACTCCTAAAAATTTCTGTCTTTTTGTGTCTCATTCTCCTACTTTTCTCCATAGTTCCCTTAAGTTAACCGCTTTACGGTTTATCACTGCGAATCGAAAAATACCTGAAACCTTTTTTGTTATCTTGAGTGCAGCCGATGATTCCGGTTTTGATTTTTAAATCTTTGTCTGATAAGTATAATTTGTCGTTTAAATAACATGGGTATTATGTACTGTGCAGCTGCTACAATTTAGCAGTATATATGTTACAGGAAATGTATGAAACCTAGGAATTGTATACAATTCCTAGGAAATGTATATAATGCCGAGCCAATTTAGGAAATGTGTAAAATAATTAATCAAAGATTCTTTAATACATACATTTCCTAGGAAATGTATGCATTTCCTAGGCATTGTATGCAATTCCTAAATGGTACTAGGAAATGTATGAAAATCAACATTATACTGTAGAATTTGAGAATGAATGAAAAATAAAACACAGATGAACTGAGCTTTTTCTTAGCAGTGTGACGATTTGTTAGTGCTAGTAACCTAACCTAACCTAACCTAACCTACCGACATGACATCCCTAATTTAACACATTTCCGATTCCAGGTTAGGAAATGTATAAAATTCCTAGGAAATGTGTATAATAAAATTTATTTCACACATTTCCTGACGGTTTTAGGCATTATATACATTTCCTAGGAATTCTATATAATGACGGATTACATACATTTCCGGTAACATATATATGAAGTATCCATTTTATGGGTTCTTCAGTTACTTATTTCCTTGATTTTATTTTTTGTAACCACCTGAAATAGTTATTCTGATACAAATATTGTCGTTGGTAGCTTCATGCATAGTTGTATCGTTACTTATCCCACATGGAAATTTACCGATACTTAAACCTTTCAAGCTGTAAATCATTAGGAATTGCAGATCTCTGGCTCTTGAAAATCGCATTTCCTAGATAGTTTGATGTCTATGGTCCTGATAAAATATTCGCCGAATTTTCGGAAAATTTTCTTGGTAACAATAACGTTTATATCCTGTAACAAAGAAGTTCGTTTTGTGATTATTTAGCATTCACTGCATATAAAGCCCCAATAGTGAACTTATAACTGGCCAAACTAAGAACTTATGCATGGCTAACTAAAAATGTTCCTTTACAATGAATATACAAATTATCTCACTTATGCTTCCCCTTCATTTATTATTAATCATAATAGTTAATACTTCTGCTCCGACTAGCCATTAGGTTCGCAAAACTCTCATCCCAGGGTTGAGTCGCTACACAGTAGAAAGCTTACTCAATTATATAATAATTGCACCAGTATGGCAAAAACTTCTGAATAATTTTAGCCTCAAATGATGATCACCAAGCGACCCAGAAATCTGCTTTCAATTTTACTCTAAACAAAGCAAGCTGTTGATAATTACGTCACAGGCAAATAATAATGAAATAAATACTATTCCGTAACTAAGCAAACCTGTTTATCAGTAACCAGGGACGCT
Organism: Agriotes lineatus; assembly: GCA_940337035.1. Taxonomy (NCBI): domain Eukaryota; kingdom Metazoa; phylum Arthropoda; class Insecta; order Coleoptera; family Elateridae; genus Agriotes; species Agriotes lineatus. Next base: position 35,901,405 of record OW679200.1, on the reverse strand, counting down.
GTATCAGTACAACGTGGTCTTGATCTGTATTTCAAAAGGACGCCAACCAGCTTCAGTGCCTTTCTGGGCCCCAGATACTGGAAACCGCTTAATTTCGCTTTTTTCTTCCATTCTGCACCGTCGTCTGCTTGCTGGAACCGCTTTTAGCAAAGAATTTCAAGATGCCGGAAGCTCCGTTGATTGCGATGCTTGGTTGACCCGCCTTGCTGCTTGAACTGTTTTCGCTAATGCTCCCGATGCTGCTGCTATTATTCGTACCTCCCCTCTGAATTTCTTTGCTGGTCTAAATTGTCACTGCGCTTATCCAACTCGTTACTGGCTTCTCCAAATCGTGGCTATGTGTTGAAGTCCGGACTTTTATTGCTTCAATCTTAACTATTATACTAACTACTGGAAATACCGCACTATTCACAAATAGCACACGTCTATATAACCATAATACTACCAGTTGGAACTCAAAAAGACTTTAATTACACGAAGATTTACAACATTCTTACTCGGAACCCAGCACACGACCCACTTCTTGACTTGGCGTTGGCCGAGCTTTGTTTTTTTCTTATTTACAAATGTTGCTAAGTAACCTACTACATTCTATTATTTGTGAGTACACCTACTATGATCTTATAAGTGAATGGTTTGTTTTCTCGAATTGTCAAATATTGTTGGGCTAACCTCATATTGGTTTTAAAACACAACTTGCACTTTTTAGTTTTAAGCACTGTCACTCTTAATTGCTAACGCTACATTTTGCTTTATGTGCTTAGGCATGTTACATAGTTCTTATCGCTGTATCATTATCCGTAACTTCATTGACCAACAGCCTAGCATGTCCCACTGAATACAAACTAACTGGACTTCCACTCTGTGACGCTTCATCACCCTTTTTACTAACACAATCTAATTAGCATGGCTTACGTTACTTCCGATATCTGAAATTTGCCAAAATCATTGTACCACTTGTTATTTTAAATCATAACATCATATTAAATTAATCATAACTCCGCCGATAGCGTTTTTGGAACCTATTTGCTATTCTTAGTCTAATTAAATTATAAATTACTTGTCAATTATGGTTTATAAATCATGTTAAATCTATACATATATAAAGGAAAGTCACAACCCTGACTAATCAACACAGAGCCGAAACCACTGGCACTAAAAACTTGAAATTTGGGTGGAAGGTTCAATTTGTTATGTAAGGTAGTGCTAAGAAGGGATTTTTTGAAATTCCACCTCTAAGGGGTGAAAAGGGGTAAAATGTGTTTTCACGAATTCTTCAATATCTCTTACACCCGATAAGATATCAATTTGGTGTTTGCTTGCAAAGATTACCAATGCAAATACCTAGAAACTTATTTTAGGATTTTGTCCTAATCAACCCCTAAAGGTGCAAATCTGGATTGGGGGTGAATTAAAGAACCCTTCGTATCTCCTATGTTTATTGAGTTAAAATATTCTTTTTGGGCATATAGGTGTATTTTTAAAATATTTAAAAAACGGTTTAAGCGAATTTGAAAATTTTAACCCTAAAGGAGTGAAAAGGGGTAAACTGTGTTTTTACGAGATCCTGAATATTTCTTAGACCCGATAAGATAGCGACTTGGTGTTTGCTTGCATAGGTGTCCAATAGAAGTATCTAAAAACACATTTCAGGATTTTGCCCTAATCGACCCCTAAAGGTGCAAATCTGGATTCGGGGTGAATTAACGAACCCATTGTAACTCCTAGGTTTATTGAGCTCTAACATTCCTTTTTTTGGCATATAGATGTAGTCTTAAAATATTTAAAAAGTGATTTAGGGGATTTTACAATTTTACCCCTAAGGGGGTGAAAAAGGGTAAACTGTATTTTCATCCATAGACCCGATAAGATATCGACTTGGTGTTTGCTTGCATAGGTATTCAATACAAGTGTCTAAAAACGCATTTCAGGATTTTGCCATAATCAACCCCTAAAAGTGCAAATCTGGATTCGGGGTTAATCAAAGAACCCTTCGTATCTCCTATGTTTATTGAGTTAGAACATTCTTTTTTGGCATATAAATGTATTCTTAAAGTATTTAGAAAGCGGTTTAAGGGATTTTAAAATGTTACCCCTAAGGGGGTGAAAGGCGGTAAAGTGTGTTTTCACGAATTCCTCAATATCTCTTAACCCGATAAGATATCGACTTGGTTTTTTGCATGCATAGGTATGCAATACGAATGTCTCAAAGCACGTTTCAGGATTTTCCTTTGTATCTCCTATGTTTATTGAGTTAGAACATTGTGTTTTTGGCGTACAGATGTATTCTTAAAATATTTAGAAAGGGGTTTAAGGGATTTTAATGTTACTCCTAAAGCGGAAAAAAAGGAAAACTGAAAATGGGTAGGGTGTTAAGTTTATCTTACTAAAATTTATGAATACAACATTTAGTTTGTACATATATATTTTAATTTTATCTCATTGTTATACTAAAACTATAGTTTTATCAATATATACAAGGTGAACGACAATTACGTACACATTTCCAGGGGGTACGTGAAGCATAAAAAAGAGTTGTGCAGGAATTTCTTCGAAAGAATTTGTTTCCTTTTTTTCTACAATATTGTTTTGCGAAGTTTGTTAGTTTAGCGTATTGAGTGAGGGGGAGGGGGGAACCCTATAATTTATTTGAAATTTAGAAGAAAAAACATTTGTTGCCCGTACGAAGAACGGGTATCTTGCTAGTTGTTAATAAATTAACATTTATTTAATAATAATAAAGGAAGCAGAATTTCCATAGGTAGCATACCATCTCAGTAAATATTATTAAATTCGAACACTCTAACAAGGTCAAAGAATGTGGTTTAACTGCATCAATTGCACAACTGTAACAAAGTGCTTTTTAATTATATATTACATAAAGTAATCTCGCAATTATATAAAAATGGAAATGTTGAATATAATAACTAATATGGTAAAGTACATAGAGGTTCCATTGGGAAGATTGCTTTCAGCTGACATTTCCCACCGCCGAAAAGCATGCGGAAGCCCTGAGCCCGAGAATGACGCTGTTATTTCCTATCAAACCGTGGGCAGCTCAGTTCTTCTGCGCAATAAATGGCAGATTATACTCAGGAGGACCGTGAGCTGTAAACATATTCTTTGTCCGTAATTGCTTGCTGTTCTGGCGATTTCGCCACTCCAGCTGCTGTGAAGTGTTCCGAGCCGGTTTTAGTACCTCGAAAATTCGTTGCTTACTTAATTCCGGCGAAAAAGTAAAAGGTACTCAACATTCTGACGATGCCGTCGTTATGCTTTTAATATTCAACAGGCACTCGCGTTGTACAAATTAGAAAAAGAAATACTAAACGCAATGGCTTTGGACGTGGTTTAAATGGAATAAAACGTGAAATTTAAGCTTTGTGGTTGATTAAATGCTGGTGCATTGTATGACAACTTGTGGAGCCAGTTGGCTCATTATATTTTATGTACAGTTACGGCCAAATAAAACCGGGCAGTACTTTACTCTATTGTGAATTGGTATTAAATCACCTAAGAAACATAAAAATTAAAAATTACATATTAAAAATTCTAATTGTCAGGATACTGTCAAGTAAGAGCCTGCTTTACCAAAATTTATGAAAATGACATAGAATGTCAAAATGGTGGTCGTTTTTATTTGGCCGTAACCGTACTTTTAAATAGAATAATTACTTGTTTTATGGGGTAATATAAAACTCATGTAATATACCTAAAACAAACATGTACTGTCAAACCACTAGAAATTTCAACCCAATTTTCATCGGCAGAAATTTTAATCCGTTTTTTGTCGATATCAGAAGTTTTCTAAGTCACTGACAGTTAACTTGATTTTATAACGTTTATTGCACTTTGTGTTACTCGAAGCCTCCCACAACTTTAAAAAATAATAGTGACTTTTAGATATGTATCTGTTGGAGTTTCATGGACAACTTGTTGCAGTTCAAACCGAGTTATGACTGCAACAAGAAATACGAGGGCGCTAATAACTCATTGAAGAGGGGAGTACTTTTGTGTATTCGTTTGCTCACTTCATGTCAAAATAAGTTTGTAACACAAGGATACATGACAAACTGTAAGACCCCACCTCCCTTAGCTACGAAAAATCTGAACAGCAAACGAAGGAACTGACCTCGACATTGCAATGTTTACCCTCTAACCTGAAATTCGTATCGTCGTGTTGAACTTCACGAACAAAGTCCAATATTTCAAAGTATTGAACTGCTATGTCAGTCAAAACACACTTTAAATTAATCCTAGATAGCTCAAAGTGCATAAAATTTTTCGGGTTGCCTAGTGCTTGGCGTCTTATCGATACTCATAATTACGTATTGTGGTGCAATCCACGTCTAGAAAATTTGAATGAGCCTGAAATACACTTGAAAGTTAGCAGAAGGCGCCCTAAATAAACATAGTAATAAAAACCTAAAATGATTGTCCGCTAACGGTGGTGGGATTCTCCATTGCGTTACCATCTATCAGCGTTCGAACAGTGAAAGTTTACGACATGCAAACATTTAATGTGCATATACATAACAACTTAATTGAATGTAGGCTACAATTTTTTTCTGTGTTACGTGGGTTTTGCCTGGACCGGTCCGGAAAAATGTGATGCTGTGTGTGCGAGTGAAAAAGGAGGATTCTCCAATCGACGAGGTACGCGAGCATGCAGGGTATCTCAACGTTAATCGAATAATAAATCATAGAGAAAAGCCTTAAACCAGCTCTGTTATACGGAATGCCTCAGCGTCCGATATGTACGTTAGACTGAGCCCAGCTGTCGACTGCTGGCGACCGCATTCTAAGACTCGCAGGCTCACAAGAATGTACAAAACCCATGCCCCAGTGAACGGGAACATAAAAGAATGAAGATAGCCTAACTGAATAAACAACACTGGGAGAATTTTTCCAAGTTTAAATGGAATTTCCATGAATCGTAACTAACAACTTGCGCTGTTGGACAGTGTCGTTCTTGAAACTAAAGACACTTTCGCCCATTTTAATAAGGGACTTCACCAGGAGATAGACAGATGAGCACATGCAACCATAGTTAAGTTCTGTACATACTTTCTAGCTGCACGCCGCATTTTTCATGTTATTTCTACTACCAGTAAACGACTACCTCAGAGCTTATGCGACAGTAGATCCTGCCAATGTATTTTAAATAACGAGGACAATTTATAACCTGTACAAAAGACAAGTGATACATGATGACAATAGTGTGGATATATACACAGGCAGATTTATATGTGGTAATTGGTTGCCACTTAATGATGAGGGTAATTTATACGCTGTGGAAACGATATCACCAAAGCGGTGAAATTCAGCTCCATTGTAATTACGTTGCTAATAAATTACTACTTTCATTAAGTATATCGCAATACGTATAAATGCTTTTAACAATGTGCACTAATTACTTCCATCGCCTAAATAACCTTTCTTTCTGATCGTTATTCACTGCATATAAATCTGGCTATACATAAATTACAGTTTTACAAAGCACTCATCAATTATAAAATGTAAAAGACGTGAAAATCCATAAAGCTTTAATTACTGTATACAAATGTGTATAGATTCTAGTAGTGGAGGTAACATATGAACGTAGACATTTAAAACAACAAAATGCTACAAGTATCTTTGTTATGGAGAAAAGCTCCAAAATCATCGTACTGATTGTTACTGTTACATAATAAGAATATTTTTATTTCCTTGAAGAATTAAGAAATCTATTGGCTATTTTCCTAAGTTTTAAGTTTCCGAATGATCTGTTAATTTGGAAGAAAAACATTGGGATGATGATATTGTTCATAGCAGTTCTTCAAAATTTAATTTTTCATACCTATAAAACACGTTTAACATAGAGGGACGACTAAGTAATTTAGTTGTTAGTTGCTAGACTGTATACTAATATGTTACGGACTATTAAAACAAACTAATATACTGAAAGCGTAACTTCTATTAGTAATTTGATTCGGCACAGAAAGTGCCAAATGAAGCAAATTATTAGAGTTTTTCCAGACCGGTCGATGGTTTACTGGAACAATGGCTAGTTTCAATGAAGACACGTTCTATAACAAACAGGCAGAGAGGTAATTCCTGCTACGGACATCACAAAACAACAAAGCAACGAGCAGGCAGCAATTACGGGATTACAATATTAACCCGGCGGTACACGGGTGAAATTGCCGAACACCAGTGCACAAACCCGGTCAAAATGACCGTGTGTATTTTTTTCGCTCAAAAGCGTTTGCTTTCAAATATGATGGCCTTAAGTCATTCAAATATCGGTTTTTAAGATTGAAATAATAGTAACACCAAGTTACCACAAAAATTTTATGACAAATGAACATTTAAAAAAAGCTAAGTATAAAAAACCTAAACAATTATTTCTACACAAGAAACTTCGGGATATAAGAATATAAACGAAAAAAAATTGATTTTCAAAAAAATACCACAAAAATTGTAACATTTAATGCATTGTGGATAGAAATTATTCAATATCTTCATAATTTGTGCCCTCCGCGCAGTTGGTACACAAAACATTTGTGTGTTCCTAGTGCCTAGTGCTACGTACACAAGTGCATGAACCCGGTCGAATCGACCGTGCTCCGTCACTTTGTAAGTAATGAGCCAACTTTGTACAAACAATCAAACCGAAAAAAAAAACTTATGCTATCAGTCGTGCCAACCAACGATCAAGGGAGGTATACCTAAAATATTAGACACTGTTTACATTTGATTTTTTTTAACAATAAGACAAAAACTAAAAACCCGGTCATTTTGACCGTGACCCGTGCACTGCCGGGTTAAATCATGAATCAACTCCACGGCTCAGCTACACAATCGTGGCCTGCAAAATTAATCAGTTCTGCAACAATAATTTGCTTCGACTGGAAGTCTTCGGAAATAGAGAAAAGAGAAGTATGGGTTTATGTTAGTTGAAAACGTATCCTAGAACGCGACGGTGCTTTGTAGTTGGAAATATATCACCAGTTAAATCACGCAAACCACGGAACGTGAGTCAACTTACTTTATCGAGATTTGTGCTAAGCAGCACCGACAGATCAGGAACTTACCTTCAGCCCGCATTACCTAAAACAAATCCGGATTTGCTTAGACCCTCTCCCGCAAGTAACTTTACAGAAAACATTTTAGGAAAACACACCAGTAATATTACTGAGTCAATAGATTACACAGACACAAATTTACATTGCGATCAGCAATCCTACACACGAAGTTAACAAAACCCTAGGTGACGTCACTGTATATAAATCTAACTCAAAAGTTCTTATATAGACTAGCATAATTTAGCACATTCTAGTCCTAAGGCGGTTAGTTTAGTATTAACAATCTGACACGTCGATATGTTGCTTGCATAATGATATAAACTCACTATGAAATGAGGTTCGCTTAAAAATGTATTTTGCAACAAGGGTTTTCGTGACTACCCACTGTGATTACCTGTTACTTTAGTTCTATCCTGGTTAGCAGCTTTCAGTGTGGGAACTTGATGACGACGTCCGTAGCCTCTGTGAAAACCTGCCAGCACCTAAAGATAGACAAATATATTTCTGCGGGGGGCGTCGACTTCGTTTGGTTGTGAGGAAAGGTGGCTGGATGGCGATTAAGATCGCCCCCGCTGTGTCAAAGGAATTGGTCGTCAGAATTACGATACATGAATCTCCATTATCTGAGATAATATGATGAGGAAGCTATCTCTAAATCCAGTACCAACCATAATTGGGACTAACACCCTAATTAGCGATAGAATTCGTCTCACATGTAATTACCCCTACGTAAAGACAACACACGCGTCAGTACGTCTGCTTCTCTCGAGTGACAATCAATTTCTCTTAAATGCGTTAGCCTGGTAGGCAGCGCTTTCGTAAATATAGTAAAAGAAGACTATTCCAATCTCTAATCCTAATAAAACGCAAACAGACCTACTTAAGTGCAAACGCTAAAGCCTGAAATTAATTCGGTTATGACTATTTGAGACAGGAGAACTTCCACCAGAGTGGTGAAGAAGTATTTCGAGTGTACGACCTTACGCATTTAAAAGTTGGCAGATGGCTCATGGTCATACCAACCAGTTCTGCGACAGGTGGACTAGGAATGTTAAAGGATTTTCTAATATTAGCGCAAAGGTTATTTCTACCTCCTTTAAATATTTCAACCTAGAAAGTTCGCCAGCCGGGAAGTGCTGGCCGAACCTTGAAAGCACGTGCGACTTCAAATTACGTTTTACGAACAGTCGCCAGTAGAAATTTTAGAAAATATACTTGTGTTCAAGCTTCGAAATCAAGGTGCACGGCTAGATGGAGTCTTTGTGCAACGAGTGCGACGAAGCATTGCGAGTATAAGAAAGAACGGTGAGACGCGAATTAGCAGGCAAGAAAAGGCGGGAGCAGCCAGAGCGCGGGAATAGAAACTAACCGAGCGTCCTTTGTGTGCCGCGCTTGGAAGGAAACAGACCGAAATTTCGAGTGTGTGCAAAATTCCCTGAGATAGTCGCTGTCGGTAGCTCTTGTGCGAGTAAATTTTTTTTATCGCTTGATTCGATTATTCAGTTTGGATTTGTAATACCAACATAATTATGCATGAGCAACCTGCGCATTTTATTTTTGCTATATAACATAAGTTCTATTCTGTGCGCGGGGGTAGATGGAATTCGGTACAGCTGAGGCTAGCTGCTTTGATATCACGCTTTCTTTTTCTATTTACAGGGATCTCATCTCTATCGTATTATATTTCTGCTGAATTGTTTAACTGTTTTGTTTAAGTGTTTGGACTCCGTTGACTATAAGCTAACAGAGCTTCAATTTTATAAATTTGTTTGGGGCGCCCTATAGGTGATCAGTTGTATTTACCCCTAACATTTTCTGTTCAGCTTCACTCATATCAAGGTGTAATAAATCTCATTTATTAAACCACACTTTTGTATATTTCAGTATGTAAGTAATAAGGGAATGCAGCTTTTGAGCGCTCTAAATTTAAAAGTTGATAGAAAAATCGTTAAGGAGGTGCAAGGAAAGATGGAATTCACACAGCAGCTAAAGTAATTAGACCTTGGGTTGAAAAAAGTTAAGCTTTTACGTAAGCATCTTTTGCATCAGAGCTCGCTACCTCCACTGCGGGCGGAGCAGATTCATATAGCTACGGGTTGAAATTTTTACGATGTGGCCCTGGTAATCATTGACATTTTTACTGTATTGACTGACTGTACAGAGGCACACTCTTAGAATGAACCTCACCATCACGGCTAGCTAGCTGTGGACGAACGGGGCTTAATGACGTTGCCTCTTAACGCAATTCAGTTTATGGTAAGTGCAGTCGGGTGTTGTCGTAGAATCCCGACTACGCAAATCCCATAAACTGTATTCTGTGTTCATATTATCTACCACCAATTTGTATACTGGAAAATTTCGTAAGGGAGAGATGCCATAGAGTGTACAAGCGACAAGTTACTAGGTTGTTCTCCTGGAAGTGCAAGACAGCAGTGAAAGAATGGCAGCGTTTTCACTGGGAGGTGGAATGTTAAGGACAGAAAGTGCTAGCTTTAATGTTAATTGTGATAGTTAATTTTTGTTCGTTCTATATCAAGTTGTTGTTTAGCACTGGAATTTTTTGAAAAAATGATTAAATCATATCTGTTCGAGTATTCCTTGAACATCGAATTGTAAAATGTAGATGGATAATAGTGTCAAAAACATAAGAAATAAATAGTTCTTCTATGATCTACTACTGTCTCAATATCTTAGTCTATTGGTATTAGCTTCCGTCGGTTTCACTTAACTAAGAACATAAACTATAAGCAGTATCGATAGATTATGTGTAAAGCGTAGTTCTTTTACATTAATTTTCTAAGAATCTAAACGGCACGTCAGTACTTTAGTTCGTTTTACTTTTTTCTTAGCGATGTTATCTGTAATTATATAAACGCCCGCGTACAATACAAAGGTCATAGGAACAACTTGGACTTTTAGAACAAAGGCAAACTTTATAGTTGAATTACCGTCATTCCAAGTAACCTACTTTTCTACTGGTAGTTAAAAAGCAACAACAATGCCGATTTCAAACTGTCCAGTCTTACAAACTATTCAATCGAGAACTAAACCGGCACCACTATAGCCACCTGTTAGTCCCTTATGCAACCCAGCAGGTCCCGAACTTCCTTAATAACGACAACAGTGGCCTTGACACCGTCACAAGGGAGCGACATAGTCGCCGCAATACATAATGCTAATGCGACAAGTATAAACTGCTAAACTTCTGCCAGCTGACTGACGCGTGTACATTATGAACGCTGTTAGTTAAGTGTTGTTGGGATTTCAAATTATTTCGCAGGGCTTGAACCCGTGCCCTCAGCACCTGTGACGTATATTTCAAGTGGGATGATGCAAATTAGCAAGTTACAATTTTCTACCCCCATTAATGTGGTAACGCCAGAGGCTTTGAAGCTGCTCCTTCTTCCGAGCAGCATCATTTAGAAATTTAGCTCCTGAAATTTGCTGGCTCTTGGTTGGTCTTCACATTATCAGGTCTCAAAGGTATTTTTGATTATAACGGACGGCTCTTTAAATGTTGTTTTTAGAATTATCCCATTTTAGAAGTGTCCTTTCTATTCTCTATATTCGACACGTTAAATGTCATTTCTCATTTCATAGAAATGTGTGAACTACATAATACTTCCCATGGTAAATAGCTTGCATCTACATAAATTAGTTTGCATTAGGTACTATGAAACACATCAATATTAGTGATCTTAAAAGATGCAATTTCAGAATGTGTAGCTGCGTTACGGTTATAAAATTTTTACAAATTTTAGGAATTTTGAAGTAAAATAAATGAACCCTTAATATCAAAAGGCAAAGAAATTTTGAAGATAATTACGATTCTAAGATGAAACCTATAACAAGTGTAAATTCTAGAACAATATACATTGCTCCTTCAACACATTATGGTACCAGTGACTATTATCAAATAACTATGGATAATGGCGTACTCGTCGAGTCAGTGGTTAAGCATCCTGACTACTAATTCAATGGTCGCGAGTTCGGTTCACTCTCCCAGTAAAAATTTTAAAGATAAAAGACGTATGAAAAAGCTTTTATAAAGTGCCTGTTACGACGATGTGTAGCATGTACACGATTCCTTAGTAGCGTTGGAACTTTTTATCTTGTCAAAGTTCCAGCAGAATTTAACCATATAATCTCAGCAGTCGGTGTATTTTCAATAATCTGTTGTGTGAACACTACTCGCTATACAAATGTGGATATTGGCATAAATGCAAAAGTTAAATTAGCTTTAAATACTGCAACAAAAGATAAATCTGGACATACATCAAAATTGTAATGATAACGAGTGTTAGAAACTAACTAGAGCCAGAAAAACCAAGTAGTCGAAAAAGAAGTACTTTCAAGGTAGAGAGACAAATGCGGGTCCTGCCTGATATGTCTATCGCGAATCGATTGACCATCCCACAAGGAAACTTACCCTCGCCTACGAGAAGGATGCTTAACTCCAAGCTACGATCTATATACCTTGCGTCGTAATATCTGGAATACTTGCCTTACTTTAATAATTCGCGTAACTGCATTTGTTCAAAATTGAACTCTACTATATTAGGCAACACAAGAAAAGCAGTTAGGTGACCTCAATTTAAGGCCAGAGTCGCAGCAAACACTACTGTCCAAAACTGATCTTAATAATGTCGACTGTTCGTGACGGCAAGGGGCACGATATGAAAATACCTAATAGGTGGACATCTGTAAAATTATTTAAAAAAGAAAACAATTCACTTCAGTCTTACCGCACTACCAAAACCTAAATCCACATAAGCGGTCAATTCTTACTATTTTATAACCTTCTTAATTAAAAATTTGCGGTAATTCATATCATGCATTACTTAACTAATAAATCAGATTCAATTTAACTGAAGTCAGTAATTAAAAGGCAGCAATGGATGCCAGAACCAGATTGACGCAAAGCAGCACGAATAAAAACAGACAGCTTCAGATCAAAACGTGGGCAACAGATATCGATGGAAAGAAGGTTTTCAGGCCTGTGTCCGCGCAAGCGTCGCAGTCGGATGATTACGTGCTGGCGAGGCAATCGGAGTTTCTCAAATATTCGATCAGAATTCAAAAATTACATTCTCCTGTACCACAACAACACGTGAAACGGGATTTTACATCAGTATGCTATGCCTTGGGAACTGCTCAATCCAAAGGCGTTAAAATTGCATTGAATGGCCGTCCACGCTCCAAAAAAAAAAGGCTGACATAGCACAAAACGATTAATCTCAAACCACGCACACTCTGTTTGCTTGACGATAGCTGCCTCACTACCGTCCCCTCGCTGGCTTTAACCTACCGAAATTTCAGCCTTAAAAGGGCAGTGGCGACGTGATGAATTCAAGCATGGCTGTGGTTAGTTTTCTGTTGCTTAGGGTCAAATTATTTGTGTTGGAAATGTCAATATTGATCTCTTGCGAAATTATATCAGAACCGGCCAGAACTCAAAAGAAAGAATGTCTGTTAGATTTTATAGTAACTGCAGGCGTAAGTAATGTAATAGCAGAGTCAAAACAAGTGGAAATAAGCTTTCAGACCGTGAAACAATCTATTGTAATTTAACGTTTTGGTAAATTCCAACTACACGTTGTACTCCAGCAGTAAGAACTTTCAAAAATTCTATTTTGAATTTCCTCTTTCCACATCTTTCACTTTAAGAGTGGCAGAAGTTGTTTGAGCCCGATAATGTCAACAAAAATGCCTCAGATGTCAGGTTTCACATTTTGGCTGTTGTTTATAATTATGTTTCCCTTAAAACTACTAAATTAAAAATAGGACCCCGTGGGTGGGTTAAAACACTAAACTTCTGACAACAGTAACAAATAAAGCATACACTAAATTTTAAACCTAAATATCCTGCCAACTGGAATTCCTATAAAATGTTGCGTAACGTTATCACCAAAATAGTTGAACTAGAAAAATGGAACTTGAAAAGAATCTGAAATCAATTTAATAGAATGATACTAAATTAAGCAAAAACAATATCAGTCGTTTACCAGTTCATCTCTAAACAAAGGTATTGCTCTATTTAAACACTATTCACGTTAGGGTACAGAATTTTCTTGGTATGGGAAAAATAAATTGTAGAGGG
>OW679200.1:35550836-35888138 GCA_940337035.1 Agriotes lineatus | reverse complement strand
TTTACGTTCATTTTCAAATCAATAGCTTTTAAATGCTTCTACTGACGCCCTGTGTATATTTTCTATGATTACTACACCATCAACATACCCTATTAACTGAACCTTTTTATTTGTTACTATGCCATAACATTGTCTTTCCTTTATTGCAGTTTCTAGTGCGAAATTTAAAAGTGTCACACATTCACGTGATTAACATACAATTTCGGCTTAGACCGAGTAGTTTCTGTGGATAAACGCCCAGCATTCTCTGGCTTAATGTATGTGCCTTACACCTTGCGAACTCAAGTAAGGATCCATCTTCAGATATGAAGGGTAGGAGAGAAATAAAATACCTCCCGCGGACCAGCGTACCTATTCCAGAGGAACGGCTAAATCCCAGATATCATCAAAGCGGGATGATGTTTTAGGCATAGGCGGCGGCAGAGTTTCAACAATAATGACCAAAGGCGACAACCAAGTTCCAGCTAGGAAGGATCATCTCTTACGTACCAAGCCGCACTGGCCAGCGTGGTGCGCTAAATGGCTAAAAACTCCCTAACCCCCCCCCCCTCCCAAACCAAAATGAGTTAAAGAAAATAAATGGCCCTCAGTCTCCAGCCGTCCTGTTATTGTTGAGTCAGGCAGTGGACAACGAAGAAATAACAGAACAGAGGGTGCTAAGAATCGCTGGATACGACCAGGCTGCCATAAGACGAAGATTAATATAGCAACGTACAATATAAGAAGTTTAGCAACAGAAGACAGATTAAGTGAGTTAGAATAGGAATTAACTAAATTAAAATGGGATGTATTAGGTCTCTGCGAAACTCGTAGAAAAGGTGAAGACTGTATACTTCAGAAATCCGGAAACATACTATATTATAGAGGAAATGAACACAAAAATATAGGAGGAATAGGATTTTAATAAATAAAAAACTAGCGGACAGGATTATTGAATGGAAAAATATATCAGAACGAGTAGCATACATAAAAATAGCAATAAATAAAAGATGTAGCTTAAAAATCATTCAAGTGTACGCACCCACCACAACACACAGTGACGAAGAGATAGATGACTTTTATGATGACGTGGAACAAAGTATCCAAGAAAATGATATGAGCTTTAATACGTTAATGGAAGACTTCAATGCAAAGTTCGGGAAGAGGAAAGACGCCAATGAAGAAAATAAAGGCCCGTTTGGCTACTGTATACGAAATGAGAGAGGCCAACCACTATTAAACTTCTTGAAGAAAAACAACATGTATGCGATGAACTCATTCTTCCTAAAAAGACCAAACAGACCGTAAAATGTAGTATATAATGTAGATGTCTTAAATAATTTTGAGACAGGAAGTGACCATTGTCTAATTAGAGCAAAAGTAAACATAAACCAAAGATTTGAAAGACTTAAGATGATAAGCAAAGGAAGCACTAAACCAGAGATAATAACCCAACAACTAAGAGAAAGAGGAGATCAATACAGAGAAAACCTAAAAAAAACAATTTCAAGAGCTGAATGAGCTACCATGCAAATGACGCAATAGGGAAAGCTATGAAGCAGTCGGTGAAGAAAATCACAAAAAATGTTAAAACAAAACCTAGAGAAGAAAAACTGACGCATGAAACCCTGAAATTAATGAAAGAAAGAAGGGAACTGAAAAAAGAGGGAAAAGATACGACAAATGAATATAGAGAACTACAAAGACAAATAAGAAGAAACGCAAGAGATGATATAAGAAAATACAACATGCACCTAATTCAAAGAACCATAGAAGGAAATAGTACCAGAAAAGTTCTGAATTCTAACATATCAATAGGGAAGAAACAAATTTTTAAGTTAAAAAATGCAGATGGAGTACTGTGAACAAATCAAAACGACAGCCTAAAAATCACCTAAGAGTTTTATAGGGACTTATACAAAACACAGAATATAAAACTTGAACGTAGACAAGAGGCAGAACCGCGAATAATTAATGTTGGCTCGGAAGAAATTGCGGATATATTAGTATCCGAGATTGAAATGGCAATTAAGCAAACAAAGAATAACAAATCACCGGGAGAAGACGAAATTATCAACGAAATGATAAAAGAAGGTAAAGATGTGCTGTGGAAATAACTACCAGTTCTATTTAATAAATGTCTAGAAGAAGGTGATATACCCAAAGACTGGTACAATGCATTAATTATACTCATACATAAGAAAGGCGATATCACAACTTTAAATAATTATAGACCCATAAGTTTTCTGAGTCACGTATATAAATTACTCATGAAATTATAACAAATAGATTGACTTCAAAACTTGATGCCTACCAACCTAGAGAGCAAGCTGGGTTCAGAGCAGGATAAATGACCACCTACAAAGTTTGAAAGCATTAAATGCCATGCGTACAAAATACCATCGATTTTAACCTTTGTAGACTATGAAAAGGTTTTCGACAGCGTGGAAACATGGGCAATATTAGATGCAATGAGAGACAGTCGCATAGATTTTCGATACTCCAGGCTGATTAAAAACATATACAAGGATGCAACATTATCGGTAAAGTTACACGAATATACCAATAAAGCAAAGGTGGAAAGAGGGGTGCGAAAAGGGTATGTAATATACCCCAAGTTGTTTACACTAGCCTAGGAAAATGTTTTTATAGAGTTAAATTGGGACAAAAAAGGTATCAATATCAATGGAGAGTGGCTGAATAACCTGAGATTTGCTGATGATATCGTCCTAGTGTCAACTGAAGTGGAGGAAATGATATCGATGATACAAGAATTAAAAGAAGAAAACAGCTAAAATAGGACTAAAACTTAATGAGTCAAAACCTAGAATCATGACTAATATCGATATACCACCTGAATTACACAATGCATTACCAGTAGAAACAGTAGAACAGTAAACAGGGATAACCAAACCACTGAAATAGCCAGAATAATTGGTCTCGCGTGGGCGGCCTTTGGCAAACTTTCTCAAACACTACAAAGTACCCTACCAATAACTTTAAAATCTAAGGTCTTCAATCAATGTATCCTGTCAGTCATGACATCTGCCCATAAAATCAAGATAACGCAAAGATCAATGGAAAGAGCGATGTTAAACATTAGACTAAAAGATAAGATAAGAAATGGAACCATTGGAAGTCAAACCAAGGTGGAAGATGTGATAAAGAAAACGACAACACTTAAGTGGAATTGGGCAGGACACGTAGCAAGAATGTCAGATGCAAGATGGACCCGAAAACTATTAGAATGGAGGCCGAGGACAAAACGACCACCAAGACGTCCACCAATACGCTGGAAGAATGACATTAAGAGAAGTGCAGGGCATCACTGGATCAATAAAGCGCAGAACAGAGAGAAATGGAAGAAATTAGGGGAGGCCTATATTTTGCAGCAGATGACAATAGGCGCAAATGAATGAATGAAATGTTGCTTTAGTACCTAGAGCACCATGATGGATAGGCAGATTTGGCCTTCTTGCTGTTTGTGAACCCATATTAACTAACGTTTCGCAAGACTTTGCAGCTTGCATAATCACAGTGCGACTTGCAAACTGCAATATTTATTTATTTATTAACAAACAAACAAAACAGGCATTTCGCCTAATTACATTGCTTGTAGAACTTACTACTCCTATGTACTTCAAACTTAACAATAACTTAAATATCTTAAATGTAACAATAACATAAACAATTGCAATTAAACCAATTAAATTAATTCAATTACTTAGGTACTACCCCAAGACAAACAACCGGCACGACCGCATCTTCTTAAGTAAATTTGAATTCCTACTGACACGTCAACAAGGTAAAAGAGATTATGTTTATGATTATGAATAAATGCATATATTATGCAATTAGAAATTGTCACTGTCAATACCGATGTTAATAACTGATAACGTCTTACTTGTTAAATTGACATATAAAAGTTCTTCAATACAGTGAAGTTTTAAAATGCGGCCTACATTATAACACAGCTGTACCAATCATTCATTGGCGTAACTAGGATTTTTGGCTGGGGAGCGCCAGGCCATACCTATGTATACCTATGAAGACATACATACATGTATTTGCTTGTTCTTTGACACTGTTAGACCAGGGGGTAGCACCGTATATTTCTGCAATCTAATAAAAAAAAGATGTGTGGCCAAAATTTGTTTTTATTATTGTTTCACAAAATATTCGCCCTTAAACTCTAAACATTTACGCATTCGGCAAAACCAATTTTCAAAACATAAGTTCTTCTCTTCTTGAGTCACTTGAGAAACAAGGTTTTTGAAGCTTTCCGCAGCATCTATGGGAGTTCCAAATCGCACACCACGCGTTTCATCCAATAATGGAGAAAATAGAAAGTAATCGGAAGGTGCTAGGTCGGGACTGTATGGGGGATAACTTAGCATCATTAACCCAGAAGTCTCTAAAAATTATTTTGTTTGATATGCGGTATGATTAAAATCATTGTCATGGTGCAGAACGATCTCACTCCTTGGGCGCCCTAACCGAGATTTTTGAATAACGTCGGGCAGCCATACTGTGGTGTACCATTCTGCGATAACCGTGCATTTATTTTCAAGCACGACAGTTGTGATAGGTCCTAATTTTGAAAAGAAGCAACCAATAGTTTTCCTACCAACTATTTGAGATCGCTTCACTTTAACTGGATTAGGATCTGTTGGAAACATCCGTTGTGCAGACTGCCGCTTAGATTGCATATATCCAGCTTTCGTCACCAGTTATGAGGTAAACTGCTTTAGATCTACCTTCGTCAAATATTTCTTATACCGTTCCATATGTTGTTGTGTTTCTGTTAAACTGTGTGGTATTCACCAACAACAGAATTTTATTACACCCAAATGATTATGTAAAATCTTGTTTATTGCAGTCATGCCGATTTCCATAATGTTTTCAATAATTCTATATGTGAGTCGATTGTCCTCCTGAATCATTCTTTGTACAGCGTCTATGTTCGTTTCGGTAACTGCTGAAATTGGTCATCCTTCGCGAAAATCGTGACTGAAACTCGATCATATTTAAATTCGTTAAACCAGCAATAAAAAGTCATCTGATGCGAAGGTGCTTGGTCACCAAAAGCAGCAGGAAGTCATCCAGAGCTTTCGTTCGGAGATACGAAACTTTGAAAGGCATGGTAAATCATGGCTCTAAAATTTTCTTTCGTTAAATTCCTTTTTGCTGAACAACACTTATTACAAAATTAACTGTATAATAACTGTTGTAATTATCAAAAGTAAATTTGAACTGTTAAACTAGAAAACAACAACCATTTGTTTCATGGCAAGTTTGATTGCCATGGTGTAATTGATCTATTGGTTTGCAGAAAACTGTTTACGCAAGCTTTTTGTGGACTGTATTTATTCTCTTTTTAGTTAAAAACTCATGACTTGGAGTAGTATGTTATTATTTTTAATTAAATCTGTCTCCTGGACTACATTGACACACACATATATGATGATTTGTAATAATTAATTGTGCCTACTACCTTTGGGTGTAACAGGTACTTCTATATGTATAATAATACTATATGTTTAAGTAGCAAATAATAAATTATTTCTCAGTTCATAAACAACATAAAAAGTGTATAGATTACCCTTGCAGCTCAATGAGGTTGACGGTAAAAAATATTATTCCAGGAGAATCAGATTTTTTTCGGAAACATCTCTTGGTTTCCATTTACACGTTTTTGAGCCACAATATTAATTTTTTTCTCAGTATGGTCGAAGCAAATACTTTCTTGAAAACATCAATAGCCTCTTAATTGTTATTGTGATTTCTCTTTGTTCTATCTTGGGCTGGAAACTGGAAATTCAAAATAATATTTTCACAGTTAATTATTAGCGATACTAAACTGTATTTTGCACTAATAATGTTTTCTCTTGCATATTATTATTGAGTAGAGCCATCCGCCCAACAGATGGAATTTATACTATAATGTTTTTAAGCCAAAAATAGTAATAAAACCAGAAAATGTGAAAACGTTTGGGGGTCAATTACGACCCTCTTAGTTAAAATGGGTTAATTATAAAAAAATCTAAATTTTAAATTTATTTAACTTCTATTTTTCTGGGGTGGGCCAGATGGCACTCTGGGGAGGGCCTGGCCCCGCTGGCCCCCCCGCTAGTTACGCCTATGCAATCATTTGTCTCGCAGTACCACCCACCCATCTGAAAGAAAAAACACAAGAGAAAAACAAAAACTGTAACCTACTTATTTACGCATAGGCATAGACCTCAGGATAATCCATAACAGTGTTAATCACTAGTTTTTTAAATTCATTCTTACTGTTATTAAAAATGTCAAGAGATTGATTCAGAAGCGATAATTTGTAATAATATGCGCAAATTTTTATTAAAGGTGAGTATTTTCTAATACTGGTTCGATAATCTATGTGAAATAATATTTTTGATCTTAATCTCATAGATTCCCATAACTCATTTAATAATTTATTTAAGAATACTAATGATATGATAGCGCGACGTTGGATTAATTTAACCCTAGAACGCATACATCTAAGAAAGTTACATTAACGCATATGTGGTGTCGTATACGACACCACACCTTTTTTTGTTTAATGAGGCACTTTAAATTTACTATACGCCTTTTTTAATATCTGGGAGATAATTTTGACTGCATAGATGCATATTAAAGGGCAAAGCGGAAATTTAAGTTCTTAACATATTTATTTATGTGTATGAATAAATGAAGTGTTAAATCTAAGGAACCGATCAGGTACTAATATCTACGTTAAACACTTTTGACAAATAACTACAGTGTGATTTTGTAAAAACTCAATTGCAGCACGCCCTGGATAGCCTGAATCAGTTGGCAGTACTGAAGTGTATTGTTGGTGACACTGTCTGTGTCAAAACTCAAGCAAAACCAAAACTGCTAACCTCGAATTTGACATAGACTTACAGTGTCACCAACAATACATTTCAGTATTTCCAACTGATTCAGGCTATCCAGGGCCTGCTGCAATTGAGTGTTTAAAAAATCACTCGGTAGTCTCTGTTCAGCACATAAATTACACTGCAGGCTATCAAGTTAGGTTTTGCGTCAGTCTGTGTCAAAGTTTTGACACAGACTGACGCAAAACCTAACCTGATAACCTCGAATTTGACATAGACTTACAGTGCCACCAACATATTGTTCATACGTTTGAACTTCCACAGTCCGCAGAGAATCATTTTTTTGGATCTCTCGATATTTGCATCATAACCTCAAAAAGTTATTTAATGTCAATTGAAATTAGTTCTAATTATAAGCGTCGCCATCTCTGTTCCTTTTAGTAATTAGTTAATATATTATCGAGTTACCTTTGTAATATGTTATTTTGGTTGCCTGCTCCACTCTATCTGTTCGGCGACTGAAGTATAATAGCTAACTGGCAATCCTATAAAGACAGTAGTCATAGCTATTTTAACAAATTCCACTTCGCATTACGTTACTATGAAAATTATGTACGTAAACTGACAGATGGCAAGTGGTTACCGACCAACACCTACCGAGAAAACGTGTTACGTGATTGCATAGATGGTGTCATATGCGACACCAAGTAACTAAAAAACGAATTATAAAGCTTGTAACAAGTTTTGGAAATTAAAAATGAAAGGGAGATATCAACAATAATCTTCTGGAGAGGTACTGAAAATATGAATATGATAACATAACAGCAAATCACGAAAAACTATATAGTTAAATAGGTGGTGTCTCATATGACGCCACCTATGCGTTCTAGGGTTAACTACCCCGAATTCATGTCTCAATCCCTGGTACGAATCAAAATGAGGTATATCTTGCGAAACGTTAGTTAATATGGGTGCATAAACAGCAACCAAATCTGCCAAAGCATCACTGTTCTCTAGGTATTCAAACAACACGAGCCACCAAAGAGTAAGGCCATCGCGTGGACCCTTATTCGAGTTTACAAGGTGCAAGGCACATTAAGCCAGAGAATGCTGGGTGCTTTTTCACAAAGACTAAGCAATCTAAGCCGAAATTCTATGTTAACGCTAATAATTCGAGTAACCGCGAAAGCTCAAACAGTATATTCCCGTGATTCTCTCCTTAATGTTGCCACTATCATAACTAGCACTACACCCTTCATTAGGCATTTTTTAAATTTTCATCACTTTCTGCTACCTTTCCACTTGCTTTATTAATTACTACATTTACCTCTTCATATGACAGATCTGGTGTTCTCCTCTGGTGCTTAAAATTTTCGGTAAAACAGTAACAGATCCAGTTTCTTCAAACTTATGGAATACGTTGTAACAAACACCTTCTAATTATACGTGACGTTGTTAATCGTATTGCACTATATCCTGCTGAACGCCAAATAGTTTCACACTAAATTAATAGTAGCCAGACAGGTAAAGCCCAATTTTTATCCTATAATTTTCTTTTCCAGATATGGACTCGGCCCATTACTGTGTTTGAGGACAATACAACTGCTTCAACTATACAACTTAATTTAAGGTAGGTAAGTTTCTGAAACGTACCGCGTTTGATGCCTGCACATTATGTATGTATAGAACTATACGACATGATGTGTCAACGGTAAATTTCAATTTTGATACACCGCTGTACGTCGTTTACATGCAAATATGCAAATTGCGCAACTATGATATGAAATTCATTACACGGTTCGTTAACACTTAAATTTAATTCGATTGTTCCTCCGCTCAAGCTATAATTGCCGAATAACAGACTTCCCGTAGTCTATTAAAGCGTACCGTTTAAATATTACTGCCACAATTACGATCTACTATTACGCCAGCACGGCCGTTTAATATTTAAGCAAAGTGCCATCGCTGCTATTTTCGAGTACCTAGCACCCAGTAGGAAATTTAAAAGCATGGATTAAGGTCGTCGCGTAATCCCCTAACGCTCACGTGTAAACTAGTGAGCAAACAGTTTTCAATATTTAACAACAGCGTTGGTTACTGGGGATACATTCAAATTACGGAGATTGTTATTTCAATAATTAATTCTGCTTTGTTGTTTAATTAACTGCTATTATCGACATTATGGCGCTGTCTATCACAAAACAGGCAGACGGATTCACTTGGATTTAAATCCAGCCCTTTGACTGTGAACATAGCCGGTATTATTTGTGCAATCTACAGAAGAAGCAGCTGATGTTTTGCTGTTATACAATATGACATTAAATATAGAGTACCAAAATTAAGAGCATCGTATCAGTTGCAATTTAAATGACAATTGCTGCAAATGTCACTCTGATCTTTTGTCGACAATTTCTCGTTAAAAGTATGCAATAACCGTGTTAAACAAGATGTTTACTACCGAGCAAAATAATTTTGTTTGCAACCTCTATAACCGTCCATACGAACAAGGCAGAAATAACGTACCAAGTACCAAGTACGTTAAATTTCAGTTTCTAGAGAATGGGAACAATGGAAAACAACATTTTCAATGAAAATCCCTCAGTCAGTCGCAACTGCGAAATTGATAGGGCGATCGTACAGTTCTTCCAAAATTTACTGCAACCTCTATTTAGAAATTTAGAAATGTAGACAATCTTCAAGATTGCTTGGAAGGGAACTATGCTTGCAAAGGGGTGGTGGCCACGTGGAGCATGTCATAGATCAATACAATAGACATAAAAACTGGAAATATTAAAGTGATAGTTCTTAACTACAACAAATTAGGTTTGCAAACTTCGGTATCCTATATTTATTGTCATACTGTATAATGAGAACATACTCGTATGTACGCATATTACGAGCTTTAGAAAACATAATACAGAGCCGATAAAAAAGCTTGTTTACTTTAATGAAGCAACATGTGAGATACTTTTGGATTATTTAGTTTCCGCCTCCTCTGTGCTTGTTACTTTTTTAATCTCATTTTCAGTGTCTTGAAATTTTTATTTATTGATACTAACATACCTACAGGCGGAATTTAAAAAATAACAACTATTTTTTAATATTAATATTTCATGTATAAGTTTAGTTGTTTAAATGCATATTCACAGACAAAAAGCATGAGTCTGCTAATTTTGTATAGAAATGCACGACTATTTACGAAGAGCTATGTAGGCGTTCGTGCTCGCATAAGTAGAACTTCCAAACTGGTTCTAATGAGCTTTGTAGCTCAATGTGGTTGAATATAAATGCTAAATGTCTGAGAAAATGTGCACGCAAAGTTGAAACTTTGTATGCTTTGTGGGAACATTACTATTATGAAGTTTTACCAAATACTTTCTACGTGAATGAAATTTGTGATTTCTTTTTCAAACTTATTAAAAACCTTAGATCTTATTTTTTATCTCGTCTTTCCGAAAATGTTAAAGTAATTGAGGAGATTTTAAAACTAAAAAAGTTGGGTCATATTTTTATAAACTACAAAATGTACATGCTCACTCATGGCAGAGATAGCATCTAGCTGTCCAGTGAATATCAGAGGCGTAGCTAGAGATCAACGGGCCCCGTATCATAAACTGACAAGTGGGCCTCCCACCCCCACCCCATCAGGTTATTATCAAATAAACGTATAAAGATACCAACTCAATTTTTATTTTTTAACAAAACGAAATATAATGTAATGGTATATACACAGGGGAATTAAAATCTATTTTAGAAAGGATTACGGGAGTACAATGGTTGAAAATAATCAATATCTATTTAAATTTGAATTGGGAATGTGAATAATTATTATTCAATTAGAAAATAAAAGAGAATTTATAATTGAGTGGAATATGGCTATTTGAAAAACAGATGGATTCAAAAATAATATAATATTTTAAAAATTAAGGTTTGAAGGGAATGACAAATACTTAATTGTAATAACTTATAGAATTAGTAGGTATAAATCAAACATTATGAGATAGAGTGTAAAAAGTAGAAAATTGATATCGTTAAGCACTTTGTTTCGATTATTAGAAATAACAAATTTTGAAAAATGTAGCTGAAATAATTTGGTATAATTAAAATATTAAAATAAACCCTATTTTTATTGAAAAATGTCTGAATGATGAAAAGGTAATATACTAAATTGGCGTGGTGAAGTTAAAAACGAAGTTTGAACCAAGAAGATTAATGACATAAAACTAAGGAAGATTACAAGTATGTGATAAAAACTAATGACAGGCAGAATTAATCTACAAATGTGAATAAATGGAGTAGAATACTAAGTCAAGTTTATCGGAGAATTACATTTGACATAATTCATTAATCGAATTGGATTACGTCAAGCTGTTTGGTGCTAAGGGAGAGTTCCAGAGGAGGACCATTATAGTTAAGGAGGTTTGTTCCAGGAAGTTGGCAGAGGCGGTATTGGAAGTAGGTGTCTGCAGATTTGATCTGTTGGCTGAATACTGTAGGGAAGGTTTGAGTTGCTAATTTTGGACAGTTGGGACATCTTGTCTGTAAGTGGGGCCTTTCGTTGCGGGAAGGTGCGTGAGAGGTTGGATCAGTAGGCTAAGAGGAGCAGGTTGGTTGACGTCCAGAACATTGTTGAGACCAAGTGAAATGTGGGTGATCTTGAGTAGTAAAGTAATAACTAGAAAAGGAAATAAAGACTAAAAAAGTTAATTAGTTATTAAAGAATTACTCACTGTTTTTGATATTGTTGTGTACTAGTAAAACAATCCGGTATTTGTTATTTAAATTTCAAATATGCTTGACATATAACTGACATAAGTTATTTTGACTTATGTGAATAATATTTAAAATTAGAACATCAAATTTCAGAAATAAGCAATCTAGATAAAGGAATCTATCTCTGATTTTTCAGGAGCCAGCACAAATAATTATTATTGATATTCTAAACATAAATAGGGCAATTTTAATTTGCTAAAATAAAAATATAATTTATAGACAGACTATACGTGGAAGTACTTAGCTCCGTCATGAGGCGCCGCAACGTAAGCCTTTACAATAATTATAAAAGCTAATAAAATTAAATAATAAAAAAGTAAAATGTAATTACATATTTTTACTAACGTAAAAAGAGGGGTAAATCATAGTTTACGTTTACATATATTTACATAAGTAAGGAACAAGTAAATGGTAAATAAAAAGAAAAAAGGTGAAAGTAAATAATAAATATTTACAGTTACTCTCCGAACTTTTTTCTCTGCGAAAACGTTTATAAGACGTACCATATTTCGAGATAATTTTAATTTTTTAAGCTCTTCCATTTCGATAGATAATATGGCTAAATCCGATAACCAAACACTTTCCGCCTATGTAAACCTAAATTTATAAATGTAACCTGAGCAAATGTTTCCAAATTAAATTTACTTATTTTTTTTGAGAGCTTGAGTGCTGGTGGGCCCCCCTGGCTCTTGGGCCCTGTATCATTGATACGGCAGATATAGCAGTAGCTATGCCCCCGAATGAATTCTTCTTACAGGTAAAAACCTGTCGACTGCCTGTAACACTTAAAGTTGCATGACGCTAACTTAGATGGGATGGGCGTGGTCATAAACATAAATCAACGTGATTACTTACCAAAGACAAATGAGTATAGACGTATAAAAAGTATTCATTGTTGTGTAGGCACCATCCTGTGGTTTATAGCGGCCTGTGATGTACTAGAAAAGCTCAAACTATATTCGGAGTGGACCTACCGTGCTTTTAGATTCTTGGAACCTTATATTTATCAAATGGTCTACTGCATTTCGCTTTATTAGAAATAAAATAGAAAGAAGTCTAATCCTGCTATATTAAATACAAACACTGTGATTACAATTTGACTCGCGTCAGCTGAAGCCTGGGATCTATCATACTCGTATTACAATTTAAGCTTCTTTTTAAAGCGGTCTCGCCGCAAGTTACACACTAAATGAGAGTAATTGTGGAACTGACTGCAATGTCAATAAGGGATCCAAATAGCGAATAGCACGCCCAGATAGGGATGCATTTTAAAGTTTTGAGACGCATAGATTCTACATTGGCATGTATTTGCTCAGCTGTAATGCAGTCCTTAACGGTACCAAACGAAAGGCAGGAGTTCAGATTGCAGCTCTAAAAATGTATTTTAGCGGCAGCTAGACCACGAAGAATCTAGATTGATGGCGGCCGCTGAACCAATAGAATTGGGTAATATTCAGACGAAAAAGTGAGCACTGCAGGCATAGTATTCGGCGGAAGCCGCTGAGCTTAAAATACCTAATACGTTTCTTATATTTAATATTTATCATACATACATTATAAATAAAAAGCGAAAATACGTCAAGAACAGACTGTACATTCATACTGCATTGTGGAAGTCCTTCCTTTTCAAGAAGTATATTCACTTGTTTAGATTACCTTTTTCGATTGGACACATATGTCCACATTCTCCCATCTATTTGCTCATTATTAGCTCCAGCAACAAGTTCATCATCAGACTCTTCAGAACCGGAAACTTCACTTCCAAACACACTGTCACCGATTCTCACAACTTTTTCATTATCGTCATCTTCGCTGCACACTTCAGGAACGTCTTCGTCACTATAATCACTTTCTTCTAAAAGCTTAGCTAGTTGCTCGTCAGTTAGCAGAATTTTATTTGAATTCATTATGACCAAATGGGAACAGCGAACTGAAAGTAAATTTTGAATCCTGCTTTTATATAGACATACGACAAACATGTATAATTCCTGTAAATTCCCCAGACATGTCTTACCAATAAAATTCAAGCATGCAGCAACATGTACGAAAAGGCAAAATTCTCCAGACGGCACTTTACAATGAAATTCATGCATGCAGCGACATGTACGAGCAGGCATAAAACATGAATTGACTACAATACGCGTAGTACCGAAATGGGTTAAAAATCACACAAAGAAAGTAATAAAAAATTTTAGGTATCAATTTTTAAATTTATATTTATGACATACGGTGACAGACAGCATAGGAATAGCATATCTAGAAGCACAACGACGTAATAGCATCTGAAAGAAAATGGCACAAGGAAATTTCAATCCTGGGTCATTTTTGGCCCGGTTTTGGGGTTACTAGGGTCAAATAAATTGTGATTGGTTGTTTTAATCAGTACAAGTGAGTTGTACAGGGTGGAGCTTGTAGTAGACCGTATGTTCTGTTATTGGGCGGCTTAGACTGTTACAGGATCATTAGGGTTGCGTAATGGAAAAGGATGGTTTGCCAACGGCTTCATGCGGTCTCACATAAGGAGGGAAATAAACACTCGAACCCGCTGGTAGGTGTTCGTAAACACAGAAAGATATCTAGCTGTATAGTTTATTGACTATCAAAATACTCTACATATGCACTTAATTTATGATGAAAATTTTAATGGTTAAGCACTTGCTTCTATGTTGATCCAAGTAAATTGCAATTCTACCAAACGTGTTGCACTTCATAAGAAACTGTAATAATAGTGTCAGCAACTTCAGCATAATTGCATATAGTTACTGGGTCGATCGCAAAGCGCTGACTGCTGGTAGTGCATTTTTTGACGTATGTATGTTGCAAATGAAGCACAACCATTCATTTAATTCTCAAAATTAGAAAATCATGTTTGATTTCTAAAAAAGGTTACTTCAAAGCATAGATACAGCTTTACTTAAAATAAAGCAAGAATATTATTTTTAATCAAATTTTCATCAGATCAAATGGCAATTTATTTGATTATTTATATTACGGAGCTAGGCCACTGAAATAAATATTTTGCGATTAAGTTAAATGGCATAATACTTCGCTATTTAGTAAAATATATATCTAATATTTAAAAAACAATTTTTAAGGAGCTATAAATATATAAATAAATCGTTTCTACTCACTGTATAGAAAGCCGGCTTTTGCCCCCTAGTATTAGGAAACAAAACTGTAAATTTCCAATCAGCGGGAGCCAATATTTTCTGCCTCCCGCATTTGTGTTTATATCACCATGGATACCACACTATGTCGACTTGGAAATTTAACAAAATGTCATCACAACAATCTAAAGTTACTAGATACACATCTAATAAGTTCGCAAAGCAAAACTGTAAATTGTTGCATTAAAAACTGGCGTTGGAAGAAAAAATCCTATATATATATCATATCACAGGAGAAAAGGTTGATTTCCTCTCTTATGCGTTTAATGCCCTTTGCTAACGCGTCGGGCATTAAATTCACACGCGGGAGGAAATGAATACCTTTGCTCCCTAGATATATAAATAGCTATTAAAGCATAATGGCACGTCCATGCATTGCTATATTTAATTCTAGCGTTACTAAATCCGTAACATTTTCTGCTATGACTAAATATTTCAGCGCCTGGTGCAGTTCTAGACTTCTTATCGACTCCTACGTCGATGTTGTATTAGTAAAATGTGTTTTAAAACAAACACTTGGTTCATTACAAATGCGCTCTTCTCTACTCATATTCCCAGTTTTAACTTCCTATTGCTAATACTTTATACAATCTAAAAGTGGGATTTCTCAGTAGTGTTCCCACTGCCTTTTTTCAGCGATCGGGCACTTTTCCTTCTTACCGCACTGCTAATATTCATATATCTGCAGTTACTCCATTTCTCTTGAACTTTCTCTCTTTTCTGGTCATGCTATTATCTCCGTTTATTTTTATTGGATCTTTTACTTTATAATATTTTCATTTACTTCTTCTATTTAAAATTCGTTTGGGGACCTCACGTGCCTTTTAATTTCATGATAAAGGTTCTTTGCTTCTCTTTTTAATAGTTTTTTTCGATGTTCTCTTCTCGTTCCGTGTTTGATTGATCCTAATCATAACATAATGGACACAAACATGAACAATTAATATTAGATGTTTAAGTTTTTCTCTTGAATTTGGTGATTGCTACATGTAAAAATGTTTACACAAATTAAAGAACTGTTGCACGTGCAGGCTAGATTAAAATATCGACTTGCAGCGGCGACTGTGGACATATTACGTTACACTCAGGGCCCTACATCTCATAGTTTTTTGTTTTACACTATTCTTACAGGGAACTGGAGATATTTGGGCATAGTCTAATTTGTGAATTCGTCACGCAGGCGAAAGCCAAATAGAGATTAAAATGGTAATTTACGGCTCCGGATGCTAGTCATCCAGATCGGGAGCACCGAAGATATTATAATACGATTTAAACTGCGGTAGAAATACTGCTTTATAATGGAAACATTGTGATTGGATAATTACCCAGCGGAATCGCTGTGATTGATTGTATGGTGGACACACCATTGGTATTCCCGAGAGGAGATATCAACTACCGGCTGATATTTAACCAAAGGTAAAGGGACACCGGAAGTTAATCATTAAGTAGACAGAGTCAGAACATAACAGTTTGGGCACCTTACTTTATTCCTAATTACACGTTTGTCACTACTTTTGATCAGCGGACGATTGCATGGCTACAGCAGATTGAGGGATGACAGCCGTAGATTTTCTTACTTTTAATTATCTGTTTGTCGGTACTTTCGATCAGCGGGCGATCTCATCGCTACAGCAGATTGAGGGCTGGCATGCGCAATTTCCTTCACCGATAATTTCCTCTACAACCAGCAAGTTCTTCTTTGCACTGACTAAGTTGCAGTACTGCCATTACTACACCAACAACTGAAGAGTATCAAATTTTCCATTAGACTGTACCTTCTAGCTTCTCTATTTTTAATTTACATTTCGTTTTCCCACGTTACCACTGTTTCTATTTTTTGCTGGAGCTTTTACCACTTCTTCCATTTGTTGCGTCCTTATTTATTTTCTCATATCCTTGTTAAGCTATCTCTCTCTATTTGCAAAGATTCCTTTGCTATAGAGGGGCCGTCAAAAGGGACTGACTATTTTGTTTTTTATATAAAAACTTATTGTTGTAAGTTACAAATTTAAGCAAAACGATTTGTTAATGTGTAAGAACAGGAGATTTATTTATCAAATACTCTATGCTACAAGTGGCCTCCATCATTTTCAATACATTCTTCTAAGCGTCGAACGAAATTAATCAGCACTCTAATAAATAATTACTGCGGAATAGCTCAGATTTCTGCTTCAATACTTGTTTTAAGTTCATGAATTGTTCTTGGTTTTGCAATATATATTTTACTTTTTAGGTAACCTGAAAATAAATTTTTGCAGAATTGCAAACATTAAATTCTCTTTGAAGCAAACTTTGCACTTGAATTATTGAATTAACTTTAATAAATTGTTCAAAACAAAACATATGTTGTTGCATTGGCCATGTATCCATTTTACGAAATGTCAAAAAATTCTACAATTGTTTTATACACATCTCCAAAGCCTACCCTTTAAAATAATATAAGTCACAAAGCGATTGCTGTGACATTTAATTTTTTATTTAGAAAATAAAATAATCAGTCCCTTTTTGACAGTCTCTGTGTTATTTTTGCTGTGTGCTTATTTGTCCTATTTAAGTTTTGTTGAAGTTTGTTGACTGTTAACTAATTGAACTTTAGCTAGCCATTGCACTTGTATTTACACTTTACATGTCATATTATGTCCCAGTAATTTAAAAGTGCAGTAAGTCTTATTTGTTGAGTTCAATCTTAGTTTCTTTGAATTAAAGGCAATTTGTTTAAATAATAAGAGAACCCGCCCTTCAAAAGCCCTGCAGCCATGTTAGATTCAAAAGTTGTATTTAGCTATTGAGTAAAGAAACAATTCACCATATACAGCTAAAGTAATTATGCCGTTACCAAAAAAATAAGCTTTCGCGACCCTCGACAAGGCGCATTCATACAGCTAAGGGTTGAACTTCACGGTAGCGCCTTGGAATTTAATATAAGTTTTTACAGTCCTAAGACAGAACCAGACTTCACGAGCATCGTACACCAGACCCTCCCACGAGTAAGCTTTTTAACTTTGCTTTCCAACGTAAACCAACCCGTAGTAAGTGCGGTCTGGTGTATCGGAAAATCACGATTATAGTATAACACATTTTCCTCTTTACTTACATTTTTAATTGTACTTCCTCTAAATTATTCTAAGATATAGTATTTTCTGGTAGATATTCTCTAGATGTATTTCTCTTCATCTCTTTACACAGTCAGTGCATGTATGTTAATAGATTTGATGTGAAAAGAATATAAAAATTAAGGCAGTAAGACTTACTGCAAATTGGGACCCAAGCAGAACTAGTAGAAGGTAAATGACAGCATAGGAATGGATATCAACTGCTATAAATGATGGAAATAAATAATTTAATTAACAAGTATCTGCACAAACAATTATCGATTAAAACCCTATCAAAGGCTAACAATGCTAACATGCTAATAATAATAATAATGTATTTGCAGCAAAACGGGAGCAAGATCCAGAAGTATTTTTATGCGCTTATTTCAAAGTGTTAATCCACAAATATAGAGGATAATAATTTATAAACAGTGCTGACCTTGTATTTATATTTTATCATGATAGATAACAGCGATTGAGTTTAGTTCCACTATACAGTTGCACCATCAAGCTTATTAAATGTAGAATATTTTGGCTTAATCCCACTCGTGCACGTGCTCGAAGTAATTAGAGTAATCCCAGATAAGCGAGTGTGTGTTGTCGGATTACTCGTTACCTTTTCGCCCTAACAAGGGTTTTATTTAATTTCAGTCTTTAATGCCATCCATTAATTCCCGAAAGCCGTGGGCGAAAAAATCGTAACTGTGCGAGTACCAAGCATCCAGCTTAATCGCGGCGCTAACTTAAGTTATTAATAACCGCAACAGCTCTCGGTCTAATTCTTCAACCCTTAAAATGCGAAAAACAGAGCAGAGAGCTCTCGCGTAATTGCGCTATGAGCTGACAGCCGAAAGCCCCGAAAATAATTTGTGTCCCCGAAGTAACTTGTCACGGCCTAAGGACGTGTTGAAGCTGACGGTCTTAGCAAAAAAGATATCCAGGATTTTATGAAGTGCGCTCGCTTCGAAAGAGGACGATATAAATAGTCCTCTGAAAATCCCATTAGGCTCTCGCTGCATGCCGCCGAGCTTACATATGTAAATACAAAAACTCGTTACAGGCATTACCCGGACCGTATATCTTCCGGGGACGCGAGGCCAAAAATACGGCATTAATGTTGCGCGGGCCCCGGAAATAATAACGGAAGAAGTGACAAAGCTGGAGAAATAGATGAGAAGAGACGCGTAAATCCGAGAAAAACAAATATTACCGATTGCCCCCAAAAAGCGACGTGCGTTCAGATTCTGTTTGTCACTTCCCGGTGGTTATGTGTTGTTGGGCTTCGTCGGAGCTTAAGAAAATAATTTCCGTCTATCTCCGTAATCACCCAAGCGATCTCCGTTCGCCAACGCAAAAAACTGGCTGTAAGAAGCTTTTATGGAACAAAAGCTACTTAAGGTTTGACTATAAGAGCATAATTTGAGCATTAAAATTAACAATTACTAGCAGTCACAAACAGGTCATATCAATAGGACTAAAAAATTTTGTGAGTACATAAAATTTGGAAATTTGAAAGATGCCATGACAATGATGATGACCCTTCGGCCCAAGGAGAAACGTACTGCTAAGTTACACAAGCGAAAACAATCTGCATCTAACGAAGAAAGCGGAATCGATTAAACAATAAGTAAAAACGACATGATATTGGAAACAAATATACCAACCAAATTCGATAAATATAGGAAGTGGCCGTTGCAGGATGAGAGCAGATATACATAAACGCTAACTAAGCAAAAACAAATTTATGTAGAGCAAACCAAATTTAAGAAAACCCCAATACCAGGTTAAAATACTAAAACATAGCAAGGATATGAAGAAGACGACACCAGAAAGAACTCAGCAACGATACAACAGACTTAATTAGAATGTAGAGACAGCTAAAATGAAATCGAAGAAATACACCTTGATCGGAAGGAATACATCACCTAGAAAAACAAAATAAAGGGAAAACTGTAGGACCTGAAGAAATATCTGAAGTAACTGCAGATTAAATAGCTCAATCATTAAACAAAGACGAATAACCGGCGAGAAGGAAATTCTCGCGAAAATGTTCAAATATGACTGCGCAATAACTTAATTGTAACAATTCTTTAATGCATAGCAAATAAAGAGGCAAAGAAATTAAAAGCTATGTCGTTTTAAAAGTTACAGATAATGGAACAGTACTTCAATATCAATATTTTTTTATATACACAACTACGTTATAATTGTAACATATCAAGGTATCATTTGCTATTGTATGTCCAAAACTTAAACTAAGCCTTGTTTTGTTTTCAACTATACACTCTACAAATGCAATTGCTGATACCCCGAAGCCAAAGCCTGAAGTAATCTCGTTTTATAACGAAACTGGCAGGTGCCGACGTTATGGATAAAATGCTGGGCATATACACGCGCCGGACAAGCCGTTGGCCATTAGCCTTTTTTTCAATATATTAGATGTAGTAACTCTGGCTGCCTACTTTATCTACACAGAAGCGACAATCCCATGGTATTACAAAATCGGTTTACGAAAAACGCCATTGAAAGTGTAGTAGGAATTTCTATGAAAACTCCTAATAATTAGAATCCTGTCCCCGAACAGGAATCCTCTAGAAGCATTGCAGTAAAGGGCGTACGCAAAATGTGTTATCGCAGCGACGAGAATAAAAACAGAAAAGTCCGCAAGATGTGTAGTATTTGTAACAATTCTGTGTCTTTTAAGCACACGAACTAGAGGGTAAAATGTCTTCAATGCCAGAAGAAATAATAACAATTCATTTTATTTGATATTTTCTAACATTTGAAACATAAAAATAACAATAAATTTATACAGATATTGAAAACACTGTTATTTTTCTTGTTTTTTTCGGTACAAAATATATGGTAGTACCCATGTACCATCGTCCGCCAGAATGTGTTAATTTTTTTGTCAAGTCCAAAGAAACCCGACACTCCATACCTCCCAATATATGAAATTTTTTTCATATACTTAAAATTATATACTTAGAGATGTCCTAGAAGCTCAAATTGATTGTCCTCCCAAAAATGGAATATTCCATATTTTATACCCTAAAAGTACCCGGGTACCACCTTCAGCCACATAAGGGTTAAACACAAATTCGCGTGTACTTTGGACAACACAAGTTCAGGTTTAGATACTATCAAAATAATGAAAGACTTCAACGGGAAACAAAGAGCAATGATCGCCAACGCTCAGCTACCAAGACAAGTTTTAGAGTATATTTTAAGTAAGCTATGGATAAATGGAAGCAGCCACAGAAGCTTCCACTTAACAACAAGGCCTTATTAGTGGCTTTGTGAATCGGCCGCCAAACTAGTAACACAACCTTTATTGTTACAACACAAAGGTGCTTTACGACCTGAGTTTAACATCCAAAACACTGAACAGTCAGTTACTCGATAAAAACTTCATAAATCGGAAAAAATGTACCGACCCGTTGCCCTAACTATGCTACGAGGCACCGTAACGAGATTACCGACTATTGTTTAGGGAGATGGGGTGGTTCATTGCGATATTAATTAGGGCAACGACCAATTAAACGGAATCCAGACGATTAATACCACAGACTCTATCACTTTTGCTATTCAGGAAATACAAAGGTAAACCCACTAAATGTGGAGATATTAGCCTCCCTTTAAAAATGCTAGCACAGTTTGCGATATACGAAATAATAGCGCACGATTAATTAATTAAAGGAAATCTATTGACCGGAAAAAGATTTGAGAAATAGTTATACAAACATGAAAAAAAAAGGTTTAGTAGTTTTAAGATTACTTGACTTCGAAACGGTTTGACAGAACAAAGTCCACCTACAATAGTAACATCAGCAATTACTGAACAAACAACAACATTTACATAATTTAACTCGGCAGCGTTCGTTGAGAACGCACTACAATTGTTCGCTTATTTACTTGACATAAATATTGTGGTTGTAATACTCTTCTGCGTTTTATGTCACGTAAATAATGGGTTACTCTATTTCGAACTGAATTGTCGTATATAATACAAAGAAGAATATGATTATTGCCAACAGTATTTGTCGTCCAGAGAAAAAGTAACTGACGCTACAAAATTATGTACGAGCGGTACGTAGGTCTTCTAAAAGCAACAGCTACGAGTAAAGTTTAAACGACAAATAATATTAAAAAAATTAGACCACGTATTGTGTTCATCAAGATAATCCAATGAATATTCAAACAAATCTTAAAATTATTATTAATAATTGTTAAGGACTTTATAAACTTTTGCCGCTTCTCTTGCATTCTGAATTCATACTGTGCGCAGTAGACTGCCGGGCGTGCTTCCGATTCTAAAAACACTTACGTTTCATCTGTCAACGTGGCAGCATGCAAACCGGTCAGCTCTACGAAAGCTAATTCTTGCAAATGTTCAAATGTTCAATGTGTTTTTTATTGCTAATAAAGTAACATATTTCCGGCTTTCAACGAGTGTATTTATTCAGTGAAACCTACAATTCATACAGTCCACAAATTCCAAGGCGAGCTGGCAATCAGGAATTTTCCAAATAACGGAAAACTGAGAAGGCTACAAACATTGGTCCTACAGAGCCAGGATTAAAACCACATTAGGTCATTGCGAGTCCAATCGCGACAGCATTCGACAACATTGGTCATTGGCAAGTACAAAAGCATATTCAGTTTTGTATTGCATCGCATGCAATCGGCCGCAAGGAAGCAGCGTTCATATTCGCAGCAACGCGTGGAACGAAGAGGGCACATGCGGTGCCCGTAACGAGAGGAAGGAAGACAGCAGACGGTGCTATCAACGCCAAGTTCGTGCACGTG
The DNA here is from genome assembly GCA_940337035.1 of Agriotes lineatus. Lineage (NCBI taxonomy): Eukaryota > Metazoa > Arthropoda > Insecta > Coleoptera > Elateridae > Agriotes > Agriotes lineatus. The sequence goes on along the minus strand of OW679200.1, from coordinate 35,865,458 downwards.
GGCATTGCAGCTGCAAGCGAGACGGTAGTAGGAACAGAAAACCGGCAAGGCGGCACACACCAATATCAATGTAAACCTGATTTTCCTATGCATAAATTTGGTTTATTTCGTCTGTGTTTGCATGTGTGCTTAATTTCAGCTGTGTATTATTGCGTAAACAAATGGTTTATGAGTCATATAAACATTTTAATTGCGTGAAATGCCAGGCTATTACGTTTGTTAGCGATATCCCCTGCATGTTTCATACTGCAGTCACAAGTTAATCATCCCGCGTTGTACCGGGGTCGTTTTCTGCGTCGTAAGCTACAAGTTTCTCGCGTTGTTAGCAAGCGCTGTCTGCGTTATAAACAAATTCGCGCCAGAGGCGTGCGAAAGGGTTTTATCATTAAAGAATATTTCAGATTCTGCAAGTAGTAAGGCTACCACGCGTAGCATCTTGCCTGAAATATCACAGATAGTTGACCCGTTGGGTCCGCGTACCAGAAGCGTACAAAATTCACGCCAGGGGCGTACGAAAAGTTAGTTCGACCTGTTAAATTGTTTTTAATTTCAACAATTATGGATCCGCTTGTAAGAGCACGTGGCTCTATTAAAGGAAAGCTTACGCGTTTCTCAAATCACGTGCAATCCTTGCAAAAAATTCATGATGAAGATCAATTCTTATCTAGCGCTCAGATTATTCAATTGCAAAAAAGATTGAATGATACAGCCACCTTGTTATCGGAATATTATGCGGTTCATGAACAAATTTTAGAACCCAGTGAGGATACAGAATCTGAAATGCAGCAACAAGTTGAATTTGAGGATTCTTATTATTTTGCAATTTCACAAGCTGAATATTTGATTAATGAATACAACAAACAGTCTGATGTTGCATTAGATCGTTCTGGATCGCCTGCTGGTAGCGTAAGATCAACGCATTCAAATTGCAGTTCACATTGCAATAATCAAGCTGTACGCCTTCCTGCCATTTCGATTCCCAAATATTCAGGGAACGTTTCAGAATGGTTAGAGTTTCGTGAGATTTTTATTAGTTTAATTCATGAGAATCAAGCGTTAACTAATATTCAAAAGCTGCATTACTTAAAGGCTAGTTTACAGGGTGATGCAAGCCAAATTATAAAAAGTTTAGAGTTTACTGCGGGTAATTATACTCTAGCTTGGGAGGCATTGTGCAATCGACACAATGATCCAAAAATTCTGGTTCATAACCACCTCAAGGCTATTTTTGAACTTGAATCTTGCAGTAAGGAATCTGCAACTAAATTACGTACGATTAGCGATATGTTATTCAAGCATTTTGCAGCAATCAAATCATTAGCTACCGAAAGCGAGCTTCTTGATTTTGTTATAATTTATGTAGTTTCTAAAAAACTGGACCCCACTACATTTCGTGAATGGGAGGTCCTTAGAAACCGGTCAAGTTCTGACCTGCCTAATCTTGATGAGTTCAAGGAATTCTTACAAAATACAGCGAATCTTCTAGAAACTCTGGAAGTAAAAGATAGCAAGCTTGTACCCGAAAAGTCTTCCAAGGTACATTCGAAATCATTTGTGTCAGGTACCCCTTCGTGTCCACTTTGTAAAGGATCTCATTCCTTGTACAAATGCGATAAGTTTGTCAAGCTGTCTGTTCTTGACAGAAAGTCAAAGGCAAAAGAGCTCCGTGTATGCTTTAATTGCCTAACTCAGGGTCACCTTGCGAGCCTCTGTAGCTCCAAATATACGTGTAGAAAGTGCAAATCAAGGCACAACACACTTCTTCATGAGGATAAGCCTCAGAACGCTTCTTCTAGTCAACCAGGATCTGCAGTGTCAGCAGAAACCCCTGTTGAACTAAACCAATCGATTTCGGCATTCTGTTCGAATGCTTTTCAGGTACTCTTACCTACGGCTACCGCTAAACTCATCGCTGATGATGGTACGCCTCACGTTGTGCGAATCCTGTTGGATTCCGGTTCCCAATCGAACTTTATACGTTCAGATTTGTGTAAAAAGTTGAAGCTTCCAACTCGCGAAGTCAACGTTACTGTTTCTGGCTTAAGAAAATGCCACTTCTCAAATCAAGGCTAGGTGTGATATCAAGCTGCAAGCCCCTCACACTTCATACGGCATTGGCCTATCCTGTCTTGTTCTCGATGAGATTACGGGTGTTACCCCAAGTTTTCGCGTCCAGCGAAACAGTTTCAAGGTTCCTGATAACATCAAGTTATCAGATCTGTCCTATGACCAACCGGGCACCATCGACATTCTGATTGGTTCGCCCATTTTCTGGCAGCTCCTTTGTATTGGACAAATTGGTCTAGGCCCAAATCTTCCCATCCTCCAAAAGACTCGTTTTGGTTGGATTGTTTCTGGCCCTACAGGCCCCCCTTCTGCGTACCCTGTACAGTGCAATCTTGGCACGATCGAGGATGCTTCTGACCCCATTGCTAGGTTTTGGCAACTCGAACATTACCCAGAGGAAATGGTCCGCACAAATGAAGAGAACGCCTGTGAGGCACATTTCGTGCAAAATACGCAACGAGAAGCGAATGGTCGATTCGTTGTCTCTATCCCTTTCAAGAAGCCTCTAGAGGTACTGGGCGATTCATTGCAAATCGCTCAGAAAAGATTCTTATCATTAGAGAAGCGGTTACAAGCGAACCCTGACTTGTCCAATCGCTATTCGAGTTTCATGAATGAATATTCTGAATTAGGTCATATGTCCGTTTCAAACCCTAATTCAAACGAGATATCCTATTATCTACCCCACCACGGAGTCTTAAAAGAGGAAAGCCTGACAACTAAACTCCGAGTTGTATTCAATGGTTCTCAAGCAACCACTTCCGGGCAATCTCTGAACAGCATTCAGATGGTTGGCCCAACCGTGCAGCAAGACTTATTTTCAATTCTTGTTCGCTTTCGCAAGCATTTATTCGCTATATCAGCTGATATCGAGAAGATGTATCGCCAGGTTCTGGTGAATCCTAACCATAGGCCCCTTCAGAGAATCTTGTGGCGACCCTCCTCAGCTGAGCCTCTTCGGTCGTACGACCTGAATACGGTTACGTATGGCACCGCTTCAGCATCTTTTCTTGCTATTCGATGCTTAACCCAATTGGGCATCGAATGTGAGGCTTCAAATCCCGAAGTCTCTCGAATCATAAAGGAGGACTTCTACGTCGACGACCTTCTGACAGGTGCCGACACTCCTGAGAAAGCGCGTACTCTCTGCTCAAACTTGGATCAGATTCTTGAGTCAGGCTGCTTCAAACTTAGAAAGTGGATTTCTAACTCACCAGAAGTTCTCGATGGAATACCAGATTCCGATTTGCATCCGGGTGTTCTTGATTTCAGTGCACATGAGCACACAAACACCCTTGGTTTGATTTGGTCCTTTAAAAGCGATCATCTGATGTTCAATATTTCAAATTCTACAAGTAGTAAGGCTACGAAGCGTAGCATCTTGTCTGAAATATCGCAGATATTCGACCCGTTGGGTCTTCTAAGTCCATGCACCATGGGTGCCAAGGTCCTTTTGCAACAGCTTTGGATGGAAAAGCTGGATTGGGATGAACCCGTTCCTAAAGCCATACAAGAAAAATGGTTAACCTATCGCAGTGAGCTTCTCATGCTCAATGACTTAGCAATTCCTCGTCACGTCCTCTGTCGGAGCGTGGTCGAGATAGAGCTCCATGGTTTCTGCGACGCCTCTAACAATAGTTACGGTGCGTCGATATACCTGCGTTCCAAGAATCAGGAAGGGGAAGTACAGGTTCACCTTCTCTGTTCCAAGGCCAAGGTAGCCCCTTTAAAGCCCTTGACAATCCCGAAGCTCGAGCTCTGCGGAGCTGTTCTTCTAAGCAAACTTTCCATGCAAGTCATAAAGGCACTTGATTTGCCCATATCTAGAATCGGTCTGTGGACAGATTCCACAATAGTGCTAGGATGGTTGAAAACCAGTCCAAATCTTCTTAAGACCTTTGTGTGCAACAGAGTTGCTGATGTTCAGCAACTCACCTTTGATGCCACTTGGCGGCATGTTCCCACAACGTCTAATCCTGCTGATCTTCTCACTAGGAGAATCACCCCTTTAGGTTTGAAAGAATTGAGCCTTTGGTGGCATGGTCCCACCTGGCTAAGCGAAGGTGAGGCCTCTTGGCCTACTTCCAAACATGTTCGTGCTGAGCTTCCAGAATTCAAAAAAGAAGTTCAGAGTCTTCCTGTAACCTCTGTTGAACCATTTCCGTTCAATCAGTATTCAAGCTTTGCTCGCTTACAACGAGTTATAGCTTATTGCTTTCGTTTTCATAACAATGCGCGAGCCCCTAAGGCTGATCGTCTTTCTGGTCCCCTCTCTACAGATGAACTGCAAGCATCTATTGTAAGGCTTGCCAGGTTTTCCCAACGCGAGTCATTTCCTGACGAATTTAAGCTGTTGTCACAGAACAAGCCTGTGAAACAATCTTCTGCTTTGATATCCTTGAATCCCTTTCTGGATTCCAAGGGACTGCTAAGAGTTGGTGGTAGGCTCCACAACTCTCAATTACCCTTTGACAAGAAGTTTCCTCTAGTGATTTCTGGCAAACATCCATTCGCCAAACTCCTAGTATCGCATGAGCATCTTCGGCTTCTCCATGCCGGACCTCAAATGCTGTTAGCTAATCTCAGAGAACGATATTGGATCACCTCTGGCAGAAATATCGTCAAGCAAGTGGTTCATCAATGCTTACGGTGCTTTAGATTCTCTCCTAGGTTAACTGAACCCATAATGGGAGACCTGCCAGCCTCTCGTACTCAATCATCGCCCCCATTTCATACGACTGGTATTGATTATGGTGGACCTTTCATGATAAAGGATCGCAAGGGACGTGGTTCTAAACTAGTAAAGTCCTACCTTTGTCTATTCGTTTGTTTCGTCACAAAGGCAGTGCACCTTGAATTGGTCGCTGATCTTTCTACTGAAACCTTCTTAATGGCTTTTCGCCGGTTTGTGGCTCGACGAGGCAAACCGCTCCATGTCTACTCAGACAACGGCACTAACTTTGTAGGCGCTAATTCCGAGTTAATCGAATTAGGCAATTTTCTCGCGGAACAAAACCCTTCTATTTCCGAATCATTCGCGAACGACGGAGTAGCTTGGCATTTTATACCCGCGCACAGTCCCCACTTTGGCGGATTGTGGGAGGCCGGAATCAAGTCCTCCAAACATCACATACGTCGCGTTATAGGTAACGCTAGTCTAAATTATGATGAATTTAGCACTTTGTTAGCACAGGTGGAAGCGACCTTAAACTCCCGACCCCTGTCCCCTTTGTCCTCTGATCCAAACGACCTTCAGCCTTTGACTCCTGCTCATTTCCTGATTGGTCGTCCGTTGGTGTCACTGCCTGATCCCAACGTAACTGAGATAGTCGAGTCTCGGCTGTCTAAATACCAGAGAATACAACAACTTCACCAGAATATGTGGAAGAGATGGAGTAAAGAGTACATCTCGGAACTCCAACAGCGCACCAAATGGCGCACGCATCTTTCGGACCTCCAGCCTGGTTCCATGGTCCTCATCAAGGATGACAATCTACCCCCTCTGAAGTGGAGGTTAGGCCGGGTCACCGAGCTGCACCCGGGCCTTGACGGCGTTACGCGTGTGGCGTCAGTGAACACTGTGTCAGGGATCGTGAAGCGATCCTTCGCCAAATTGTGCCCGCTACCTAGTGTTGTGAACTAGTGCGTTAGCGTTCAGCGCAGTTTTCGTAAAGCCTTTTGGCTCCCCATTGTTCGGGTTTTCTTGTACTAGATTAAGATCCATGTACTATTATGCTTTGTATATATGTGTGTTCATGTTACATGTTCTACTCTAGCTGTTACATGTCAACTCTGTACTGTTTTATTTGAAAGGTTACCCTTTCCAAGGCGGGCGGTATGTTAAGGACTTTATAAACTTTTGCCGCTTCTCTTGCATTCTGAATTCATACTGTGCGCAGTAGACTGCCGGGCGTGCTTCCGATTCTAAAAACACTTACGTTTCATCTGTCAACGTGGCAGCATGCAAACCGGTCAGCTCTACGAAAGCTAATTCTTGCAAATGTTCAAATGTTCAATGTGTTTTTTATTGCTAATAAAGTAACATATTTCCGGCTTTCAACGAGTGTATTTATTCAGTGAAACCTACAATTCATACAGTCCACAAATTCCAAGGCGAGCTGGCAATCAGGAATTTTCCAAATAACGGAAAACTGAGAAGGCTACAAACAATAATAACAATTGCCATTATTATTATTATCGTCTTTATTATTTTTGTGCCTCATTGCCCTTATTGCTAAGTTCATTTAGCATGTTCTCCATTTCTTTTGCAGATGAAGCGAATAGGACCACATCATCGGAAAATCTGAGGTTAGAAAGCCGTTTTCCATTAATGTTGATACTTTTATTGTTCCACTTCAGGTTTCTAAAGATTTGTTCGAGTGTGACGTTGAATAATGTTGGAGAGAGAGGGTCTCCCTGTCGCACTTCTCTGAGAATTCGAAAGAGTGGACCGTTTATCTCCAATTTTATATATTTCTGTTTTTTTGTATATGTTTTTGATTATGTTTATTTATTTGTTGTTTATTCTCTGCTCCTCCAGTGCCCTCCATATATAGTGGTGTTCCAATGAATCGAAGGCCTTGGTATAGTTGGGTGGGTTGACTGTATGCAGATGGTATATGGTAGAATATGATTTTCTGAATCTTGCTTGCTCATACGGTTGGTTTTTATCTAATGTTGAGCTTATTCTTATGAGAATTATATTCGCAAAGACTGTATAAATATATACCTATTTGAAATAAGGCTGATGGGTCTATAGTTACTATTTTTTTCCGTATCGCCTTTCTTATGTAGCAAGATAATTACAGCTTTTGCCCATTGATTTGAAATGGTTTCTGTTTCCATAATTTTGTTGAATATCCACTGTAGTTGGTAGATTATTTCCTCAGTTCCAAATTTGAGCATTTCTCCTGTGATTCCATCATCGCTCGGTGTTTTCTCATTTTTTTGGCGTCCTACTGCTTTCCTGATCTCGGTTCTTTGGATTATTGGAATATATTCTGTGCTTCTATGGCTGATGCTCCGTTTTTGTTGATCCTTTATCCTCTCTGCAGGGTTGTAGTTACTATTGTAAAGCTCTTTGTAGTATTCGGTTGCAATCGTCATTATTTTGTCTCTATTTCCTTCTTTTTTGTTGGTATTCGGATTTGCTAGCTTATGAATCCAGCTTTTTCCTCTGGAAAGTTATTTCGCAATTTTATTTGTTGAGCCACTGTCTTCCAGAATTGACTGAATAGTTTTTTCCTCCCAATTTCTGTTGTCATTTCTGATTGCTCGTTTAGTCATTTTGTTGTACTCGCAGTATTCTACTTGTGCTCTTAAGCTGGTTGTTCTAATTTGTTTTAGTTCTTCTCGTTTTCTGATCATTTCTCTGGTTTTGTTTGTGATCTTTCCCTTTGTTTTTATGTTCAGTTTTATGGATTGTTGCGAGTGGGTAGCTGCTGCTAGCAGGCTGCTTTCAAATTTATTGTATTATTTTGTATTTTCTTTCTTTTCTTTTGTCAATTTTTAAAGTTGTTTTTACCAACCTATGATCGGTATCAAATTCTAACTTGCTTACTACTTCCGTATTTTTTATGATTTCTCTTTTGTTTGATAATATAAAGTTAATTTCGTTTCTTGCGCCATTTGGTGCCTGCCATGTCCATCTTTTTCCTGATCTGCCTTTGAAGAGGGTGTTTGTAATAGTGAGTATTTGTCTAGCTGCAAATTCGAATAGATTCGTTCCTGCGTTATTTCTTTCACCTATTCCATATGGCCCTTTAATGTGATCCTCTCCTGGTTCTAGCTTGCCGATCTTGCCATTGAAGTCACCCATTACTAAAAGTTTGGTATTAGGATTTGCATATTGAGTTGCTATCTCGTCTAGCATTTCGTAGAGTCTAGTTATTTCCTCTTCTTTACTGACGCTTGTGGGGGCATACACTTAGATTATTGTTAAGTGTTCTTGTTTTCCTAGTTCAATTTCCAAAACTGCAATTCTGTCGGAGTGTGCCTTAAAGTTTTGGATACTATTTTTAAACTTTTTGCTTATAATGAATCCGACGCCTCTTTGCCCCTTTCATTCTCCATAATAGTAAAATATAGTTCTATTATTTCTTTCTATAATGCTTTCGCCTGTTCTTCTGATTTCTGCAAGTCCTACTGTCTCACATTTTACCTTTTCCAGTGCTTGTAGTTCTGTCATTCTTTCCTCTGAAAGTAGCGTTCTTACATTTAAGGTGCCCACATGAAGTTCATTATTGTAGGCGGCATCCTTCTTATAACCATTACTCTTGGTATTTTTGCTTGGGGGTATTGACCTCTTGCACCTCTAGTGATCAGCTTTCTGGGGTGTGTCTCTAATAAAATCTAGAACCAGTGTTTCCAGAGACCAGTAGCTTGCCCTCTGTTCTGTTGCTAGGCCATATATGATGATATTCTTCTTTTTTCGTCCCTTTCAATATTATCTAGTCTTATTTAATGATTTTCTAAAGTTGAGTTGATTTTCGTTGCTATATTTGCGTTGGTATTCTTTATGTCGTTTTTTATTTCAGTGGTATCTGATCTTAGTTCGTTTAGTAGTTTTAACACTTTTTCCATATTTTCTTCCATTGTATCGTTTCTGCAAAAATGTGGTGGTACGTCCCTGTATTTTGTTTACTTGACGCGCGGGATTTGCGCCCAAGGTCAGCGCCCGCATTTCTGTGCAAATCTTGCAGCTGTCTTCTCCGTGCCGTCGTTTACGTTTATTAAAACCTGTTTAATTCACTAAGTACTTACTGCGTGTCTTAAACTTTATTTTAAATTAGTGTTGAAGGGTTTATTTTATATTCTTACACCTTTTTGCTCATTTTTATAGCACTTTTTACGTTTTAAAATCGCTATTTTGCCTTCTGTAGCTTTAGACACCACTCTTATCGCGAAGCGCCATGATCATATTCCTTTAATTTAAAAATAAAACGACAGCATGTATTCTGAACATATTGTAGACGAAAATGGCACTGGTACTAGAGAAGCTTTAATCTCCATCCAGGTACTGCCTACTGCACAACGTTGTGGAGACGTCAAGTGCGACGCGACGTGTACATACATTTTCTGGATTACGGAAAAGCTTTTGATCGACGTCAACACCAGGTGGTGATACAGGCTTTGAGTGATATGAGGGTTGATGGGAAGGACATCCAGGTTACTGTGGGACTTTATTGGGGACAGAAAGCTGTAGTAAGAGTAAAAACCTGGCTGACAGAGTACGCTGACATACAGACAGGAGTGCGGTAGGCTGTGTAATGTAACCATTCTTGTTTAATCTCTACTCGGAACACATACAGGGAATTTATGTTAATGGTTAACATAAGAGTTTCGTTGCTATGCCAGCATTTAATAATACAGGTCACTTCCATGGTTACAAATGAGATCAATAGATTAGAGCGTTTATTTTACGAGGTAACATACAAACGATTACTTATCAAAAAGACAACTAAAAGTTATCCTAATGTATACTATTGAAGAAAATATACAACTTGTGAGTTGTACCTAAGTATCTACTTTTTAGTTGCAGACCTACATTCCGATAACAAAATTAGAGTTTCTTATTAGCAAGTACCTAATTCAAATTCCTATGTTAACTCGTAAAATAAACGCTCTAATCTATTGGTCTCATTTGTAACCAAGTTAACCATTAAAATACATTCACTGTATTCACCAAAGCTCTTGAAAATATCAATAGTGGAATTAAAGTTAACGGCGAAATCATCATCAATATTCGTTACGCCGATGACACTGCACTGATCTCTAATAGGTTGTAGGGTTTGCAGGGGTTACTTGATAAGGTTGCTGAAGCAAGCAAAGAACACTGTTTGACCTTGAATGTCAAGGAAACCAAGTATACGTATGCTGATCTAAATCTCCAGTTCACCAGGGACCATTAATGGCCAATAATTAATGCATAGAAAAAGCATAGAATTTCTCCTACCTAGGTTGAACGCTCAACGATGATTGGGACCATTCAAGAGAAATAAAAAAGCAGGATAAATAAGGCTAGAACAAGATATCGCTTGTTATGTCTATTCCATTCTGTTGTGGTGTGGTGTTGAAGCTTGGATTTTGTCAGCGGCTGTGGTAAAAAGAATATAGTCTCTTGATATATGGATATATTGACGAGTTCGTAGGATTCCTAGACTGAAAGAATAACAAACGGAGATGTTATTCGTAGTGTTGGGCATGAACCAGAACTCGTAAGAACTGTCAAGCATACGAAGCTTAAATATTTCGGTCACATTATGAGCATTTACAAACTACTTTGTCGTACCTATCATATCATTCACAATAAATTTGTAAATGATCAGAGCACAATTTGTATATAAAAATCTTTGTATACAGTAATAAAACGCTTAAATAAATAAAATGAAGAAAACACGGCAAATATAAATAATGAAAAGAAAATGAACGGCTAGAATATTTTCAAAAACTATGGATAGATATATCAAAATAAGTAAAGAGCCCAACATTCTTACAAAGCATTTGTAGATCTCTTAGCTAGGAAATAACTATACAAAGTAGTAAATAATAGCAACAATAGCAAAGGAGGTCTCTTCCTTAAATATTGATTACACCTATTTAATATGTGCTGGCAGCATGCAGGAATACTAACACACCGCAATTATTATTAGCGGCTACACACAAAATAAAAGAACAACCCCTTTATCTAATAGTAAAAAAAAAGATACAGAGAACATTAACAATTATAATATAATAAGCCAACTTAAGGCCGAAAGAACAACTCAACTAGTACAGCTAATAACAGAAACAATATTAATTGAAGATCGGATTCAGAAAGGGAAGATCCACATTTGGTAGTATACAAGTACTACAGCAATTAATAGACGAAAGAAGAATCAAATATCAAGAAATGTATCTTGCTCTTATTAATATAGTAAAAGCTTTCATATCTCAAATGTGTATAAAAAGACATGATAAAGTACACTCAATAAACTAAGATTTAATAAAAATATAGAAAGTTGCTACTATGACAAGCCTAAGAATAGTTCGAGGAAACCAGTTTGAAGCTACAAATGTCGGTCTCCAATACTTGGAGCTGGATCACATCCTCCTTGATTTCTTGTAAAGCATAATACAGTACTCATTTTCAGGGAAGAGAAAATAGAGGCAGGTTTTCTATACCGATCGTCGAATATGCCAGTTTCTTGAAACCTCGAGCAATGCTTTCCATTATGAAATTTTGTTACATCGCCGGTTAACGACTCACCATGGTGGCGTCTAGCCAATGATACGAGGAGCGTTCAAATTTGAATTGGGCGCCAAAAGACAACGACATGCAAAGAAGTTGTATACATTAATTAGTGCTCTGAAACAAGTCGTAACTCCATTCATTCGTTAAGTCGTCACAATTAATTTTCGTTCAATTGACAAGCATGAGTCAAGTAGAAGTACATTCAAGTGTGGAACAATGCATTATTAGTAAATTTCTTATCAACGAAGATATCAAACCATAAGAAATTTGTGTAAAAGTTAAAAGACAGTTTGATGCTCAATCGCTAGCAGACATAAGCGTTTACAAAAGAAGTAAAGCGTTTAAAGATGGCTGTAAAGGTACCGAGAATGAACAGCATTCTCGCCGTCCAAAAACATTGACAACAGAAGAGAATGCTGACAGAGTAAAATGCACTTATTGGAAACGATCGTCAAATTACAGTGAAGGATATTCCTTCTGCATTAAATATCAGTACGGGTAACTTGAAACAAAACGCGAGTACTCTATCTCTGTCTTGCAGGATAATGCTCGACCCCATTTCGCTATTCACATGATGACTACGATCCAAAAATTGAAATCGACCATGCTGTCCTATTTGCCATACATTTCGGACCTTACTGCAAACTTTTTTTTTACTTGTTTGGACCCTTAAAAGAGTTTCTAAGAGAAAAATACCTCCTTGTAATGAAGAAGTCATCGAAATTGTTCGGCAATGAGTGTGAGTGTGTTTGTTTTTGAATAAATATTAAATTATAATTTATATTTTAACGCTCCTTGTATATCACCTTTTTTCCTACTAGCCGATTTGACTTTTGCAAGCGAGCACATTTTCTGCTAGTTTAAGACCACCCCATACCACTGACTAACCGCGTGCTAACCATGTGTTATAGGCAGTAAATGGATGTTAATTTGTTACAGCCTATTTAAAGGCAAACATATGTTAACAAAAGTTACAAACTACGCTAAGTTAGAAAAATGTGTGAAAACCCCCAAAAACTGAAGCTTCCGCTCAGTAATAAATTTAGTTTTTTTATATAGTGACTATAATTCCATAGGATTAGAGGTCAGAAGAAAAGAAAGAAGCATTTTGAACTTTTGAACTACAAATATAGATGTGTAGCATTATAATGTGATTTAAAAAACGTCATTCCAAGTCATTGTTCATTGAAACGATGATTTTTTGTGACCGTTAGTGTGGCCGCGTCGAAAGGAAATTTGTTAATTGCATTAAAGGAATGGGTTCAAAAATAGCTTAGGAAGAATCTATTGATCTTTATAGTACATGTCATTCTTCTAAATTTTATTTAAATATAAAATGTGTGTACAATGCAAATATTGGATATAGCAAATTCAGTTATTGGTCGCAGGTTAAGAGCCTTAGAGATAAGCAACCAGTGTAATACGCCAGTGCAGTTGGTATTCTGGTCGAAGAACACCCAAGAGGGCGCGGCGCTGCAATTCGTGGCGGCGGCAACTGAAACTAACAAGGTTAAAATAGCTACGTCTGTTAATAATCAACGTCGAGTCGGTAGAGTCGTTTTAAGGGTAGTACGTCTCGGGGGTCATTTTTTTGCAATGGCGATGTAGTGGCAATGCTGCAGGTCTTGGATTGCCAGTTTGTTTCTGCACGTTAATTAGATTGACCTCGCGGATAAACTTGCAGGTCGAGTTGCACAAAGTGCTACAATTTCATCTGTAGGCGTCACAAAAACTTTCTATTTCCTTAGAGGGAGACCTTTACCATGTAAGCCAAACTTTTGAATAATCACAGCTCAGACTGTAAGTAAATGCCCCTCTTACCTCGAACAACGGGTGTTTACGACGGACGTTGTTATTCTTTATAGTCGGGGACACTAGTTCTGCCCGGAACTGAGATGGAGCGGTATTAGGCATCGGTTTTCGAAAATGATAGAACGAATCGGCGAGGGTGAGAGTCAGCAGGTGTGGTTGAGGACGAATTTAGCCATGAATTGGACGGCTCGACATGGGGGATTTCGTCTTCGACTAAACGGCTCGACGAGGCGGAATTCTGCAGATATGAAAGCAGTAGATTTTGCTGCTGATGGACGATCGACGTAAGGAAGGGAGACGTTTTCAAGAACGGTTCCAGTTTAGGGATGCTGGTTGTTTTCTCAAAATTTGGGGACCAGCGGTAGCCCTCCTGGCCAGATCAAGCGAAACTGGCAGCGGCTTCGGACTGGAATAGCTTTATCCAGGTATGATCTGACTGGAGACTGGGAGTCCATGTCTCGCCTTAGGGCTTAGGTCCGGTCGCTGGTCGTGGGACTCAAAGGCCTGGACCTGGCTCGATATCGGCCTCTAAAACCTCTATCTGGATCGTCTCTTTGGGATCCAGATAGGCTTGCGTTGTGTTTGCTTGTACGCGGACTCGCGCGTGCTGATATTTTGTCCTTATTATAATTTTTCGTTTCCGTTGTCTTAACTTTGTGTAGTCTTGATGCATGTTATGGTTTTTTCATTAGTTCCTTTTTTAATGTCGTCGCTACTATCAGATAATTTACATATACGATTGCCTGTACTCCTTGTTTCATTGCAAATTCTTGCAATTCGTATGTTTCTTTGAAGATGTCTAGGCACACAGAGAACCAACAACCTTAGACAACAATAGCTACGGTCATATGTCATACTTTGTCGATTCCATTATTCTTGTCAGTACCAAGTTCAAATAAAGTTGCAGATCTGATAAAATATTCGCTAAATTTTTGGAAAATTTTCTTGGTAACAATAACGTTTATATCCTGTAACAAAGAAGTTCGTTTTGTGATTATTTAACATTTACTGCATATAAAGCTCCCAATAGTGAACTTATAACTGGCCAAACTGAGAACTTATGCATGGCTAACTAAAAATGTTCCATTACAATGAATTTACAAATTATCTCAGTTATGTTTCCTCTTCATTTTTTATTAATCACAATAGTTAATACTTCTGCTCCGGCTGGCCATTAGGTTCTCAAAACTCTCATCCCAGGGTTGAGTCCCTACACAGTAGAAAGCTTACTCAATTATATAATAATTGCACCAGTACGGCAAAAGCTTCTGAATAATTTTAACCTCAAATAATGATCACGAAGCGACCCAGGAATCTGCTTTCAATTTTACTCTAAACAAAGCAAGCTGTTGATAATTAGGTCACAAGCAAATAATAATGAAATAAATACTATTCCGTAACTAAGCAAACATGTTTATCAGTAACCAGGGACGCTGTATCAGTACTACGTGGTCTTGATCTGTATTTAAAAAGGACGCCGACCAGCTTCAGTGCCTTTCTGCGCCCCAGATACTGGAAACCGCTTACGTGCGCCTTTTTCTTCCATTCTGCACCGTCGTCTGCTTGCTGGAACCGCTTTCAGCAAAGAATTCCAAGTTGCCGGTTGCTCCGTCGATTGCGATGCTTGGTTGACCCGCCTTGCTGCTTGAACCGCTTCCGTTAATGCTCCCGATGTCGCTGCTATTATTCGGACCTGCTCTCTGACTTTATTTGCTGGTCTAAATTGTCACTGCGCTTTTCCAACTCGTTACTGACTTCTTTAAATCGTGGCTATGTGTCGAAGTCCGGACTTTTACTGCTTCAATTTTAACTATTATACTAACTACTAGAAATACTGCACTATTCACAAATAGCACACTTCTGTATAACAATAATACTACCAGTTGGAACTCAAAAAGACTTTAATTACACGAAGATTTACAACATTCTTACTTGGAATCCAGCACACGACCCTCTTCGTGACTTCGCTAGGCCGAGCTTGGTTTTTTCTTATTTTCAAATGTTGCTAAGTAACCTACTACATTCTATTATTTGTGAGTACACCTGCTATGATCTTATAAGTGAATTGTTTGTTTTCTCGAATTGTCAAACATTGTTGCCTCATATTTGTTTTAAATCACAACTTGCACTTTTTAGTTTTAAGCACTGTCACTCTTAATTGCTAACGCTACATTTTGCTTTATGCGCTTAGGCATTTTACATAGTTCTTATCGCTGTATCATTATCCGTAATTTCATTGACCAACAGCCTAACATGTCCCACTGAATACAAACTAACTGGACTTCCACTCTGTGACGCTTCACCACCCCTTTTACTAACACAATCTAATTAGCATGGCTTACGTTACTTCCGATATCTGAAATTTGCCAAAATCATAGTACCACTTGTTATTTTAAATCATAACATCAAATTAAATTAATCATAACTCCGCCGATAGCGTTTTTGGAACCTATTTGCTATTCTTAGTCTAATTAAATTATAAATTACTTTTCAATTATGGTTTATAAATCATGTTCAATTGTCAATAAATTAACATTTATTTAATAATAATAAAGGAACCAGAATTTCCATAAGTAGCATACCATCTTAGTAAATATTATTAAATTCGAACACTCTAACAAGGTCAAAGAATGTGGTTTAACTGCATCAATTGCACAATTGTAACAAAGTGCTTTTTAATTATATATTCCATAAAGTAATCTCGCAATTATATAAAAATGAAAATGTTGAATATAATAACTAATATGGTAAAGTACACAGAGGTTCCATTGGGAAGATTGCTTTCAGCTGACATTTCCCACCGCCGAAAAACATGCGGAAGCCCTGAGCCCGAGAATGACGCTGTTATTTCCTATCAAACCGTGGGCAGCTCAGTTCTTCTGCGCAATAAATGGCAGATTATACTCAGGAGGACCGTGAGCTGTAAACATATTCTTTGTCCGTAATTGCTTGCTGTTCTGGCGATTTCGCCACTCCAGCTGCTGTGAAGTGTTCCGAGCCGGTTTTAGTACCTCGAAAATTCGTTACTTACTTAATTCCGGCGAAAAAGTAAAAGGTACTCAACATTCTGACGATGCCGTCGTTATGCTTTTAATATTCAACAGGCACTCGCGTTGTACAAATTAGAAAAAGAAATACTAAACGCAATGGCTTAGGACGTGGTTTAAATGGAATAAAACGTGAAATTTAAGCTTTGTGGTTGATTAAATGCTGGTGCATTGTATGACAACTTGTAGAGCCAGTTGGCTCATTATATTTTAGGTACAGTTACGGCCAAATAAAACCGGGCAGTACTTTACTCTATTGTGAATTGGTATTAAATCACCTAAGAAACATAAAAATTAAAAATTACATATTAAGAATTCAAATTGTCAGGGTACTGTCAAGTAAAAGCCTAATTTACCAAAATTTATGAAAATGACATAGAATGTCAAAATGGTCATCGTTTTTATTTGGCCGTAACACTACTTTTAAATAGAATAATTACTTGTTTTATGGGGTAATATAAAACTCATATAATATATCTAAAACAAACATGTACTGTCAAACCACTATAAATTTCAACCCAATTTTCATCGCTAGAAATTTTAATCCGTTTTTTGTCGATATCAGAAGTTTTCTAAGTCACTGACAGTTAACTTGATTTTATAACGTTTATTGCACTTTGTGTTACTCGAAGCCTCCCACAACTTTAAAAAATAATAGTGACTTTTAGATATGTATCTGTTGGAGTTTCATGGACAACTTGTTGCAGTTCAAACCGAGTTATGACTGCAACAAGAAATACGAGGGCGCTAATAACTCATTGAAGAGGGGAGTGCTTTTGTGTATTCGTTTGCGCACTTCATGTCAAAATAAGTTTGTAACACAAGGATACATGACAAACTGTAAGGCCCCACCTCCCTTAGCTACGAAAAATCTGAACAGCAAACGAAGGAAGTGACCTCGACATTGCAATGTTTACCCTCTAACCTGAAATTCGTATCGTCGTGTTCAACCTCAGGAACAAAGTCCAATATTTCAAAGTATTGAACTGCTATATCAGTCAAAACACACTTTAAATTAATCCTAGATAGCTCAAAGTGCATAAAATTTTTCAGGTTGCCTAGTGCTTGGCGTCTTATCGATACTCATAATTACGTATTGTGGTGAAATCCACGTCTAGAAAATTTGAATGAGCCTGAAATACACTTGAAAGTTAGCAGAAGGCGCCCTAAATAAACATAGTAATAAAAACCTAAAATGATGGTCCGCTAACGGTGGTGGGATTCTTCATTGCGTTACCATCTATCAGCGTTCGAACAGTGAAAGTTTACGACATGCAAACATTTAATGTGCATATACATAACAACTTAATTGAATGTAGGCTACAATTTTTTTTCTGTGTTACATGAGTTTTGCCTGGACCGGTCCGGAAAAATGTGATGCTGTGTGCGCGAGTGAAAAAGGAGGATTCTCCAATCGACGGAGGTACGCGTTCATGCATGGTATCTCAACGGAAACAGCAATGTTGATCGAATAATAAATCATAGAAAAAAGCCTTGAACCAGCTCAGTGATACGGAATGCCTCAGCGCCCGATATGTACGTTAGACTGAGCCCAGCTGTCGACTGTTGCCGACCGCATTCTAAGACTCGCAGGCTCACAAGAATGTACAAAACCCATGCGCCAGTGAACGGGAACATAAAAGAATGAAGATAGCCTAACTGAATAAACAACACTGGGAGAATTTTTCCCAGTTTAAGTAGAATTTCCTTGAATCGTAACGAACAACTTGCGCTGTTGGACAGTGTCGTTCTTGAAACTAAAGAAACTTTCGCCCATTTTAATAAGGGACTTCATCAGGAGATAGACAGATGAGCACATGAAACCATAGTTAAGTTCTGTACATACTTTCTAGCTGCACGCCGCATTTTTTCATGATATTTCTACTACCAGTAAACGACTATCTCAGAGCTTATGCGACAGTAGATCCTGCCAATGTATTTTAAATAACGAGGACAATTTATAACCTGTACAAAAGACAAGTGATACATGGTGAGAATAGTGTGGATATATACACAGGCAGATATATATGTGGTAATTGGTTGCCACTCAATGATGAGGGTAATTTATACGCTGTGGAAACGATATCACCAAAGGGGTGAAATTCAGCTCCATTGTAATTACGTTGCTAATAAATTACTACTTTCATTAAGTATATCGCAATACGTATAAATGCTTTTAACAATGTGCACTAATTACTTCCATCGCCTAAATAACCTTTCTTTATGATCGTTATTCACTGCATATAAATCTGGCTATACATAAATTACAGTTTTACAAAGCACTCATCAATTATAAAATGTAAAAGACGTGAAAATCCATAAAGCTTTAATTACTGTATACAAATGTGTACAGATTCTAGTAGTGAAGGTAACATATGAATGTAGACATTTAAAACAACAAAATGATACAAGTATCTTTGTTATGGAGAAAAGCTCCAAAATCATCGTACTGATTGTTACTGTTACAAAATAAGAATATGTTTATTTCCTTGAAGAATTAAGAAAGCTATTGGCTATTTTCCTAAGTTTTAAGTTTCCGAATGATCTGATAATTTGGAAGAAAAACAGTGGGATGATGATATTGTTCATAGCAGTTCTTCAAAATTTAATTTTTCATACCTATAAAACACGTTTAACATAGAGGGACGACTAAGTAATTTAGTTGTTAGTTGCTAGACTGTATACTAATATGTTACGGACTATTAAAACAAACTAATATACTGAAAGCGTAACTTCTATTAGTAATTTGATTCGGCACAGAAAGTGCCAAATGGAGCAAATTATTAGAGTTTTTCCAGACAGGTCGATGGTTTACTGGAACAATGGCTAGTTTCAATGAAGACACGCTCTATAACAAACAGGCAGAGAGGTAATTCCTGCTACGGACATCACAAAACAACAAAGCAACGAGCAGGCGGCAATTACGGGATTACAATATTCAATCATGAATCAACTCCACGGCTCAGCTACACAATCGTGACCTGCAAAATTAATCAGTTCTGCAACAATAACTTGCTTCGACTGGAAGTCTTCGGAAATAGAGAAAAGAGAAGTGTGGGTTTATGTTAGTTGAAAACGTGTCCTAGAACGCGACGGTGCTTTGTAGTTGGAAATAAATCACCAGTTAAATCACGCAAACCACGGAACGTGAGTCAACTTACTTTATCGAGATTTGTGCTAAGCAGCACCGACAGATCAGGAACTTACCTTCAGCGCGCATTAACTAAAACAAATGAGGATTTGCTTAGACCCTTTCCCGCAAGTAACTTTACAGAAAACATTTTAGGAAAACACACCAGTAATATTACTGAGTCAATAGATTACACAGACGCAAATTAACATTGCGATCAGCAATCCTATACACAAAGTTAACAAAACCCTAGGTGACGTCACTGTATATAAATGTAACTCAAAAGTTCCTATTTAGACTAGCATAATTTAGCACATTCTAGTCCTAAAGGCGGTTAGTTTAGTATTAACCCTCTGACACGTCGATCTGTTGCTTGCATAATGACATAAACTCACCATGAAATAAGGTTCGTTTAAAAATGTATTTTGCAACAAGGGTTTTCGTGACTACCCACTGTGATTACTTGTTACTTTAGTTCTATCCTGGTTAGCAGCTTTCAGTGTGGGAACTTGATGACGACTTCCGTAGCCTCTGTGAAAACCTGCCAGCACCTTAAGATAGACAAATATATTTCTGCGGGGGCGTCTACTTCGTTTGGTTGTGAGGAAAGGTGGCTGGATGGCGATTAAGATCGCCCCCGCTATGTCAAAGGAATTGGTCGTCAGAATTACGATACATGAATCTCCATTATCTGAGATAATATGATGAGGAGGCTATCTCTAAATCCAGTACCAACCATAATTGGGACTAACACCCTAATTAGCGATAGAATTCGTCTCACATGTAATTACCCCTACGTAAACACAACACACGCGTCAGTACGTCTGCTTCTCTCGAGTGACAATCAATTTCTCTTAAATGCGTTAGCCTGGTAGGCAGCGCTTTCGTAAATATAATAAAAGGAGACTATTCCAATCTCTAATCCTAATAAAACGCAAACAGACCTACTTAAGTGCAAACGCTAAAGCCTGAAATTAATTCGGTTATGACGATCTGAGACAGGAGAACTTCCACCAGAGTGCAGTAGAGACTTAAAATAACTTAAGAAGTATTTCTAGTGTAATTAGCAGATGGCTCATGGTCATAACAACCAGTTCTGTGACAGGTGGACTAGGAATGTTAAAAGATTTCCTAATATTAGCGCAAAGGTTATTTCTACCTCCTTTAAATATTTCAACCTAGAAAGTTCGCCAGCCGGGCAGTGCTGGCCGAACCTTGAAAGCACGTGCGACTTCAAATTACGTTTTACGAACAGTCGCCAGTTGAAATTTTAGAAAATATACTTGTGTTCAAGCTTCGAAATCAAGGTGCACGGCTAGATGGAGTCTTTGTGCAACGAGTGCGACGAAGCATTGCGAGTATAAGAAAGAACGGTGAGACGCGAATTAGCAGGCAAGAAAAGGAGGGAGCAGCCAGAGCGCGGGAATAGAAACTAACCGAGCGTCCTTTGCGTGCCGTGCTTGGAAGGAAACAGACCGAAATTTCGAGTGTGTGCAAAATTTTCCCTGAGATAATCGCTGTCGGTAGCTCTTGTGCGAGTAAAATTTTTTTATCGCTTGATTCGATTATTCAGTTTGGATTTGTAATACCAACATAATTATGCATGAGCAACCTGCGCATTTTATTTTTGCTATATAACATAAGTTCTATTCTGTGCGCGGGGGTAGATGGAATGCGGTACAGGCGAGGCTAGCTGCTTTGAAAGCACGCTTTCTTTCTCTATTTACAGGGATCTCATCTCTATCGTTTGGACTCCGTTGACTATAAGCTAACAGGGCTTCAATTTTATAAATTTGTTTGGGGCGCCTCATCGGAGATCAGTTGTATTTACACCTAACATTTTTTGTTCAGCTTCACTCATATCAAGGTGTAATAAATCTCATTTATTAAACCACACTTTTGTATATTTCAGTGTGTAAGTAATAAGGGAATGCAGCTTTTGAGCGCTCTAAATTTAAAAGTTGATAGAAAAATCGTTAAGGAAGTGCAAGGAAAGATGGAATGCACACAGCAGCTAATGTAATTAGACCTTGGGTTGAAAAAATGTAAGCTTTTACATAAGCATCCTTTGCATCAAAGCTCGCTACCTCCACTGCGGGCGGAGCAGATTCATACAGCTACGGGTTGAAATTTTTACGATGTTGCATTGATAATCATTGACATTTTTACTGTACGGACGCAGGGGCACACGCTTAGAGTGAACCTCACCATCACGGCTAGCTAGCTGTGGAACGGGGCTTAATGACGTTGCCTCTTAACGCAATCCAGTTTATGGTAAGTGCAGTCGGGTGTTGTCGTAGAATCCCGACTACGCAAATCCCATAAACTGTATTCTGTGTTCATATTATCTACCACCAATCTGTATACTGGAACATTTCGTAAGGGAGAGATGCCTAGACATTACATAGAGTGTACAAGCGACAAGTTACTAAGGTTGTTCTCCTGGAAGTGCAAGACAGCAGTGAAAGAATGGCAGCGTTTTTCACTGGGAGGTGGAATGTTAAGGACAGAAAGTGCTAGTTTTAATGTTAATTATGATAGTTAATTTTTGTTCGTTCTATATCAAGTTGTTGTTTCGCACTGGAATTTTTTGAAAAAATTATTAAATCATATCTGTTCGAGTGTAATATGATGGTCTATAATCGTTACTTAACAATATTTTCACTCTGATTTCTCCTTGAATATCGAATTGTAAAATGTAGATGAATAATAGTGTCAAAAACGTGGACATAAGAAATAAATAGTTCTTCTATGATCTACTACTGTCTCAATATCTTAGTCTATTGGTATTAGCTTCCGTCGGTTTCACTTACCTAAGAATATAAACTATAAGCAGTATCGACAGATTATGTGTAAAGGGTAGTTCTTTTACATTAATTTTCTAAGAATCTAAACGGCACGGCAGTACTTTAGTTCGTTTTTACTTTTTTCTTAGGGATGTTATCTGTAATTATATAAACGCTCGCGTACTTGGATTTTTAGAACAAATGCAAACTTTACAGTTGAATTACCGTCATTCCAAGTAACCTACTTTTCTACTGGTAGTTAAAAAGCAACAACAATGCCGATTTCAAACTGTCCAGTCTTACAAACTATTTAATCGAGAACTAAACCGGCACCACTATAGCCACCTGTTAGTCCCTTATGCAGCCCAGCAGGTCCCGAACTTCCTTAATGACGACAACAGTGGCCTTGACACATTCACAAGGGAGCGACATAGTCGCCGCAATACATAATGCTAATGCGACAAGTATAAACTGCTAAACTTCTGCCAGCTGACTGACCCGTGTACATTATGAACGCTGTTAGTTAAGTGTTGTTGGGATTTCAAATTATTTCGCAGGGCTTGAACCCGTGCCCTCAGCACCTGTGACGTATATTTCAAGTGGGATGATGCAAATTAGCAAGTTACAATTTTCTACCCCCGTTAATGTGGTAACGCCAGAGGCTTTGAAGCTGCTCCTTCTTCCGAGCAGCATCATTTAGAAATTTAGCTCCTGAAATTTGCTGGCTCTTGGTTGGTCTTCACATTATCAGGTCTCAAAGGTATTTTTGGTTATAACGGAAGGCTCTTTAAATGTTGTTTTTAAAATTATGCCATTTTAGAAGTGTCCTTTCTATTCCCTATATTCGACACGTTAAATGTCATTTCTCATTTCATAGAAATGTGTGAACTACATAATACTTCCCATGGTAAATAGCTTGCATCTACATAAATTAGTTTGCATTACTATGAAACACATCAATATTAGTGATCTTAAAAGATGCAATTTCAGAATGTGTAGCTGCGTTACGGTTATAAAATTTTTACAAATTTTAGGAATTTTGAAGTAAAATAAATGAACCCTTAATATCAAAAGGCAAAGAAATTTTGAAGATAATTACAATTCTAAGATGAAACCTATAACAAGTATAAATTCTAGAACAATCTACATTTCTCCTTCAACACATTACGGTACCAGTGACTATTATCAAATAACGATGGATAATGGCGTGCTCGTCGAGTAAGTGGTTAAGCATCCTGACTACTAATTCAATGGTCGCGAGTTCGATTCACTCTCCCAGTAAAATTTTAAAGATAAAAGACGTATGAAAAAGCTTTTATAAAGTGCCTGTTACGAGCCTGTTATGTAGCATGTACACGATTCCTTAGTAGCGTTGGAACTTTTTATCTTGTCAAACTTCCAACAGAATTTAACCATATAATCTCAGCAGTCGGTGTATTTTCAATAATCTGTTGTGTGAACACTACTCGCTATACAAATGTGGATATTGGAATAAATGCAAAAGTTAAATTAGCTTTAAATACTGTTACAAAAGATAAACCTGGACATACATCAAAATTGTAATGATAACGACATAAGAGGGATGTTAGAAACTAACTAGAGCCAGAAAAACCAAGTAGTCGAAAAAGAAGTACTTTCAAGGTAGAGAGACAAATGCGGGTCCTGCCTGATATGTCTATCGCGAATCGATTGACCATCCCACAAGGAAACTTACCCTCGGCTACGAGAAGGATGCTTAACTCCAAGCTACGATCTATATACTTTGCGTCGTAATATCTGGAATACTTGCCTTACTTTAATAATTCGCGTAACTGCATTTGTTCAAAATTGAACTCTACTATATTAGGCAACACAAGAAAAGCAGTTAGGTGACCTCAATTTAAGGCCAGAGTCGCAGCAAACACTACTGTCCAAAACTGATCTTAATAATGTCGACTGTTCGTGACGGCAAGGGGCACGATATGAAAAGACCTAATAGGTGGACATCTGTAAAATTATTTAAAAAAGAAAACAATTGACTTCAGTCTTACCGCACTACCAAAAACCTAGATCCATATAAGCGGTCAATTCTTACTATTTTATAACCTTCTTAATTAAAAATTTGCGGTAATTCATATCATGCATTACTTAACTAATAAAGCAGATTCAATTTAACTGAAGTCAGTAATTAAAAGGCAGCAATGGATGCCAGAACCAGATTGATGCAAAGCAGCACGAATAAAAAACAGACAGCTTCAGATAAAAACGTGGACAACAGATATCGATGGAAATAAGATTTTCAGGCCTATGTCGGCCCATTGAGTGACAAAAAAAATGCCTAGCCGTAGTTTACATGTTGCCTGGGGGAAAGAACGGTGGTGAATTTAATATGAACTGGTAAAACAAGGTTGAAGTACGAAAACCCTCTAATTCTCCAGCTGCGTCGAAAACATCAATCAGAAATAGCATGACGAACACTCTTAAATATATAGGTACGTGTTTATTTTACTAAGGGAAAACCAGCAATTCAGAAGAGGACGTCAATAGTTTGACATCGCTTCGCTTAACTAGCAGCTCTAACATTCCATGTTGCTTTCTGGCTTCTCTCGGAGGAATTTTAGAAAATGTGGATGTGCATTTTTGGTACCTGTGTTTCTTCTTAATTTCATCTAAATATTGAAACCTTATTGGTCAATTGTTGACATCATTGAATGAAAGATTCGAATTATTGCGGAATTTGAATGTTCTTAATTTTTTATTTTTATCAAATGACATACTGAAAAATTAACTAACTCTAAATATTTACTTGAAAGTTGTAAATGAGTATTTTATAGGCACTAATGCAAATAAATTGTACAGCTAAATAATTACCACATATAAAAACCTGTTCCTTGATCTAGAGCCACCATTAATCTTGAATTTTAAATTTTTAGTTTACTCTAATCGAATTGCCCTACCAGTCACTACTGATTCTGGAGAAATGTAAAAACGTACTTGGGGATCCTGATATATTTCCTTCAACAATTTCTTCATGGTTGAGAGTGAAATCATCTGAAACTACATAATTCATAAATTTGTCTTAATAATCAGGTTTTATTTTGTCACCAATTATTATATATAACAGCGTTTAAGTTAGGAGAGAGCGTGTAGATGGCTATTAAAGCCTTTGCGTCTGTAGTCGGCTGGTAATGGGGTTCAAGTCCCATACTTATACTAAATTTCAAACAAGAATGCAGTAGGTGGCGCTCTAAACTCAAACGCAGTTTTACACTAGGAGAATATGTTTGTTTGGCTGCTAGTGTTTTACAATAATTGTGTCCTATGTAATTCAAATGGACGTTGTAGACCAATCGTTTTTATCGACTATTTATGGGTTTTTCTATCATATTTTTAGGATTTATACCTAATGTTAAATTGACCACTTTGAAAATGCATTTGATTTTCAGATGGTTGTAATAATGACTGTTTCGACCAATGAGGGCCATAGTTAGAATTATTAATACTTAGTTTCAAGTACTGAATGCTTATTTGAAATTTAGTATAGATATCTGTAACATCGAAGACTCTGGCTATCATACTAATATAGTTGGAGCAAAGATATTTCGGACGCCTCAGGCTACTACTTAAAGGTTAATGAGCATGGCAGGTGGGATTATGTTGTACACACGACAATCCCTTTGTAATAGTTCACAAGCAAATCCATATCCTTAAAATCGAAATGCGGCTACGGAAACGCAATGTTTGTTAGTGTTTAAAAACTTATTATTTTTATTTAACAACATTGTTAATAAAAAAAGATACAATCAAGAAAGACAAAAAATTATAGAAAATATGTATATGCAACAAATAACTACAGTTTATTGATTGATATATACAAAAAACAACAATTATGAGTACAATATATAAATTAATTTTCGTTATCGCTATCACATGGCCAATCGTCACTATCGCTGTCTCTTAAATTAATAATTAATTCTGGAATATCAATAAATTTAAAAAATTGGTCTTCAATGCCAATCACATGCCGAACACAGTTTTTCCAGCTATTTACATGAATTTTATTAACTTCTTCTTTAATTATTTCTATCATTTTCTCACTAAACTTGGGGCATTGGTTACGTTTTCGAATGTGTGTTTTTAATTCTGCCCATATCATTTCTATAGGATTCATACAACAATGATATGGTGGCAATCTTAAAACTCTATGGCCTAGTTCTGTAGCTATGGTGTCTACTACATATTTTTTAGAGAACTTCTTAATGGACAACACTTCCAGTAATTGATTCTTATTGTAAGTTTCTTGAAAATACATGTTGTTCTTGTAAAGAAAATCTGTAATTTCTGCTTTAGTAGAATTACTATTTGGCACTTTTTCAGCAAGCCTTGAGTGATAACTGGCGTTGTCCATAACGATCACACTATTAGGTGGCAAATTTGGTAACAGCTTATTTGAAAACCACGACTCAAACACATCTGAATTCATGTCTTCATGGTAGTCCAATCGACAGTCTCTTATATTTTTCGCAGATAATAGGAGACCATCGTTCACCCATCCCATCTCAGAGCCTACATGTAAAATTATAATACGTTTTCCTCTTGAAGGTGGAATGTCTAATTGGCATTTCCGAGAATTATCTGTCCATCCTTTTTGAACCACATCATGTGTGTCATACCAAGTTTCATCCAAGTAAAATATCGGTCTCTGTTCTTCCCGAAACTTTTTTATCTGTTGTAAGTATTCGCATCGCCATTTTCTAATCCGCGGAGATTCCATTATTTGTTGTCTTTTATCTATCTTCTTATAGCGAAATCCCATATTTTTTAGCGATGTCCTTAATGTCGTCATTGAACAATTTATACCCATGTCACCAATGATCGTATCATGAATAGTTTTAATTGTTGGCACCACATTAGTTTTATACATGTCATAAACTACGCCGCGTATTGCATGTTCATTAGGCTTTGTTAATATTTTGTGACACCCATAATCAGAACGCCGTTTACGTGGCAGCGCTTGATTTTTCGCAATTTGAAAAACCGTACTTTTTGGCACTTTAGTTAAAAACGCAGTTCTTCTCACAACATTGCTTTCTCCTTCAGAAATTAGTGCGTTGTATACATTCAAGACTATGTTTTTCGCATCGTCGGATAAAAAATGCATTGATCGCTGGCTTGGTCTCTCTCCCGCATCATCAACTTCTTCTAACTCATCACATGGAGCAGCGACTTCTTCAACTTCATCCTCACTTTCATTAGTATCCCATGGTCTCCACATATTCCACAAAATACAACACAACACAAATACTAGATGATAATTAACGTGCGTCAAAGTATAACAGCAACGTTATTATTAAATTTGGGAAGTAAAGACAAGTCAAGTGATTTATATAATTTATCTTTCATTCTAATGACTGGAAGGGATGTAGTTGTAAATACATACTTTAATGCCAATATGACGCGACGAAACATTAAATGTCGATTTCTCTTATCTAGGAATGTCATTTGAGCAAAAATAATTTATTCCTCAATCAGGGCATAATCGCATAATGTGTTTATTTACCTAGTAAAATTAATTTTGTCATTCAATATTATTAGATAATTAAATATAAATTAAGTAGAAACTTCACTACAAAACGAAATAAATACCACCTTGGAAATATTCCCACCTTTGCGTATACCTGGCACGACTTAAGCGGACTAACAATAGTAAACTCATTTGCGGTTTAACTTTTAAAGCTCGCTCTGTCCGAAGTATCTTTGCGTCTACTATACCATTGGCGGTCGTGATCCTTAGAAAGGGAATTCTTCCTACTGCTTCAACGGGATAGGCTAGCTACCTTCAAAGGCCAAAGATTTATAAAACCCCACTTCGTGGGGCGATAACAAGCTATCACCCTATATTAAGAGGAAGAAGAAGTTTAAGTTAGGCTTACGTTGTAAATAACAGTAGACGTACTAAAATAGCATCGGTCGTGTCTATGAATAATTTTAAGGGGTGACTAAACGAAAAGCGTTAGAAATAATTATTTCTAAAAATTACCTGCAGGTGATATGGCCCTATTGTAAATGAACAATTTATCTATCTTAGACATGCATGCAAAATATATGTTGTTGGCCGTTGGTTGTTTGACGACTGATAGGTATACCATTTTAGGGATGTTTAATAGAATTGCGTACTTGCTTATTTTCAATTACTAGAAATAATCCCCTTATTTCACTTCAAACTGTTTAGCACAGTTTAAATGCCTTCAAAACATCAACAAGTATATACACGTACTAGCAATAGCATCAAATTTTTAAAAAATGAAAATCCCACTTTGATTTACGCTGAAAATGACACCAAAAGTCGGCCGCCCGAGATAGGTAATCGTAAAGTAATATGGAGTGTTCTTGTTGTTATAAATAACAAAATAGGTATTTTTCTATTGGTTAAGCTACAAATGTGTAAAAAAATCCGAAAATATTATTTTAATGCCAGGCATAGGCACAGTTACAAGATTATTGTGTATAAACAGATTCATTAGTATTAGAAAAAAGAAATCAGCGAATAAGAGCAAATTGTCGAAAATAAGATTAAAAATATACTACGTGCGTTTTTTAAAGTGTTACAAGGCGCGATATTTTAAAAACCTTTAAAATATTTTGATGAAATGTTGGTGGCCTGATAGGGAGGTGGTGGGACATATTTAAAAATATGTTTGACATTTACTCCCCTTCTCTGTTTTAAGGGGGGGGAAGGGTGGTAAGTTTGGAATTTTAAGTAGGATGATGTACTTTTGTTTGTAAAAACTATGTATGTGTACAAAATTTTATTTTGATTTGGTTAGGGTTATAAAATTAAAAAACACTTTTAATTTCAACTTATTTATCTTCTGTCATGATTGAGAATTTTGTTCTAAATGTCCCCCTTCAACTTCCAAACACTTTCTCACTCTTTTACTAAATGAATTTTGTATCCGCTATAACATTTCAAGCCCCACTAATAAGCAGGCAAAGCAGATTCGGTCAAGAGCAAATAAAAAAAATTACACAAACGTAGTTTTTACGTAGACTCTAATTTTATAAACAAAAGTACATCATCCCATTTAATATTCCAAAGTTACTCCCCACCCCTCAAAACAGAGAGTGTTGGTACATGTCAAAAGTATGTTTAAATATGTCCCCCAATCTCCCTACTACCTCACCGAAGTTTCATGAAAATATTTTTAACCGTTTTCGAAATAACGCCTTATAACACTTACAAGAACCGTTGAGTTATTTTGTAAGAGTAACTCAATTAAGTAAACTCAATCTGATTTCAAACTAACGTTTAAACGAAATATTGCTCCTTCTAAATTAAGACGAAGATGGGTACATCGTACCAGGAAGGTTCAGTAGAGAATCGAAGAATTCCAACAGCCCACATGAGAAATCTGGACAAAATATCAAAAATTAGGGATATATCCGTAAATGATCGATCTGTTTAACGGGCAGGAGTTTGAGTTAGCCGACGGGGGAATATTTGAAAGATGTCGTTTCCACATTGTAGTTGTTATTTAAAACTCAGGGTTCTGTTCTTTTTGTATTATATAAAATAAATGAAATTTTCTCATTTACATGGGCTTTGATACGTGCTTTAAATTATTGCAGTGTAAAACCCTTTATGTAATCTATTTTATTAAAATTATGACAGTTTCTTTGCTTATTATAATTTGTCAAATATTGCCAATTTCGTCATACAATTTAACCGGTGACATTTTTAATATTTCGTTTCTGAGCGAAGATTGATGGTTATTAATCTTTTCCTATAACCGCTCTCAAGTTACAGTAATTTTGTCCTTAAAAACCGGTTAGTTTGTAGAAATACTGGTAAGATTAGAATGATGCAATTTTCATCAAGATTTAATGACAATAGACAGAGATATGAAGAGAGGTTTTGGTGTGAACGGCTCGTAATGACGAAGGAAAGTCGACTCATAGAGCAAGAAGTAAGTGATACCCAGAACACTGATAAACTCATAAGACGATTGTGCTACCCTAAAACGAGAAAAACTACCTTAGTTTAAAATATATGTTCTTAATGTTTCGGCGATTCTTAAAACCACAATAGAATAAAATTGAAATCATGGCATGGCAATTTGTTCTGTACGTAATGAAATTGCAGGGGCAGCGATTATAGGTTCTTGCACGGGGAGGCCACAGGTTTAGGTGAATATTCTAGCGTAGCGGTAATAAATGGCCTGAAAACGCCTGTCGTGTAAGAGAAGCTCATAAACTAAAATATGACACTAAGTGCAGTGCTAAATCAGCTAAAAAGTAAAATTCGCGATGTGACAGGTCTGGCGATGGAGTTAATAGATCTGTAATGTCAAATGTAGTTTGTGTCGTCGAGTTGAACAATCAAAATTAACTTTTCTAAACGTTCACGATGCAATTTTTAACACAGCCGGGGTTATGTCGTAACCTCACGAATATCGGCCAACAAAAGCCCGTAAACACTCAAAAAGGGAAAGTTCTTTCCGAGAGAAGATGTTAACCTCCTGTTCTGCAATAGAGCTTATCTGGACATTCCTATTGTACTCAAAAGAATAGGGAATGTCCCTTCCATTCAGGTGCACCATATATAAAGGCAGTAGCTTAGGTTTCGTGATGACTTTTACTTTTACGTAGCGTCAGTTCACTTCATTTACTCCGCGTAATATCACTAGACTTAATATCACGTTTTATACATATACCGACTTGTACGGATTTTGCTGAATCGAGGGGCAAGGTTAGTTTCCAAGGGCTTTATTTAATAAATAATTCAGTATCGAAAACCAGGCTACTTACAATTCGGATTTGCATCTTAAAAGTAATATTAACGAATTTGTATATGTTGTACTGTGTTCGCGTGTTCTAAAGAAATAAAAGGAATGTTATTGTTTTCCAAAAACGATTGTATTTACTGAACTTATTTCGACAGTAATAAACAACATAATAGTTCTAGCGGAAACCACAAAAGTGGTAACCCGCGACTAAAAAACATAAATTCTTTTACAATGGCAGTCCCTTTAGGAACGTCTAAAGCTTTCATCTTTGTTCAGGGTGGCATTCTAAAGTAAATTCGGTCTGCGCTATAGTTCTCTATTAAGATTTATAGCAGCTCCATCCATGTAAAGTTTGTTGCATTACGAAGCAACTAAAAAGTGGTGTCCAACATGGCGGTCTTTTTGAATTTGTATGTGCATTATGGAGGAAGCTATTAGTTGAATTTACTAATAACAAATCGCTTGCTTTTAATTTATTTTAGTTATATACTTATAAATGTACATTGAGATTAGCCTGATATAGTTTATTTTGTATGCAAATTAAAAATGAGGAGTATAAATTATATCTTAATAAGGTTACTGTTCTCTATGTTTTAGTTAGCCTTTCTAATTACTTTTAAAAATTAAATGTGTATTAATCTCCTGACTTATCTTTACTTAACGACTGTTCAAAAACGCAACGTAAGATATAAATTTTCTGGGTAACTGAAGTAGTATCTATAATTTACTGCGTTTAGTCTCCAAATAAAACGGTGAGGTAGCCAAATGATGAGTTACAACTATTATAAGGTGTGTTCCTCATGGTTACATTCCGGTTCCTCTGCTTTTAACCAACAACTTACAAGATTTTTTTGTACAAAAGTTAAAACGTGTACCACAAATATGGATGCTGATAATAACCAGCTCTATTAATCGCTCTTTCTATTAGAACTGTGAAAATACTTTCAAAAAATATTCACAAAGATCTAGATATGATATCTAGCATGTCTCTGCAGCATACTCTAATAATAATTAATTCTACTAGATCTATAATACTATTATTGGGCAATATATTTAAAACTGAATTTTTGCAACACGGTGTGCAATAAAATATAGACGAATTGCCAATTTCTCTCAAAACTGTATCTAGAAACTTGGGATTGGTAATGAACTATACTTTTGATTTTATCTTTGTAATTTTTCTTACTGGTCGAAGGTACATCATTCTTGTAATATTAAGGAATATGCTCATAGACTACAAACGATTAAAAATTAATGCCGGAAATTAATTAGTATTTAGTATCAGAAAATTCAGTCAGATACATTATAAACTTACTGAACTCTCATCGTTCAACATGAAAAATAAAAGGTTGTTTAAGACTGCTTACCTTAACCAACAACTTATCGTGTAACGCTTATTTTTAAAATAATAGTATATTAAAGTATGAGTGGATAACAAGGTCTTTAAAACACGCCCGAGTTTTCCAGCACGACGGCGTAGCCGGAGTTTTCGAAATAGAGCAAGTGTTTTAAAGACCAGTTATCCACGAATACTTTACGCTATTTTTTATTATACCTCCAATACTGGAAATAAACTACGCACTAAAAACTTAGAAATATTTTTTGTCGTGATAAATGGAGAGGGTATATTAATATTGCTACTATAGTTACGAGAATTATTTACGTTTTTGTCGCATCCACGTCCGTTGTTGGATTCAGTCGTTTCCTTGACAACCTTTAAAGCTCGGCGAGCTTTAATCGCCTATTTTCGCACGCTCAGGCGTGCTTTAAATGCCGATTCTGATGCAGGGATAATAAAAAAATATTTTTGGAAGTAATGTACGTAATTTGCATCTAATCTACAAAGGCAAAATCTAGCAACCTTTCCACCGCAGGTTTCTGACGATGCACATAAAATTTACAATTAAAGATGTAACAAGCTTAAAGAGGTCTAGTAAATTAATGTGGGGATTGGGTCTTCGACTAAAACAAAAGAAGGGTAGCTTACGATAATAAAAACAAATCCTTCCTGAAAAAATACCAGGACTAAGTCGTGTTGCATTTATGAGCACCACATGCTGTTTTTGTGCCGGTGATGTAGTGGGTATCTTCATCCAAGAAAATTTCCCCTACAGGATGAAAAATTTGCGTGCTCGCTTTACATATGAACTTACCTTAGTGGCAAAAAACTATTCCCAAAGATTGTACTTACTAGTGGCGTCACGTCACACGCTAAGCAAAGATCCTAGTGCATGTTTTCGCCTGAAATGCCTTACAAGGAAAAACAATATTGATAACCTGGTTCGGAACCGTTTAGGTGTTATTGTACTTTTAATGGGGATACCGCCTAACAAACTTTCGTATAAATGCGGAAATGAAGGCGATGGAGCACTTGGTCTGAACGGAGGTCATTGGCCGGGAAGGATGGTTCCAAAGCGACCAACGGTTTGTCGAGAATAACGGACTCGCAAATGGCAGCCCAACCTTCGATGAAATAAGAATGGACAGCTCGCAGATAACGACGAGTGAAATCGATGTCAATCTACATGCAATATGACGGTAAAGCTTTCAGTGCTGCGTCAGCTTAAAAAAATGAAGATCGGCCGCTCCAAGATTGGCTACGAGCAATCGGCATTGAGCTATTCGCTGATAACGAAATATTTTTCTAGGGGCGTGTCGCAATACAAAGCGTTAATATATATGGCATCCGCGAGGTGATTCTTTCAATATATCTGATCCGGGAATCGTGAAGTTCCACTGCTAGAAGCGAGATGGAATATAAATTTCCGGATAGTGAGCTATTTGCATTAGTCGTAATTTTCCAAAATTGTGGCTTTAACATTCTCCCATTCAGTTTGATTTACGAAAAAAACAACACTCATATACCCACAAACTCTCTGATCTACTACCCGTCTAAAATTCATACATAACAAGCAATTTTTAAATTGATATAATATTAACAATTGTTCGTTAATTGCATGAAACACCTTTTTGGCATATTATTTATTTGATTACCGTTCTGTTGTGTTAAGTTAGGTTAGGCGGTAGATACTTCAATTCTATTTGTTTCTAATCAAGGCTGTAAGACCATCTCAGCTTCGTCTATAGTTGAACTAAAGCCTTATGGTTCACACAATGGGCACGCATTATTTAGGCTAATACTAAAGATGCCTCCATTCCAAGTTAGCACTCATTGTAAACATACATAAAATCTGTAAATATGCTTAATAGACAAAGTCTTTATAGTTTTGAATTAATGCACAAAACAGCTAATGGTGTACAGAGCTAGTATTAACTATTCACAGCATAAATATTGCAACTTCCATTAATAACCGTTTTATAAAGATTTTGTAAACATCTTTTTTGCCTGGCTGCACAAGTTTTAGAAAATTAAATCGACCAGAACGACATTATTCCATTGAACAGGAAATTGTCAAGCGCTGTATGCTTTACGATTAATTGTGGCAAAGTAAAACAATAACAAATTTTTTTCTATAGCACATGTTAAAGTGTGCTTTTATCAACTCAAAACAAAAGGTCAAGTTTTACTTTAACAGCAAGGATAGATAAAGTAATTTAATTTTCTAACTTTTGTTTAAATTAAATATGACAGCTTCGCATTATCGTGGCAACCCAGTCTAGCTACTGACATTTTGAAATGTCATGGGCTGTCTTTATTTTCTTTTGAAATTGTTAAAGTTCTTGCTATAGAAAAAAATATTGTATTATACACGACGATAAAGTTATTTCTATCCACTCTTGAATCATTAACGTCTCGACTTCGTCTCGACGTTAAACGATTCACTCGTGGATAAAATTTAACTTTATCGTCTTGTATAATAAATTACTATTATCCAGTCAATATAAATTTACCAGCATGCAATGAACTCCCCCAAAAGGACCCTGCTATAATTATCGTTCGGTGGGGCCCGCTAACTTATCTCCGGTAGAGGCAGTAGATTCATGATAATCGTATGATGCTATAATGGTAGGCGCCATCGACTTTAATATATGTTGAATTACTTGCAGGCCCAAAGTTGGAAGGTTTAGATACTACGGTATCTAACACTTATATCGAAAGGCTGATTTCAGATTATCTTTATTAGACGCTGTCTCATTGATAAGCAAATTTATCTGTTGGTTTAATGGATACAAAAATGTGTTACGATTAATAGAACACTTTATTATCACTTTATTGTTGTCTTATATACATATTGTTATGATATAAATGGCATCTAATCGGTTTAATGAATTTAAATTAGAAATCAGCTCTAATTATATCTACTGCTTTCGTAATGTGCCTGACTAATGTTTGGTTAAATTTCTTATTTATAATTAAATGACTCTATTTCCGGGTTAGATCGCTACATACAAATTAAAACTACCAATTCGCTTTTATCAATTATTTAAAGTCTATTAAACATTAAATTGTAAGCACTCTGTATGCTGCTATTTAACTGATGGGAATTAACCAATGTGGTATTTATACCTGAAGGGATTGACGTCAATATCAAGATGGTTTCCAAGTCTCAAAAGTACGTATACAGCTCCGAATTTTAATTAAATCCTGGATGTGCAAGCAATTTACTCTGTTGCTATGCGATAATAATCGAATGTAAGCATTTCGCGTCATAAAACAAAACACTTCTACCGACTCCAAGAACGGAAGTGAAGCTCTAAAGGGACGCCAATCGATGCACAATTACAAACTAACGCTTTTAGGCGAAAAATCTGACCTTTTGATGGCTTCTGTGATGAATCTAGGGCTAGCTGCCCCGATATGGACCTCTCACGATGCTGTGGACAAGCCGTTGTTGCCGGCCTGCAGTTAGAAAATTTTAAATCTGCGCTCGAACCTACCTGTCACTGCAGCAAATCGACGCCTGTATGGAAGCCCAATACAAGGTAAAACTTCCAAAAATTACCCAGGACACAATCCCTCAACAAAATACTACTTTTCGTTAAGTTGGGTATGTAATCGCACATAGAAATAGCTTATTCTGCCGGAGCTTGTGGTGTATGTTTTTGATGCATGATATTTCCAGACTGTTCTGATTTGAATTTGTTTTTAAACAAGGTTAAAGCTATTCTAAATAAGTCAGATTATCAATTATTTTCAAGGCCTATGTTATTTTTTAACAATTCGAAAATTTCAATTGTTACATTTATGTCCAGACACTCTTATAATTAATATCTAGTGTTGGTTATGTTATTA
The DNA here is from genome assembly GCA_940337035.1 of Agriotes lineatus. Taxonomy (NCBI): domain Eukaryota; kingdom Metazoa; phylum Arthropoda; class Insecta; order Coleoptera; family Elateridae; genus Agriotes; species Agriotes lineatus. The sequence continues at coordinate 35,829,425 of OW679200.1, read as the reverse complement.
ATTACTAATAATTATTATTCGAAATATCCATCCATCCATGATCTATTGTCTGTTTTACCTTTCGGTTTCGAGGACCATTTATACCTCGAATATACGGCTACTAAATGTCTTCATAGCAATATGTGTGCAACGTTCCAACTGCAGATGGCTTATGACTGACTATATATATGAACTCAAAACGGGCTAAATAATCCATGCATCCACAACTATATGACAGTTTTAGAACTGTCACTGAAAACTGTAGGTGAAGCGATTTACTATACAATTTTAAAGCATGCAGCTGAAAAGCTTCCAATTAACGGCTACAAATGAACAGCTATAATTGAACAACTGCAAATAAACAGCCCCAAAATAACGTAGTTAGATTCCTAAAGTAAACTTGCATTTTGAAGACTTTGGTTAGATAACGCTGGAAGTTTGGTTCCCTATGGAGGTCGCAGGGCGACTATATGTGTACAAGACGTGTAGCTGACCCGACATATATACTAGTAAACTTATTATTTAAATAAAAGGATTGATGTTCTCATTGGGTTTATATGATAATATTATTGGATTTTCATAAATGACTGTATCATTTCAGAGGGTTGGGTTTCTACATCTTAGCAGATATTGATTTTTGTATAAATTACTGAAATCCATCTCCTATCAATTTAATTATCCTGTTGTATTTTTAATAATTTAAAATTGTAAACGATTTGAAGAGTGCCTATTTAAACACTGGCACCGCTAAAATACTAGTTATTTTAACTAATGAGGACCAAATTCAAATATGGCGATCAAACCTCACGATTTCGCAAAACAAATTAGCTATTCTTCCACAATTATCAGTGACTATGTAATTAAAGCGTTTCCTAGGTGGTAACACGAGCAGTAAGTAAATATACGTCACAAATAAAAACACTCAGATGACGCCACTGCCGGAAGTGCACAAAACCACCGATGCCACTTGAAAATCACTAAATTCAATCTGTTAGGATAAACTTTGCTGACTCTTCTGTTGCTTTTGCTATGAAAATTAGGGCTTAACTCGAGCCTCCAGGATGTCCTACATGCATGGGCCCTTCTGTCTTTGTTGGCCTACAAATAAAGCCGAACGACTCCTGTTGCTCCGCTCCGCAAAACGTCTCAAATTCAACCATTGTCTCACACTTAGGGCTCCAACTGCTTCTCATGAAAGTCGTTGCTTACCTCTAGCTCGAACCCAGTACACAATCTCAGAAAAACCAGCCACCACTCGATGCACAAATCAAACGCTTTTTATAAACCTCTGCAGAGGTGCTGCGAATTTATGCCACCTACTACAGCGTACCCAAAAGGTATGGAATTAATTTTAATGAAACTGAATTGGGAAAAGTCTATCTATTCACGAAAATATTTGGAATCAAGGGTACACCAGGTCTGAATTTTATGCATAACCTATATAAACCACTTTAGAAAAGATTAAAAATCGCATACAACGTCCATAAACAAAAGCAACAACTAAAAAAAAACTTCTACTATCCTTCATGATGTAAACATAGTACTCGCATTCTCACATAAACAGAAGTAATTTTTTCCATAATTGCGATTCAAAACAAATGATACTTTATATTTAGGGGTTAGGGTCAAGAGGAATCTAGATGGCGAAGGTTGTATACGAGTAGATAGAGTGTTTGCGACATTAAGCAGATGTGTCGATGCGCTGCGAAACCCAACGCGTATATATAATTAGTCACCTATAAAATTCGCAAATTCAGTACGCGACTTTATCTGGTTCGACACCGACCTATATATAAAACTGTTTGTTTTACAAAAAGGGCAATTAGAGTCACGCTGTATTTGTAGACTAATCAGTATTCCAAACAGTATTTTATCGAACGACAGTTATTGTCTATATTTATGGTGTGACGCCCTTGCCATTAAAAATAAGCATCTAGTATAGAATTAGCAATCCAGTTCTCGGAATATTGATTAAAATTCAGTGAAAAGTACCTAACATACAGCATGATTCGAATTTGAATAAACTGTATATATTGTAAAAATTGAAGTAGTGCGTGGAAAAAGATATTTTCGTAACTTAAATAAAATTTATGCTATGATATTGTAGATTGGTATATAGTTTTCACTTTCTCTAAACGTATTGTATATCTATTAATGTATATTGTGTATTTATTGAGATCGTTTCAGCCGTATGAGAAAATGTGTCTCTAAAGACATCCCTTATTCTGTTTAGACCTACCCACAGTATTATTTCCAGTGGAAAACTGTGCTCAGTTTAGCAACCAAGTGCACATTCAATTTCGTAGCAGCGATGATTTGAACTCGCTGGTTAAGATTGCTAAGTTACAGTAAGGTTTGTTGCATGTATGATGTGTTTTGATGAAGGGGAGCGTAATGTAGGTCACTCATTACCTCCGTTGCATATCCCGCGCATTGCCAATGGTCCTCGACACCGAAAAATATAATGAGGTTGTCGGTTATGAGTGAATGCATTTTAGTTAAACAATATTTATAGAAAAGCAGCGACAGGCTTTCAATATTCACTTATCGGAAATATAAATTACGAGTGATTCTTTCGTTGGTTTAAAGGGGATCGTTCTAGTGTTGCTTCAATAACTTTTTGTTTCTTCTCTTTATTATAAAGTTTTCGAAAAGTTTTAGCCTTCGCTCAGTGTTATCATTAACTTGGACTTGGAAGTATGTAGCATTGCATAGCAATTGGCTGCAAGATTGGTATATTTTTTTTAAACTAATTGCTATTGAACTAAACGCAATTAATCTATAGTTGCCCCTGATTTTCTCAGGGTGTATCTAAAATGTAGGTCACAGTTTCATGTAGGCGTAGTATGCTTAAAAATACTACGAAGCGCTTATATGATTATATTACCTTAACCAAACGTTTACCGAGACACAAGTTATAGAAGGGCCACGTTTTTTAATTCTGTAGGGTTTTTTTGATGGGGCTGGAAGAAGGGGAATGAAATTGGTTTCTAGAAAGAATCGACATTAATGTTAATCTAAACTGAGCTTCCATTTTGCATAGGTTGAGAACATCACCTCAGATTTTCACTTATTCAGTAAATGGTTTTTCACACAGGATCTTTAATATACTGAGCAAATAATAATTAAATTCTACCTTTACGCCATCTCAACCCTCTCGACTTGGCTAGCAGGTGAACAGGGTTTTATCCAGGGTGAGACAAAGCCGGTGCAGCCCCATAAACCAGTAGAGGTTTTTCAAGGATTCTAGCCTAAGTATTGTGTTATAGTTCGCTAATTTTAATGCTATAGTTTACGGTGTTGCAAACACTTGAGCAGCCCGTGGCGCTCGCCGAAAGCACATTGTATAGCTATGTAACCTGCTCTGTCCAAGTTACTTATGTGTAAATGTTTCAAGTTATTAGTTGTTATCTTTTAACAGCGTATGAGCAAATATATTGTATATGTATAGAAATAAGCTTTTCCATACCGTTTAGTTTGTGTTAATCATACATGCTTATATTCAAATTCTATATAATCAAGTTAACTTAATTTTTGCTTTTTCTTTATGGTGTTTGCATGCGACGTCCCATTGCATTTTTATGTTTTGTTTGTGTAAGGAGTACTAGGGCGTACAGGAAGATAATAACAAAGTAGGTTCGTGAATGGGCCGGACTGGACGGCACACACCAAACCAAGCTATAGTTCTTAAAAAGGTTGCTAAAAGTCTGTGGCGCCACCCCCTCTTTTCCAACAATCAATATCTAATTTAACACCATAGCCCTCTAATTTACGTTTGCCGAATCGAACCCTCCTTCCTGACGAGTAGTTGGCAAACTTGCTGTTACAGGGACTGTTGTAACGTCGTTTGGGCCAACTTTGCTTCTGTATCAACAAATTGCCATTTTGAAGTTATCTGTTAAAACATCCGCCACGTGCGGTCTGCTTTCTGTGTCGTAAATACTGATTTAGTTTGTAACAACTAAAAAGGTCGGTTTTTTAATTCATAAAATGTGCCATTTCGCTCACTGCCACAGCGAAGAGACTTGGATTCACGCATCATGTTAAGTTGGAGATCATGGAAACACAATATACCGATTCGGCGCCCAATGTGACGATGTGAAAATAGTGGAAATTTAAAAATGGCAGCAGTAGCACACAATAGGGGGTTTGAGTGACAAAGTGGACTGAAAAGGGCTAAAGAAACAAAAAAAAGAAAGTTAGCCATAGACACCTTTTAACGTTTTAAGAACGTCGTGAGCCTATGTTGCACTCATGCTTTGATTATTTATTCAAACCATGAGTGGTATTTTATTTAGTGTCTAATATTCGTATTGTTTTCTCTGTTACTGTGATTTACGTTTATCGACGCGGCAGCATGTTGTCTATGATGTTTTATGGTGTGAGAGAGTTACTTCTGTTTCTCATCTCTTCCCATCTGTAACACTGAAAGATGATATGTTCGACAGTATTCATTTTATCGCTTTCTAATTTTTAAATTCTATGCAGCTATACCGTATAAAAACCATGTCCAGAGCGCAACTGCGTGATGTGATAGTCTACTTCTCTATATTTTCTTGATGTCCGAATTTCCGAATTTCAGCGTTGGGTATTATCCCTCTCTTCCAGGTTACCTACCCTTCCCTTCAAACAATTTCAGCTTTCTGTACAAACTTGGATTGTGTTATCCATAATTGCTCATTCACTATATTTTTCTCACTGTGGTGTTTTCTGTTTTTCGTGCATCATCAGATCTATCAGTATTATTGCCGTGATAGCTCTTAAGGCCTCTGCGGATGCTGTACGACAGGCACTTCATATAACTATCATACGTTACCTGTTACCTCTGGCCATCACATTTTTGTATTTGTCAATTTTTAAAACTATTTTCTATACTGGCGCTGCATATTATATTGAGTACACTTCTAACCCAACCACACTTTTCTAACTGCACGTTGTACCTTTGTCATTTGGAGTACTAGTTTCTGTGTTTTTCTCACGATTCTCCCAATATGGCTTGTTGTAGTGTTTCTATTAATCATTACTCTTCCATACTACGTCTTGTTATATCAGCGATTTATACGTGCTTTTATTTTTCTGACTGCTCTCTTTGTGATCAATAAAACAGTTTTCTCTTTATGGGGCACTTGTTTTGGGTCTAGTTTGACCATCCATTCCTGTATACTGTCTAGTGTTTCGTTCGTTCCAGTTCTCAGCTACTCCACGTTTCTACCCCGTTATTTTGCTGCTTTTTGAATCAGATCTTTGCCTCTATTCTTTAAGCGTATTTCTGAGGATTGTTCCTCATATATAAATTACTGTACTGATGTCTATTATCAGGATCTTTACGCCAAACTTCTGCTTCATTTCTTTTAATAGCGTGAAAAATACTTCCCGCTTCTGTATTTTACTTGATTTCGATTGCTCTATGTTCCTCTTTTTCGTTTATCCCTTGATTGCCCCTCATAGTTTTCAGCTATTTAAGAATATCTTCCTATATACATTTCACAGAATAACCTTGCTGGTTACATTTAAAGCCCAATAAATGATCGCAAAGCAATGTTGCTCGATGTTCTTAACGATATGCATGAAGTCATAACTGCAAACTATAAGTAAACCACCTTCTACATTAAGTTCAGCACTGGGGCGATATATTCCAGAGTCTGGGATTTCCCATGCCTCAGAAACGGTTTGGGTACAAGGGAGCGGCAAATACCCGACCTTCTACATTTCTAAATGGGTCAGAGCGACCATGAGGTGTCCAGCAAAGGCTGTGGCGATGCTTCCAAAACGGAAAGGGCGGGATGTGCAACTCTTTCTTCAGGTAAGGAAGTGAAGCGCACGATGGGCTCACTTACACAACTAGTCATTTACTCATTTCTGGACGATGATTTCCAAAATATGTAGTATTTAGGTGTTTGCAATTGAGCCAAAGGGGTAAAAAGGCAAAATTTGCAGGTGATCACAAGCGAATATTGTTTCTGATATATTATCTTAGCCAGGCTTAGCCAGTCGAATTTCAGGAATTGCACAACCAACTCAGAACTGCTGAACTAAACTTTAAAATATTTCGAAGGATTTTAATCGTCATTTAAGCGAGCCTTCGATAAAATAAGTTACCCAGAAATAGAATCGATCCCTCAATAAAAATATCAAAAGTGAACGCAAGAAATCGTTTCCCCTTATATTGGAAATTTTCCTAAAACCAGTAAATATCCCTAAACTCAAGTACTTTGAAAACACAAAATTGAAACTGAGCCATTGTTCACCGAATGTACACCAACGAAAAAGCGATGACCTAATCTAAGTCATAATAGCTGAAGACCTAGTATAGTTCCTAAAATTAACATAATTCGGTTAATGACAATTTTTCACGAAACAAACATTAAAATAAATCATCCACAGTACATTAAAAGGTGGCTGAGGTAATAAAATAATACTTCGAGGTTTGTGGATCTAATTAAATCTTAATAGCAATTGAATCCTAAAGCCGAAAGTACGAAAGGTAGGTACACTTGACGTTGGAATTACCACTTGACGTTAATAGAACTGGGCATATGGATAGCTTGAAATATCTTTAGTTTGGCTGAATTTTGCCTCTGACTTTAGCTTGCAGCGCTTTCTGTAAATTGCTAAAGAATAGACTCGTGGACGTCTTTTCTCTACATAGAACAAACATTAAGAAAGGCAAAATAGCTCAAATCGGTGAGGTGGATTAATTGGGATAGAGTGCATTCAGAAGGTTGAACTCTGTCTTCAGACTGAAATTCGAGTTGGCTCGAAATACCACAATATCATTAAAGTTCTATGAGAGTTTCATGCTAAAAGATGCCATTTTGTAACACTTTTTTATTGCTTTTCCCATCAACTGAAAATTTGTATAATGTATCAAAAGATATTTCCACTATTTTCACGTATTAAAGCAACATGCATTGGTTTTCGTGACAAATAAACTATACGAAAATAAAATAACCTCAGTGATTATTGATATAAAAGGGCACACAGCATAACTTCATAATGTAGTTGAAGGTAACAATGGTCACCAAATCATTAGAAAGTAGGTATAACCGAACTGTATGAGAGGAATGAAAATTAAGCCCGTCTATGCCTCTGAGGGGTGAGTATCCAAAAGGGATGATTACCTAAATCCAGGCCCCTGAATTTTCTCTATCGCAATCGCGATGTATGCTTAAACAGGCGCCGGCTAATCCGAAGGCGCGCCTGTTCGCAAATATCACAAAACGACATTTAGCTAATCTGGTCTTCGCAGTCTGCGAAGTTTTGCATTGTGCGAGTACGGTGGCGTTGGGGGCGATTTTCGCAACGAACTGATAGTAATTTGAAGCTCCCCGGCCGGCGCATACGAAGACGCACTAAACTGTGTTAGGTTAGTAAATACGGTCGCAGTTAGACACTGCTTAACCCAATTACGATCACAATTCGGCCCTGTTGGTCGCAATTACTATTCACTTCTCCGCTGCGAAGCGTGCCCTGGTTAATCGGGGATGCAGTCCATTGCAGATTATTACAATTGGCGGAGGAGCCTGTCTCAAAGCAGAATTTACATTAAATGGCTTGACTTAAATGCAAAGGATCTGTGCTTCGGAATATGATGTTAACCCTTGTAACACCACGATCAAGAACTTACAGGGAATACCATGTGGCGTATATTTGTACCTTAATTAAATGTTTTCTAAGTTTTGTTTACCCGTTGTTATTATAGACTGTATATTGTATTAAAGAACGGGCTTACAGGGAATACCATGTGGCGTATATTTGTACCTTAATTAAATGTTTTCTAGGTTTTGTTTGCCCGTTGCTATTATAGACTGTATATTGTATTAAAGAATGGGCTATTATTATTAATTATTATTAATGTGTAATGATAAAATATTAATCAGCTACTTAAAAATCCGGTTACTTAAATATGTATTTATTGTTTAATTAATTACCTAACTATTGCTTCATTGTATACATTCAATTGTAAACTCATTATTAAGATGACTAGCTTTGGCAACATAACAAACTCTCTGTCATAAGTTGGGTCTCTACAAAAATTGGTCCTAAGACAACTTTGTTAATTAGTATTAAGTAAAAATCAAACCAAAAAAGTTCGATCTCACTATAACCACATAATAACTAATATACCATTACTATTATATAGAACTTCACAAACAAATTGATACAAACATAACACGACTTAATATTTCATATTCAGGTAGCAAAAGCGAGACACACCAAGGCTCCCATCAGCTACTGCAAGTTTCTGTCCGCTTCTTACGATCTTCTCCCCAATAATTGAAAGCATCTCCCAGATGGCTTCAAACTCCTGCTGCAGCAACAATTCCTCCACTGGTAGCTGCAGGTTACTCCAAAAGCAACTCCAATCCGGGTAGTGCACCAAACAACTCCAAATTACTAGCATGAACACTCAAATCGATTGAAGTACATAGAAAAGTCACCCGATATAATAAATCAATGATTATGGGCAATGTTAGATTCCATTATTGTCACTTTCCATACAAAACTTGGAACCCAACACCAAATCTGTCGATGGTTACCCAGGACTAATTTTATTTTTATTTACTTATCACTTAGTTACATTATTTTTCATATCTAAAAATTTTATTTCTAAATCATCATATTAATATTTGTCATATTTTAGCCTCCGCATCATCTACTAATGATGCAGATTTCTTTTCGAAACCAGTGGTCTGTCTTCAGTGAACTATCAGGAAATTTCAGAAATTTCGTTATTACTATCAGCATCCCTCCAAAGCAATTCGCATCCCAGGTGTGTCCCCTGTTTGTTAAGTACCGAAACCAAAAGTATCGACCTCTATAAAATTTTCCCAAAACATAAATTTTCCCAAGAGTAAAACACAAGTGGCTGAGTTAAATTGTCATAGAGTAGGGAGGGTTACCGAATGTGAATCCTTATACAATTTTTAGATGTCAAAGAGCAAATCTCATCCAGATCTAAATGTTTTATAAACAATAAAATATTTACTGTACTTTACTTTCTTTTCTTCCAGTTTACCTCAAAGTGTTGGGATTTTATCTAATATTTATATCTTTTCCTATCTCTGGCAAGGAGTTATGCTTGTTCCACGGTTTTTTCTACTTTCTGGGCTATTTCTCTTATGTTCTCTTCCCAGTTAGTCCTTGAACGTCCTCGTAGTTTGTTTCCTTCGCATCTTATTCCGTAGATTTGCTTTGGGTATCTTTTGTTTCCCATTCTGATTAAATGTTCGTTTCTTTGCAGTTGCTCGTTTTCTACATCGTCTACTATACGGTTGAATTACACATATATGCATTTTTGCTTTTAGGTTTACTTTTTTTATATATATGAATGTGTCATTAATCTGATAATATACTATGTTTGGTTTACAGATTTTATTTCTTATTTCGCTATCGACTTGTCCATCTCTGCTGCTCTGAATGACAAGGTATTCGTATGTGTCCACCTTTTCTAGGATTTAAAGTCTATTTTTATTACTGTTACATCTTTATTTTAATTTTTTTGTTATATGTGCATTTTATTTACCTTTTTCCGATGATTATTAGCATGATTTTCTGTTCTAAGTTAAATTTTTCTGTGTCCATATTTATTTACACTTATTTTGCATTTTTGCTACTAATAACAGAGGCCTGAAAATTAAAATTTTGATTTTTTTTTCACCGTAATGGGTGAATCGTATGTATTTTGGTGCGCTGAGTCCAAATAGTTTTTCTCCAGCACGTAGGGATTTTCCGCAAAATGAAAAAGAAAGTTATGCAAAACCCGCAGTACATATAGGTAAAAATGCATTTTGAAATTAAAAAAAATATATTACTAGTGGTTTATTTACATTTTTAAATACAATTTGATAAAAATAATATGTAGTATATACAATAAGGATTTATAATTCTTAATAATATCTACATCTTTTTCCCCCAAAACTCCGTTTTGAGCTTTTCCGTTTGTGTGGGATGTCTGGAAGTTCTCTATGAAGCATCCAACAGTAGTCTCCCACCATATTCACATCCCATCGTCCTTGGTACCTCCGTTCCATTTCTTTGATGTCTTGGTGGAACCTCTCGCCCTGCTCTTCACTTACGGCACCAAGGTTTTCTGGGAAATAACTCAAATGGGAGTTCAAAAAGTGAAGTTTCAAGCTCATGGAGCACCCCAAGGTTTTAAAATGTTTCAACATTTTATTTACAATTTCTTCATAATCCGGGTCCTTATTGTTCCCCAAAAACTTAGTCACAACTTCTTTAAATGATATCCACGCCTCTTTCTCAGCTTTTTTCATCACCTTTTCAAACTGATTGTCTTTCATTAGTTTGCGAATGTCCGGGCCAACAAAAACACCATCCTTTAACTTTGCCTCAGACAGTCCCGGGAATTTCTTTTCAAGGTATTTGAACGTTTCGCCATCTTTTGGCAATGCCTTGACAAACTGCTTCATCAGTCCAAGCTTGATGTGAAGTGGGGGTAAAAGCACTTTTTTGGGATCAACCAAAGACTCAAAGTGAACATTTTTTTCTCCAACCTTCAAAGTTCTCGTTGGCCACACTTTTTGGCTCCAGTGCTGTGCTTTTGCCCGGCTATCCCACTCACATAGGAAACAGGGGAATTTCGTATAGCCACCTTGTTGTCCAAGCACCATAGAGATTACTTTGATCTCACCACAGATAGGCCATCCAAACTCCTTATATTTCAGTTTATCAAGGATAAAAGCATAGGCTAATAATTCCTTAGACCTCTGACTAATGGTCATCGAAATCTAGTAGATGTTGGAATCCGCTCGAAGATGGCGCTAAGTTTCGAATTTATCACCGCGGTACGTTACTGCCAGATGATTAACTGAGTGAAACGTCACCATTCTCGTTACGTGTTTCCTTTTTCTAACGTTTACGTACTAATCTGTTGTTTGTCTGGGTCTGATAAGGAAGGGTTCAATATGTTTACCTGAGGATTAATGACTACTTATTTAGCAATTTGTTTGTAACTTGCTATATTTGCATACAATCAGTGCAAGTTGACTTCACATTATTGTATTTGTTCTTGTAAAGTACAGTCTCATAGGCTTGTTAGCCAGTGACAGAACAAAAGATATTTACTAGTTTTTGTAAATTTTTGGAAAAGTTGTACCCCTAGTGTTTTTTAATCAACTTTACGAGACAAAATGTCTCTAGCAGGCAATAGGCGTGTGTACAAAAATTGCAGGAAGAGTCGAAGAACCAACCCAGGATTACATATGTTCACATTTCCCATTAAAGATGAAAAACGGTGTAAGCAGTGGATTGTAAATTCCGGAGGTAAGTTTAATAGATACCTACGTTATTTTTGAATCTACGCAAAAAGGCGCTTGAAAAATAATTACGGGAGAAAGGTCATAATTATCAAAATTCAAGTAAGACCCGTCTCATACGGCGACGCGATATTTTTTTGTGAAATTTAGGAGAAATAATTTTTTTAAATTATTTAAAAGTCTTTTTTCCTTTTCCCCGCTTACCTATACAGGGTGTTATAACAAATGAGTGCAAATATTTTAACCGGTAATAGAACTTGTTAAACTGAACAACTACATTTATCATTTTTTCGAAAACGCCTTCAAAACTGAGTAAAATTCAAAACAATTTTAGTCTAAAAATGCATACCCGCCTATGGAATAATATTTTAATTTTATGGCGCAAAACACAAAAAACATTTCTTTGACATGCAAGCCAACAAAAACTGCGTAGATACTGATAACACTTTTAGTTCACATCTTGTTACCAACGCACTTTATCTATTGAAGTAGGTAAGTTATTGAACGTGTGTTTTTTGTGCAAGAACTTTGCAGTTTTAATATACTTCTGTCGTGCACCTTTAGCTTAGATTTGCGTACCAAACGGCTCATATATTTACTTCTGTAGTATTACTTTATATACAATAAATATGTATATATGTATATAAATAAATGTAATATTTGAAAATTTTTATTTATTTTTGGTGTTCTTAGTCATATTTTCTAGTTGATGACTATTTCTACAACAACAGGTAAAAGTATTTGCGACGCCGGCCGTAATGAGCGGTGACTAATATCTCTCTACCTGTTATAAAAGATAACAAGGGTCAAAGCTTCCTAGATAAGTGGTTCTTAGTTTTCTTTTGAATGTGTACCTGGTGCACTACAGTAACTAGAGAAACAAGCATCCAGCGCCATCTCCTATACGATTCTTACAATATCTTTGCCGTGACCGGCCTTGCATTTAGGTTAGAGGTCTAAGGAATTATTAGCCTATGATAAAAGCCATGTTGTCATACTCTTCTTTTAGATGCACAGAGTGCCCCACGGGTACAGAAGCGTATTTATTGCCGTTGTGTAGCAAAACTGCTTTTAAATTTCTTTTTGGCGAGTCAATAAAAAGCCTCCATTCATCTGACACATGTTGAATGTTAAACATTGACATCAACTTGGGAACATCAGAACAATATACAAGTTCGCCATCTTGAGAAAAATTTGACTCAAATTGTTTTTCTCTGCTTTTGTACCAAGAGAATGAAGTTCCAGATCTCAACAAGTTCTTTTCTTGAAGTCTAGAGCCCAGTAATTCAGCAGACTCTTTAGAAAGCCCTAAATCACGAACGAGGTCGTTTAATTCTTCTTGTGAAAACTGTTGGGGTCCACAGTCTTCGACTTGAAACTCATCATCCAACTGCTCTGACTCGCTCTCTGATGACTCTGGCAAATCGTCAAAATTGTGTGGGGGCACTGGTACTGGAATACCGGGTCCATGAGGCACAGGCCGAAGTGCAGATTGCATGTTTGGGTAACATATATCTTTTTTATTTTTGGCATTGTACCCTTGTATGTTGCAAGAACAAAAGTAGCAGTCATCGCCGTGGTTTCTCGGCTCTCTCCAAATCATAGGCACCCCAAAACGAAAAGATTTCACCTTTCCTTTAGACCACATGCGAAGTCCTTCAACACAGCCTGAACACACTCCATGAGGGGCCCAAGATTTTTCTTGATCTCCGATCTTCACACCAAAATAGGCAAAGTACACTTTTTTAATAAACTCCGTAATACTTCGAGATTGTTTTTTTAATACAAGTTCGCCACAAATGTAACAGAAACTATCAGGATTATTAACACAAGCTCTTGAAGACATTTTGAAAGACACTTTAAGAATATTTAAATTGAAATGAACAAATCGAAGGACTACGAGGGGTATATATAGGGCAATGGGAAAATCCAGGTTTCATTTGTCAATAATGTTCACCACAATTACGCTAATTACCAGAAAGAATTTCTCCTATTTATTTATGTACTTTTAATAACAAAAACATTTATTACAGTAACATTTGAATCTGAAAACACCGAAGAAAAGCGATAAACCTTAATTGCATACTATTAAGGTAATGGGTTTCCATGATTCATACGCTGACTAATACTGTTAAATATACTAATTTTTATTACATTTCATAGTTTCTAATATAAAACTATAAAGCCGAATAGGAAAAACAACTTTTTTCGGCATATTCATAAATATACGCCTTAAGGTAGGCAATCCCGCATAAAAATGCATTTTGCGGAAAATGCTTACGTGCTGGGAAAAAACTGAGGGCATTTCCGAACTCAGCGCACCAAAATACATAAGAATCACCCATTATTTTAAAGAAAAAAATTTGGTCGCAGACCTGTGTAATATACCGTCTGCATGTAACAGACATTTTTTAGCACTGGATTGAGTATGAGATATCTACTTGTTTTTCCCTTGTATTTTGTCTTAACGAAGTTCATATAGATTATAAATAACAGGTTGTCTCTTCGTTTGACCCCCTTATCTATTGAAAAATTTTCTTATTCTTGGCCGTCTATTCCCACTTTTCCTGTTATCTTTTGGAAAAGACCTTTTATTATTCGTACCAATTTTGGTATTACTTGCAAAATACTTTGTTTGAAACATAATATCGACCGTGAACCATTCTATGTTTATACATTCGGTAAATGTTTTATTCTATAATCTTGCGGAGTTGATGATCGGAAAGATATTAGAGCAGGTATTGTTACACGTCTACTTGAAATGCAGTAATGTGCTCGTAAAATGCAATTAGAAGTGACATTTCAGGATCCTAGATCCATAATAAGTTGATATGTGCATTTAAATTATATTTAACCAACAGCTATGGCAGACAGGAGCCTTGAGAGAACACCAGCGCTTGGTATTGAAAACGAGTATGTAAAATAAAACTCCTTTAAGTTAGCAAAGGGGTACATGTGACATTGTGAAGGATGGCTTCGTGTTCAAATTAAAGCTTGCAGAAACTGCAGGCATAATAAATATTAAAATCAGCGAAAGACAACGTTTGATATTTAAATCCGGACTAACAGAACTACGTTCTGCACAACATGCCAACTGTTTTCACCTCTTAATTTACCAAATGGTACACGAATAACGCACTCGAGTATAATATAATATAATTATTTATTACAACTTACAGAAACAATGTAATGCCCAGCAAGCGCAAAAACAAACCGGAACCGATTGAACAGTGCACTTCACCACCTTTTAAAAGGAATGGAGCTTTTTGTGGAATAACAGTGCATAGTACCAATGACAAGCTTATCAGTTTTTTTCATAGGCTCTACTTACAACAAGAAACTACCACATCAGATATAATAAGCGACACTGTAAACACTTTGCAATCATCATCAGGAGATTTTAAAATAAATTTACTTATTTCTTCTTTATAAATATCTTTGATTTTCCGACATGGAGGCATTCCATCTGTGTTTAAGCAGTACCCTTTAAAAAACGAGTATTGTCAATGCTTTTTTCACGGAAAATAGTAGTGAAACTTTTAGTGGCGGGCTATAACTATCACGGCAGATGTCACTATATTCCAACATTTTAAGTTCTATATTTGATCGTGGACCCAACCAATACCGTTAGAAATGTGAACTCTTTGGTTGTAAAGAACAATTGTTTTGAGTTGTACAAAGTACAAAGAGGAATAATTGCTGAAATAGAAGACAATTACAAGAAGCTAGTAAGAAACTATTTCCAATGGCTAGAGATGGAAACAGTATGACTCCTAAGAGCAGAAGTACACATATTGGAATGGCACAAGAACTATTTTGCGGAATTGTTAAATGGAACATTGAACCAAATTGAAAAATTCGTAGACAACAAAGAAAAAATTTAATTGAAAGTCAAACTGGAGAAGAACGACCAACCGTCAAAGAAATAATACTAATCTTAAACACAACAGAAGTCCGGGAATGGTCAAATACTAATAGGTTTATTCAAATACGAAGAAGAGCAATTAACTAAATAAATCCAACAGCTAACTATTAGGGAAAATATGAACGCAATATAATCTACCCCGTAGTCCTACACCTTTATAAGATAGGAGACAGAATGGAGAGCAATAATTAGAGATGAATAGCAAACATAGAAAAACAATGCAGGTTTAGAAAAGTTAGATCAGTAATAGATCAAATATTTATACTGAAGTAATCACGAGTAAGATTAGAAATCTTTAATCATAAGAAAGAAACGTTTGTGACTTTATTTGATTTTAGAATGGCTTACGACGAAATATACAATCGCGGCCATAAAAACCGGGACAATTTTTTGGACCTAATTTTCAAAATGCGAAAAGAAGTGCTGACTCTGACAATTCTAATTAATAAATGTCGTCAAAAGTCATTATTCAGATTTAAGCAATGACGTTTGAAGACATTTATTAATTAGAATTGTCAGTGTCAGCACTTCTTTTCGTATTTTGAAAATTAGGTCAAAAAAACTGTCCCGGTTTTTTTGGCCGCGACTGTAGAACACATTATATAGAGCGCTAATAGAACTAAGTGTGTATGAAACTCATGAACTTCAGGTACCTAACGTTAAAAACTGATAATATAGAAATAACTAAAAGACTATCAGAAAAAATCGAGGCCAACGACTGTGGAACTATTTGTGAAAGCAACTGAAACAAGACACCTTCCACGCCGCTTCATTTTTAAAAATTACTATGCGTTCTTTTATTGGCAGCTCGACAGCAATGATATATTTCTTACATTATTTCACCTCCAGTTGTAGTTAAAGAAAGTCGGTGTTCAAATGGACGAGACGTTGCCCTGTACTCCCACCAAGCTCAAAATATTAATAATAATTACAAAGGTCTACCGAAGAAACGGGCAATTTGTTTACACTAAATGAACACCAAACGCCTATTGTTTGTTAAAGTACCATTATAAAATAATATTAGTGTCACAAACTACTTGCTAAAATATGTGGCAATTTCTAAACCATATTTATACGCGCAAGAGTATTAAACCAACCCTCAACAATTTTCTCTAATGCGGTTTCCTATTTAATCGCGATTCTTCAAATCTAAGCCCAAAAGGCTGCTTCTGCAAGTATTGCTCATTTAATTTAAACTAGAATATTGTTAACATACGCGCAAAAAGCTGCTTCTACCACGCATTCACATTAAATGAACACACCTCCAACAGCTTTTTACAACGGCTTTATGCTAGTCTCAAGTTTCGTATTTACGTCCAAGTACAGCGCACTGACAAAGACGGTTATTTGTGCCGTTAGCTGCAATATAAAACCACCCACCTGCGGAGAGGCCTCTACCTCAATTCCAGCAGCTCTCCACGACGATACCTTTACAGTCATTGTTTGTCAGCTTTAACTGCGCCATTTCGGTACAACCCGCAGACCACTCTTTCAACGTTTCCCAAAACATGTAGAGATTCTGTTTTCACTTGATGTGGGGTCGCGCTTCTAAAGAGCAATCAACGCCCGGAGACATTCTGGACCCGCGGACCAAAAAGCTTCACTCACTGGGTGTAGGCACCCGCGTGGTTGCCGATAGTGGATGTACCAACTTACGCGGTTGTATATCGAAATGTTATTAGTTATTACTAACTGTTAAAGTCAGGAGGAACAAGTCAAGTTCCCATGTTAGCGGATTTAGTATTTGCGATTCTGCTCGATTGTGCATTAAGAAGATTTGGAATGAGGTTCTCAGTGTTAAAGTGACATTAAAAAGTAGATACCGTTCTCATTAAAGAAGTGAAATTGATGGCATGTATTATCAGGTGTTAATTTGAAAATCATGTCCTCAAGACAGGACTTACGATATTATTTTTTTTCTTGATATAAGTCGAAAAATAAAACGACTCGATAATTTATTTTTTAATTATATATTATAGGAATTAGCAATCGTGGTCCAGTTTACCTTTTTGCGTCTTTTTCTAAATTTATAAGCCTGCAAATAATGTAGTAAATTGACACTTCTTTAGTCGTTTGAACCATAAAAAGGCGTTACGTACTTTAACCTTCAAAGCTAGAACTGGACGCTGCTCCCTTCTAACTTCAGAACTCTCGCACAAAAAACTAAGCAACATTCGGAATGGAATCCTGCTTTAGGTTTAAGGGTATGCTACAGAATATCATATGTCGCATTTTTGCTATACCTGCTTTACCCTGTTGATATAAGTAACCTAAGACTTCTGTTTTTAATTATAATCTAACTTTTACCATTTTCAATTCAATGGCGTGGGTGTAAGATGAACAACTTGAACAAAAACGTGTAGGTATAGCTCTTTTAACAAGAATAATTTCGGTATTTTACAGTCAAGCTTTGGAAACGCTCCTCTATTCATTCCCGAGTCAAAATTAATAATGCTACGAGAAAACTGAATGCAACGACGTCTGCTTCAAAATCTTAATACCCCAACTAGCTTTTAAAAAGTATTCTAGAGATAAACACCATTTATTCGATTTTGTCGAGTTTTAGCCTTATCGAATGGGTCTAAGTGACGAAACAAACCCCAAGAGGCGCAACGCCAGGCCAAGGATTTGCTCTCGAAGCTTTTACTGGGAGCAAAGATAGACTGCTCTTCTGCTGATGGGCATTAAAAATATTTCCAGTCGTAATAGATATCAAATAAAAGGGAAGAAAGCTTCCTAATATTATTGTATTAAAATAAGACGAAATATTTTCCAACAACTTCAGTTTAGTTTAAAAGAATGAAAATCTGCTGAACTACTACAACTTTTTCAATTTTTACTGATTCAAGATAACGGTGATTGGCGCTTTTCAAATCGAGAAAAAATAAATCTCGTCCATACGAAGCCGTCAAGTTTTTATTAATACTCCCGGTTGCTCCAGTTTCAAAGTTCTCTAAGCTATTTCAACTACATCGAAAGTAGCAGCAGCTAGCATTACGTACCTAATATTTCAACAATAAGTTGACAGGTATTTTATTGATAGATTGTTGTTAAGGAATTTGTGGCAGGTTTAAAAAGAAACGTTCTTCAAATTTTATTGGAACTAAGGCATGTAGCCTACTGTTGATATGGTGATTTTTGTTTTAATATTATTAATTGTGTGGCGAACATTCATTATTTGGCAATTTATATTTCCTACGCCGTTTTTATAACCTAAATTCGGTTTTGTTGCCATCACAGCTGTAAAACTTCAAAAAGCTTTACTTTTTGTCTAGATTAAAAGAAACAAACCACTCGCTGTGATGGCGTTGTCTAGGTACCCATTTTTTTTAAATGGAATTTAATTGCACTGTACGGCATATTCCTAGATGTACGTTTGTAACTGACTAGTTTGTGCCTTCTTGGTATTTAATAATAACAAGCTGTATTTCTTACATTGTAATATTTAGGTTAAAATGTATTATGCATTTAAAACATGCAACGAATGTTTCGTGCGTGAGATTGTGCCCGCAAACAAGTTGATGCAGTCGTTGAGTGCATCTATTAATAGAATAAAAGCAAATTATGCGCTAACGGAAGCACTGGGAGTCAGTGGCTTGCTAATAGGCGACTGATGAGTTCATCCAAACAAAAGGGACGCCACGCGAAGTACTATAAAGTGACAGTTTATGTGTGGACCTGCGTTAAGAGCAGTCTACGACTCGTTATTCTTGAGCCGAAATGCAGCCTCGAGAGCAGATAAGTACCTTGGAATCAACACCGAGGTATCAATAATTCTTCTTAGCCGGAAGTTGCTTTCTAGCTTCAGCGAAGCAGCGATCTTGTTAATACACGCGACTATTTGGAGCAACTATATCTTTCTCCAGGTGATCCGGTCCTGTATCTTCTCCCTCCATTTTTGAATTGTTAGACTTATTATGTCATTAATCACCTGATCCTCCCACCTATACTTTGGTCTTCCCTTGGATCTTGCGGTGTTAGGCCTCCACATTGTTAGTTTTTTCACCTCTTTGTCGTTTCCCATTCTTTTTGGATGTCCATATCAGCGCATTTTTTGTACCTTTATTACTTTAACAATGTCTCCTCCACGCAGTACACAAGATTAGTACCAATAAATGATTTCCACGCTTGAATATCCAGTCCAGGAAACTGGGAGAACTAGAAGGGTAATCAGTAAATTACGCCAGTTTACATCATCCTTCATGCGCGTCAGCACAAAGCGCTTGGATCATGTTGTTGACACATCGCGTCAGCTTGATTTCAAGCGGAGGCAGAACCGGATCAGGTGAATGTATGCGCCAGAGTACGTCCTGTTTTTGACTTAGCGTTATGCATTAACAATCACACTTCCACTTAAGGAGTGTATTTAAGCATGTAGATTTGGCATTAAGCTCTTGTTGATAGCGTATATAGCTTTTCTATATTACCATTCTGTATTATTTTTATGTATTTTCTTGCATGTATATTTTTTCCCAGATTTTATGTATTTTAAGGTAAAATGCTTGGTTTTTATTTCAGGCAGGATTTCCATGTATGAATACAGAATTATAGGTGATAACAAGCAGGCGGGAACGAGCTATATTGAGAAAAAGCCTTAGCCATACTGAGGAAAGAGCGGGTGTTGTGCTTCTACACTGGGTTAACTAGCAAACAAAGGGCAATCTAAATTCATAATATAGTAAAATAGGGCACCGGAAAACGCTGCATTACAGTTTAAGGTACACAACGCTAGGGCTAAATAAAGTACCATTACACGTTTTAACTTGGTGGAAGTTTATGGAAATTTGACTTTACTGCAAACTTAATAAAAATGAATTCAGATCCAATAATATTTTTATATCGACCACTAACCTTGCTAACATATTTATTATAAATATTCAAAAAGTTATTGCAACATTGTTTAGAAGTTTCTTAAAATTTTACTTGTTGCAGATTTATAATTTTTATTTTAAAAGACACCCAGAGATATATTCTGACCATGACTTAGTAATATCAAAATTAGGTTAGAAGCAGAAAATAAAAAAGAAACAAGCAGCACATGAAAAGAACGAAAAATGAGAACATACAATTAGAAGATGAATTGGCTTGAAAATGCAACATAAAAGTAGAGGCAGAGATGTAGAGAATGCAAGAAGATGTAAACAAGTCAACAACGGGAAAACTGTGGAATGGTATTAGTATTAAAGAAATTCTAATAAAGATCGCTTGAAAGATAAGTGGAGTTACAAAAATCACCAAGTATAAGAAACAAACAAGGTAGTGGAGTGATGAAATAAAAGGCAAATCAATATAAAAATACTGAGGTGAAAAGACTGCCTGGGAAGAATAAACAAAACAAAAGGCATGGAAAGAATTTGTAGATAAGATGGGCAGCGACAATGCTGCAAACCAACAACCATTATACAAAGTCTTCCAATCCCTTCCAATAAAAAGGCCCATAAAATTAAACACAAAGGAGGAAGAATAGCATTTTAAGAAGACGATCTAAAGAAACAAAAGTATTTCGGGAAAATATGAACGCGGTAAATAGTGAATATAGCGAAAACCACTACATAATAGTTAGTTATGTATCAAGGCATGTAATAGGCGTTTTGGCCTGCGGCGTAAAAGTTATAGCACAAGGTCCAAAGACGCTGGTTACGCTTGAGGTGCATACAAAACTTTATGTACTATCCAAATTTTAAAAAGGCAGATTTAGATTGCATAAAACGTTGGGAAATGAAAACATCGCAATTCTTACAATTACTTTAGATGAATAGTACATCATCTGTAACTAGCTACGGTTTTCATTAATACGTGTTTGTAAATAATACCTAAAATGATGTCAAGGGACGATAAAATTATTTTATGCACGCTGATGTCATGTCTGAAAATGAGGTCTAAAAACACCTATTATTGATCGCTTGTACATAAAAATATAAAAAGTAAGTGATGCATAAAAATTGTCTAAAAGAGGAAAAGCAGCGAGACATGACAGAGTAACTGCATAGATGGACTTAGGAGTAAAGGGTTTGGAAATGATAACTATTAAATAAAGTATGGAAAGATAAGAGAATATCATAAGAGTGGAAGATAGGGATGGACACGGCTTCCAATTTACAAAAAAGGGGACGGAAGGGATTGCTCGAATTATAGAGGAATTATCATGATGGGTCTCTCATTAGTCCATCTTTGGATATAGGTTTACCCAAGGTTCTTCCACTTATTCCTGTCTTGTGCCGTGTATATCCAGTTTGTACCGCAATGTTTTTGATTCATCTCTCCATCGCAACATCGGTCTTCCAACACTCCTTTTACCGTCCCACGGTCTCCAATTTCTTACCCTTTTTGTCCATCTTGTTTCTGGCATGCCTGTCACGTGACCAGCCCATCTCCCCTTATTTTCTGCAATGATCGTTGCTACATCTGTCATTTTTGTCTTTTATTTTATCCAGTTGTTTCTTTCTCTCTTTTATTGTAATAACCAAAATAATTCTTTCCATACGCCTTTGACTACTTGGAGCTGTTTTATGGTGTTCTTAGTGAGTGCCCAAGTTTCTGCTCAGTATGTGATTACCGGTAATATACACGGTTAAACACCTTCACTTTTTGATGTACTGGTAGTTTTTTGTTCTTAAAGATGTAGTGGAGTTTGCCAAATGCAGCCAATGCCATTTTCTTTCTTCTCTTTATTTCCGCCGTTCGATTCTGTTTTTCGTTTGTCGAAGCTATACATACTCAATTACATATTCCACTGCTTCGTTGTTTATTCTCACTTGCCGTGTTGGTACATACTGGGATGGTAGTATTTTTTTTCTATGTTCATTTTTAATCCTGCTGTCCTTGATAGTTCATTCAAGTCTTCCAACATAAATTCTAGATCTGCTAGGTTATCAGCTATAAGTCCTATGCCATCTGCATAGCGTAGGTCGTTCAGATTTTAACCACCGATGTTAAGACTTTTCATTTTCGAGCTTGCTTTTTTGACTATGTTTTCCTGAGCGTTCGTGGACAATTTAGGAGAGATCACGTCTCCTTGTCTTCCTTTTATTGCCTTAGTTGTTATTGCATCTAGTTTTATCGTCATTGTTGCTTATTTTTTTCCTGTGACATATGTAGTAGGTAGCTAAGAGTTATCAAAAATTTTTAGGGAATAGGCTAGGGAAGATAACCGAATCACAACTAAAAGGCTTCCAATGCGAGTACAGGAAGCTAACAGGACTGCCAGACGTTAAAACAACTGATTGAAAAATGCAGTACCGTATTGGTATTTTTCGCTTTTGTAGACTTACGATGAGCATTTGACAGTATACTTGTGTGGAACAACCTAAAACGGTAAAAGTAAATGGTAAATTATGGAACCACATGAAGAATCTGTACTAAAATACAATGAATTACGTGAGAGGTGAAATTGTACAATCGGAAAATGAATAATGAGGGTTTAAGACAGGTAGGAGCCTTGAGCTTATCATTGTTTAACAGAATGATGGACGAAATAATGAAGGATGTAAAAGGGAATGTCAACAAACTAAAAGTGGAGCATAGTAGAAATAACGGAAAGTGCATTTGAAGACGAGCTGGTAATTTACTTAAAAAATAAACAACAGAGTTTACAATGCAACTTAGATTTGTGGTCGAACGCACTACTGGCTAAGAACTTAAGAGTACACTTAGAGAAAACTAAACTGACGATAATAGAGAAAGACAACATCAGCCCAACAATAAAATTAAATTGGAAAAGGGTTAAACAAATTGATACATACCGATTGTCCGAAATCCGTTTGGCACATATGAAATTAATGAGTGCGATAAGGAACACCTAAGCAGGACAAAGATAGAATGTAATCATGGCTAGGTAAATTTTTAAACTAAAATTAAGTCAATGAAACAAACAAACACTTTTGTCAAATATTTTATCTGTCATTAAGAGTATAAAGTAATGTTTAAATATACTATTGTTTACCACATAATTATTTTAAATTACTTAAACTTCACTTTATACTACTAATGACAGATAAGACAGAAGTGTTTGTTTGTTTCATTGACTTAATTTTAGTTTAAAAATCTATCCATGATTACATGCTATTTTTGTCCTGTTACTCATTTGGTTTATGTCTTCCTTGTCGAACTCATTAATTGCTTATGTTCAAATCGGTTGTAAAAAAATATCTAAGAAAACAAATACCACAGTCTAAAACAATATTTTTAAATTCATATTAACATATTGAAGTGAAAGCTCGACACTAAGAAAATAAACAGAGAGCAAACTGCAATCAACGTACATGAGCTAGTTAAAAGGACTTATAGGAATAACGAGATTAAGCAAAATAAGACACTACAGACTAAGAAAAGAGCTAGAAGTAGAACCCCCATTCGAATATATTAAAAGCCAACAATTAATGTGGTGTTTTCATCTAGTAGGGATGCTGATAGAAACAACAACTAAGGGAATATGGCAAGTAAAATCCTTTCAAAGAAGAAAAAGGGGTAAACCAGAAAAAACATGGAATAAGAAAATAATAGAAAGTTTATTAAAAAATGAATAGATTTGGAGAAAGGGGAGAAGATCGGAAAAGGAATGCATTAAGTTCTGACTTGAATGAACACGTGCGGCACCGAGTAAGAAAAGTGATAAAGGCACTGAATAAAAAAACGCCAATAAATGCTCGAGCAACGCTAAAAATGAACTACCTCCCGAAAACCGTCATTGAAGAGGCATTCTTGCTATAGCAATACGAAATCCAAAAGATTTTGACACAAAAAAAGGTAAACGATCAGATGGGAACGAATAGTCTCCATCGACAGTATGAATTATATCAATTGAAAGTGCGATTGAGAAACAACTCACTATTGATTTACGCTTATAAACATTAAAAGCTTTACCCCAGCGTCGAACAATTTTCTCTCAAACGGGCGTAGTTCCAAAAACCAGGAATTTTTCTTGGAGCTCAAGGTGTGCTGTTACGAACCCAAAAATTAGAGATACTTGACTTTCATGATTACGGTGCATGCTGAGGAAGTTAGTTAGTATCAGTTGTGGGAGGCTGATGTCAGGCAAGTAGGCCTTCATAGGCCTTTTTTCCAACCCCATGGATAACGTCTAGGCATGCAGAGTACCAGGTACCTTAGCCTTACTTAGAATTTTGCCTAGACTAAGGAGTTACAACCCTAGCAAGGCTTCTTTGACATGCTACACATGGTAGTAACATGGGACCCACGGCTTTACATCACTTCCGAATGATGGCATTCTGTAGAAGCTTTCATACGCATTTTCTTAATTTTTAAAAACTTTATCGGGATCGGGGATCGAACTCTAGACCCTT
Source organism: Agriotes lineatus (assembly GCA_940337035.1). Taxonomy (NCBI): domain Eukaryota; kingdom Metazoa; phylum Arthropoda; class Insecta; order Coleoptera; family Elateridae; genus Agriotes; species Agriotes lineatus. The sequence continues at coordinate 35,804,940 of OW679200.1, read as the reverse complement.
ATATCAGTAGGCAGAATGCGTAACCACTGAGCTATGAAGCCTAACATGCTGAGGAAACCTGACGGGGAACCAACAACAACGTCAAGATTGTTTTTATGACGGTTTAATCGGTACAAATATTCAAATGGCGTGATACTCGAAAAAATTCTCGTGCTAATAAGTCATGTAGTTTCACAAGCAAAAATCAGATGAATTATACGCACTACTAAGAAAGGAAATCAAGGCTGAAAAGACATTGTTATCATAAAAAGGTTTTCCGGTGGCTAATCTCTCAAAATCAATACATAACGTGATTAGTTGGATACAATTGCCGGCCAACCAGCTACAATTTCGGAGACGGCGAGTACAGCTCCTTAAATACTCAAAACGGGCGCCAACGAATTTTTTTATCAAATAACGGCAAGTGCATCCAGGCATTCGAACGAGAATACGTAAACTCAGGTAGCACAATAAATCTGAAAGAGAAGCTCAACTCAAATATAGGCCACAGTAAGAAATAAAGCCAGAATGCCAATATTACAGTATAATTCATGAAATATAATCACAGTACATATAAATAGCACAGATACGTCAACCATCAGAATCATAGGTGACCACAATATTCATCGCTAAGACTAATGAGATTAAGTTTGGCAAATCTTACGAATAATGCTCACAGTTATTAATGAGCCAATAAAACAATAGCCGTAACGCACACATTAAAACATATTCAAGGTAGGCAAAGCTTAAAGCGGCAATGCCACAATCTTCGCAGAGCAGGTTCAAAGGAAACTTCACCGTGCGATACTAGGGAAAATCAAATCTGAAGGTAAGTCTCCACACCTCCGAAAGTTGCTAAACTGATCAGGTGACCAGAAACACAGGCCAGAGTTCTAATTTGTCAAATCTGCGGTAAACTCAGGCGAAAATTTATTAGAAGCAGCTTTCGTATCGTAACCAGTTGTCGCAGAGCTTAACAAAATCTTACTTAATGTATACTGAAATTTGATAAGAGGTAGTTCGAATCCGCTAGGACTTTACTAATATGTTTAAAATTTAACTTCAATTTTGTTAGACATCAGTAATTTATTAAACATATGTTTAAAATTATAAGCTTACCGCCAATATGCTAATATGTTCACTGAAGCTTTGCTACAATAAACCCCTTAAATCTTGCAGACAATTTTCCAAAAAGTGTTATTAATTTTATTAGAACATTCCGTTAAAAAATTGTAACCGCACCAAAAATGTGCCCAAATTTACTTTAGGTGCTGCATTTTCTCTAAAAATATGACGGCGTAATACTGGGAGTTCACTGCAACTTCCCAGAAATTACTAGTAAACTTGGTTGTAAATACGTCGCGCAGATGCAGCAAAGTGAGGTCGTGGGTTATTATGTAAATGTATTTAAATAGTTATGAGTTTTAAGGCGTTTCCTTGTACTAAGTAGTATTCACTATTAATGCCAACATTTCTTATATTAAAATCCAAAAAGATTAGTCACTAGTTACCTATTACAGGTGTTCAAAAATATTTTCTCGTAAGAATACTTAAATATTCTACGGGAAATCGTGTAGCCGGAAGCGATGATTTTTACTTTGAACGGCTGGACAGCAGTCAAACGTTCGGTGTAAGTTGCCCATCTTTCCTTGCATAGTCCGAATTCTGACGGTATTTCGATATACTTCTCATAATTGCAAGCGTGATGGTTCTGACGCTTAGGCAGCCCTATACCTTATTACGGCACAAGCTAATTATATGGCTGTTGCCGGCAAACAAACCATTCGCACATAAGAGAATTCTATGAAAACAGGATAAGACGGTGCAAGCCGCTTAGCTATATGTAATGCATATAAAGCATCTACTGACAAAACAGTTGACTACCCTGCAAGCAGGGTTGGCGGTTTTTGCTATGCCTTCTTTAGACATATTCCACTTTTTCTAATCTGTCTCTTATTTGGCATCACTTAGAACATGACGTCGCGGATAAACATACTGAGCATTGCAGTACCTTCATTTTCCAATATTTAACGGTTGTTCGGCAAAAAAAATTAGTATTGAATATGTCAATAAATACATGCAATAGTTTTAAACTAAACCACTACTACAATATGTATAATTTAGTGAAAGAAATAGCTCGACTAATACGGCACATTCTGATTGAGTTTAATCTATGGGTAAACCTACGTTGTGTTTGTCTTTTCTGGGTTGCTACGGCGTGCGTCGGCTAGATTAATGACGACCACTCTAGGCGGCTGTATTATGGTACCTTTACTCAAGTTGAGTAGTGGCTGGAGACATTGGCTTTCCACGTCGAAAATATCAAACGTCATGCAGACCTAATACGAGTATTCTTGATTAAGGACAAGTTTAAATGCACTACCTACTTCTACAAGTACCGTGCGCTCCGAAGACTAAAATTATGTGAGATGGGTGTAGGCGTAGTGGCATCTCTTAACGTCACGTTGCAGAAAAATTATAAAATGTACTAACAGTAATGAAGGATCTGCGCTCGGCTTAGGCCTTACGTAGCAGAAATATCAATAAAGAGAATATAAGGCGGCTCATAATATTGCTAACAGTTAATATACTGCGCTGTCTAGTAATGATCCACTTAGAGACGTACAGTAAGACAAGGAATTGATGTAACCACGATCTTACTAACAGTTAAGGTAGTGCGGTGTTGGATCGTGATCCACCTAGCCAATTAAAAGTTAAGACAAAGAGTCGGTGTACATACAATCGTACAAACAACTAACATACTCAGTGTCGGATTGTGAACGACTCAGAGAAGTAAAAGTGAGATAAGGATTCGTCGTAACTACGCTCTTACTAGCAGTTAAGATAATGCGGTGTCGGATTCTGATCCACGTAGAGAAATACGAGTAGACAAGTGGTGATCTGTTACAGCAGAGTTACTACAAGCACTACACCTTGCTTTGCTCTTGTAACACGGCCTTTTGCCTAGCCGTACACCTACTGAATTATTACGTTACAATGCCCTGGTTCGCTAGCTTATCGAGTCGGTGAGCTATGAGGCTCTATTTACATCGTTAGTGCAGCTAAAGAAAACTAATATTGTTGAAGTCAGCCCGTTGACACCTAAAATGTTGTACTTAGAAATTCAAACACCAATGGTAATGAAAACCCAACATTTTACATGAATACATATAATCTGTAAGAAAATAATAAAGACACAAATACATGCAAGCCAATACATAAAACAATGGCGCTGCCGGTAGTTTCCCGTTATCAGACAGCGAGCACCTAGCCAGCAGTGGCGTAATTAGGAGCGCACCAGTTGATCCGCGATATTCACCCACTTGAGCACCAATGCCTTCCCTTGCAGACCTCGGCGTTGTTTCAATTCCGCTGCTTCTTGTTCTCCGAATTAACTTGCATTGTTAACACATTCTCTCACGTAACACTAGCGCGTTAAAACTCGGGACTCCATAATTTGCGGTCGCCTACACAGCACTTCTTACTTATAGTGAACCATATAAACCAGAAGCTGAACTTATGCAATGCGAGGTTGGGAAAACTATACCCAATAATCAACCGAAAATCTACAATCAAAATTGACTGCTCACTACTAATTTACAAGTCGCTAATTCGTCCCTTAGCAATGTATGCCTGTGTCATCTGGAGCAATGCATCGAAAACAAACATCACCAAGATACAAAGATTACAAAACAAAATACTGCGAATAGCAGTAGATTCGCCTTGGTTCATAAGAAATGAACAACTTCATGAAGAACTGAAAATGCCAACAATCCTTGACTACCTTAAGAAAACTACCAAAAAATTCTTACAAACAATAAACAACTGCGAAGGGGCTGCTCATTATAGGCTAGGCCAAAAAAATATCCACAGAAGACTACAGCGTAAGCTTCCTCAGGACATTTACGCTACCACCTCCGCCGACGAAGAAGACATCTAACCCCATGAACAATAATATATGAATCTATTCGAACTTGATTTGATGTGTTAAGTGTCATTATAATACGCCATTCTCTAAATTACGTGTAACTTTAACAATGCTATGAATAACAATGTACTTTGTTGAACTGGCATAAAATAAACTAAAAAAAAAAAAAAAAAAAAAAACTTATAGTGAGATACTACGTAAACATACATAATAACACAAACTGCTGAGCTTTATCACTAATTGGGTATATAATAAAAGGTATTAAATAGGTAAATACGGGTGACACGACTTGGCCCGTTTCACTCTGCCTTATTCAGACACGTTTTATACAATTTTCGAAAAAAACCCATTCTGAATCTGGGACAGGACAATGACAAAAAAACCTAACTATTGTTGCTAGTAAAGCTCTACGCTGATTGGTGCCTAGTTTTCGCTTAAGCATCCTGTCACAATTTAGCAACGCTTTTGACTCGTCGTCTACTAGGCCATGTGATAAAAGATCTCTAACAGCTGCAGAAAAATTATGGGTTAGACTATATCCAAAACATACGAACACTTTCGTTAAAGTTAATAATTGTTCGCCTATAACTAGAAATAATTCGCTATATCTAGCTATTGAATATTTAATTTGCCTTCCTGAAAACAAAGTCAAAGATAATGTTCGCGCGGTTTTGCTTTAATTCTAAAGCCATTGCTGTCTCCACAAGAGTTATGTAGTCTTATGAGACCTATCACAATTAGTAGGATTACTTAATAATATAATTGAGGCTAGATCAGGCAAAACTAACCACAATACATCGGAAATTATTTAGCGTGGGTGGGGCTCAATGGCGACCAAAACCAATTATATTTTCACGGTGGGCTTAGTCGAAATAGTAATTCAATTATCAATTACTTGCAAATTTCAATTGCACAACATAAATAATGTTTTCACTTACTTTCACAAAAGATTTTTGTATATGTATATTTAGTAGTATTTAGATAGCCATGTGCTAGTACATCGTTGCATACGAGCAAATTGAAATCAATAAATCATCTAATAAAGCTAGCTGTTGTCAATTGTAATGGAAAACTTAAATTATTTATTTACCGTACTTTACTTAGTAATCTGTACTACCGCAAACATATTTTTCACTTCTTACACAATAATTATTAGCAAGCTACGGTGCTACATACTGCATAGCCTACATTACACAAGAAGACGCACCTGAACATCCCATCTACAAATATACGCGCTTGTGCCGAATACCTATTTGCTCTTGCACAAAACTAGCTGTTATCCGACAAGTAATACCAAATGAATTATATTATATTGCTGCAGGTTGTCCTAATGTGATTTGCTTAAGAATACTTATAAGGCCTTATTTTATTTCGTATGTTCTGGAGATTAGAAGCCGAGTAGCGCAGATGGGTAAGCGCTTGCCTTGCATTAAGCAAGTCCTCGGTTCGAATCCCGCGGGGGCCGGAATTTTCCACAGCCTTGCGATTTGAACCTGGCTTGGCGAGACCATTCACAGTTGGGCACCAAATTAACTGTGCTCTACTCAGAACCACAGACCTAAGAGATAGAGTTACAAGGTCAACATAACACCCACACACACAAAAGGCGCGCTCCACTTTGTATCCCGAATCCGGGGCAAGTTGAGCATTGTACCGCCAGATGCAAGCACGTAAAGCACCAGCCTCTACACCGCAAGGTAAAAAGAGGTTATCGATTATACATACGTTCTGGAGATTTACACCCAACCTAGATCAAGAATTTAGTAATTGAAGTACCAGAAAGTAATTCAATTACAGCGAGTAATTTGAATTACCGTAAGTCATTCGAATCCTTGTAAAGTTGTAGGGGTGGGCGATATTAAAATTTACATATCGATATTCGATATTAAAATTATATCCAGATTTGTCGATATATCGACACTTGTCAATATATCGATAATTATCCCAAAAATTCGAGATATCGATAGTCGATATATCGATATGGAAATAATATCGATATTTATCGATATATCGATATATCGCCCAGCCCTAGGGGGGAGCAGACCAAAAACTACTGAAAAGTCGTGTGATAAACACTCCAGACAGTGGAAAAAGTCTGATACAACATCTCATACAAGTAAAATAATTAACGTACTAAAAACACTGAAAAGAAGGCTACCACTAAGTTACAGCTTTACTTTTTTTTTCGACACCAAAACCTAAAATAATTAGGTTACGTATTACAGCTTTTGGATTGCCTAAAAGTGTTTAGTTACCGTTCGTTTTAGATCACAGTAGCGTATAATCCATTTTTAGTAAAGGCAATTCTCTGTTTTTCCATTTATAATTGTATGTCACCCAACTTTAGATCACATATACATGGCTTTTCTCTACTGTGGCTTGCAATATTGAAATTGTGACTTTTTATAGATTTTTCGCAGAATGAAATTTTGCTTTATGAATTAGGTTGTCCCCTTTTATACCTTCGAAACATATTGTTTTCATTTCCCCTGAAAATGTATTCTATCATGCAAAAAGATGAAAAATCCAAACATTTTACGAAGAATGGCACAACTAAGACGTCTAGTGGAACTAATTGACTGTCTACATTCGTTATGGTTTTTGCAACAATTTAAAAGTCATTTAAACAAACAAGGTTAAGTCAGGGTCCTAATAGGTTTTCCTTTTTCTTGGCGTCCGAGGACGTAGCGTGGGGCTAGAAGGGCCGTGTTTATGCATAAGTGTCACAAAATTTGCATCCGTTTATAAATACATTAAACTTGTTTACCAAGCCGGAGCGATGCGGTACAAGGGAGTCGGTTGTTAATAAATACATTCCGTGAACGATCTCCACACGCTGTCACTCCGAATAAATGCGATTTCGAGTTGCTCACGCGTTTGGAAATTTAAAGGAAATGTAATATGCGGCGGCGCTGCGGTTTGATTTATTTACTCGAGTTTCCGGACTTTGATGTAACGAGGGTTTATTGTGTTGCGGCCGCCGGACTTAGCATTCTTCCCGACTTCGAATATCATAAATCAATGCCGATCCCGGAGGCTGCTAATGGGAGCCCTCATATTATTTGTAAACACTACGAGTTCGCCGTAACGAGAAAACTAATGCTTGCACTATCTGATCTTCGCGCGGCTTTTCAAGCGTTAAGATGGAATAACTTAAGGATAATCGCGAGTGATTCTATTTCCACACTGCTGCAGAACCCGATTGCAATCTAATTGAATGGGCCTATCGTCAACACTCGCTTCTATTCACATTTAGTGATTAGCTGTGAACTAACAGCCGATTGGCATAGTTAAACAGAGAAAATTCAAATTTAATGTGAGGTGGTTACTGGTAAATAAGCAGCCAAGTATTTATTAAAGCTACCTAAGTATATTAACTTTGATTTTTGTTTAACATACATATGTTGTTTGCCAGTGGTTCTCAAAGTGTTACCATCTGTGGTATCATTTTCACTTTGACTACAAATGTGCATTCTTAGGTTAAATTTCTGTGAGGCATTGTTCTCTATCTGCATACACGCAAGTTTGTAATTCCTCGTACCATTGTATGCAAAAGTATCTGAAACAGATGCGTTACCCTTTACAAACATGGCAGTATTGCGATGGTCCAAAGTTGTTCGTGATTTAATTGTATTGCAAATAATAAATGGTTCTATTATATCAATATAATTTTAACAATGACCACAAAGTTTTTATGTAACTGTATTCATCTGGCTAACAAAAAATGTTCATTTGAATTGAATAAAATACTGTTTTTTAATTATTTATTTATAGCAACATTAATACATTTCCACCGATTAGCTCTTCGGTTCGAAATCTCGTATCACAGGGTTGAGTTTCTACACAATTAAAATGTTACTCAGTTGTATGATAACTGGACTATTATGGGAAATGCTCTTTCTCATATTTTAACCTATAAATGGTTACAAAACGACACAAAATTTGCCAGCCTTAATAATTACGTTACAGGTAAATAACAATGAAATCTCTGTAATCACGTATCTAAGCAATATCTGCTTATCGGTAACTATGCCAGTAAACCGACGTCGTTTGAACCCAAGGATGACTGGATCCAATTTCATAAACTAGCCCCGAAACCTCACTTGGGCTTTTTATTTACAAATATTATTAAGTAACCCACTACATACTGTTATTTGTAAGTACACAGGCTATGATCTTAGATAAATGTTTGTTTTTCAAAATATTAGATATCGTAACTCTAACTTCACTTTTCTACGATTCACAGCACTTTCGACTTATTTTTTAATTTTACAGGCTCTAAGCACTATCACTTTGTCTTGCAGAAGCTTACAGATTATTTTATGCTCTAACGCATGTTACGTGACTTCTTATTAGTGTATTATTACCCCCAATTCCATTAACAAGGGTATGGCATGTTGATCTGAATACAAACTTATTGCACATTGTCTCTGTGAAGCTTCACAGCCCCTTTTTACTAATACAATCTCCTTAGCATGTCTTCCGTTACTTCAAATATCCGAGCATTTATTAAAATCTTAGTTGCACTTATCATTTGAATTATAACATTGAATAAAATTACTTGAAACCCTGCCGACATTATTTCGGAACGCACTTGCTATTTGCTGTTTAATTAAATTATAAATTACTTATTAATCAGGGTTTATAAGTCCATCAATGTTTAATCCTCGTAATATTTTTATTGTAACGATTAATAAAGTACCAATTTCGTTCATGTTTCATTTTTTAATTAATTAGCATTTATTTAATAATAATAATGAAGCCAAAATTACTGAAGGTACCATACCATCTCAATATATCAAAGAAACCTTCCCACAAAATAGCGTCAGAGTCAGTCAGTTGAGATTGTCATTCTAGATTTTGCATAAACCAATTTCATACAGCTTAAAAAGCCTGGAAAATCAGCTATAAGACTGGTCTCAGATAGTTTTACATACAATGGGACGGTTGTGGCCAAAAAGCTATGTACACGTATTTTTCCCATTGTAAACCCAACTATTAGATTAATACTGTACATTAACTGTCACCGTTCTATTTCTTCATTTAGATTGAAGATACCTAATTCATGTCTAATTTACTTATTGCATTTATGGTCCAATATTGTATAGCCAGCAGTGTGCCGTAAGAATTTCATTTCAAGAGTTTCAATTCTTCTTGATTGACTTTCAAGAATACTCCAATTTTTGCATCCTTATAGTAGTTTGAGGACATCCATAACCTTATAAATCTTAAGACGTGTTTCTGTCCTTGTATTTTCTAAATACCTTTTTCTTTTTTATATATAATTTTGTATCTTAGATAACCGAAGTGATTGACTAGTTCGATTGGCGTATCACCAATAATGATTTTCGCTCGAATAGGATCTTGGTATTTAAAATCTACTTACTTAGTCTCTGAAGTAGAGATCTCAAAATTATATAAATTTGATATTTTGTATAATTTATGTACAATTATCAGTTCAAATAGCTAAAGTAATTAGACATTTTTTAATAGTATACAATCATATAACGTTTTGTATTGCATACTTAATGAAATATAATGATTCTAATAATCCAATGACGTCCATTATGTAACAGTAACAGATATGAAATCAAAATTACGCGCCCACTTCAAGACTGTGGCCCGAGAAACGAAACACAAACAAAGAAGCGCAAAAAAAATCTCGACCCCTTTACGCTTTTCTTACAGCTGTAAATTTACTTCTCAAGAAACCAGTCACCTACGCTCAATTTTCCCTGTTTGAAGTCAATTGTCGGACTGAAGATCGGCTACCCATGCTAGCCTGGCGTGAAACGAGCTTTGTAGCCTTCTGAATCTGTTGCCGACTGCATTAAAAAATTAGTGGTGGCGTAAAATCTTAAACTAATTTAACAAGCAAGAATTAAAACCTGTTAAAACTATTTGCGTAAATTACTCGTATGTACCAAATTGTTGGAATGGAATATCTGAAGCACAACCCATTACTACAACCACAAATTACTCAGTTGTGTAGTATCAATAAGTTTTATAGTGCATATCTAATTTCACCATTGGCTCTTGAATGTGCATGTAGATATTGCTGTTACATCCTAATATTGCTCTAAGTATAGATAAAATAACAATACCTGGCAGTTTCAGCTTTATTAACCTTCAACGGACAAACCGGGGTTCAAATAGATTCTCCGGTAAAAATCTTTTAAAATGACTTTTGCAATTCGTATATTGGGCGTTCATATTGCAATGGTTGAATGCTCACAGCAATTCTGGGTGCATACTAACACATGAAAATGAAAAAAAGATTTCAAGGGCCCAGAATTTATATTTTGTTGATTGCAACAATAATTTGATTAACCGAGGTTGGTATTAGATTAAATCAGTATCGAAAGGGTAACGTTTAACTTAAATTTTTATTAAAGGAGCTCGTTATGGCAAATTCTCTTGATTTATGTGGACTGACAGAGTTAACATTGTAAAATCAAGAGAATATTGTGAATTTACATTGATACAGAGATGTTTGAGCGTTACGAAAGCTATATGATGCGTTAGTAAGTCAATTGGAAGTCCAACAATCGCCAACGCAGCTGAAAGGTAACGAAAGCGGTGTAATAAAACATAGAATGCAAAGAGCATCACAAGGCAAACTACAATTAGAAGGCAAACAATAGTGCAGTGATAATAAAACTCCGAAACAGTGCTATTGAAAACCAAAATTGTTAAAAGCAGAGATTTAAGATTATCAAGATTATCACGATTGACAATTATAGTTTCTAAATAACATTGTATCAAAATTCACTTCCAAAGCAGTTGTAATTAATTGCTAAGATACGTGATGTTGGTTTATTGTTGTTGTTAACCCAAGCCATAATATAAGAGAGCTGTGTGCAAGTAGGGCTTCTATAAAGCTGATTTTTTTTTATATAAAGTTATTTGTGTGAGTCCAAGAGCTGTTTTTATTTTACCGCCAGTCCCCAGAGTGTCTGTGTGTAAATTTCCATCGTGTTAGAATCTCTCAGTATAGAGAGAATCTTTCCGCCAGCTGAAATTTATGTGCATTGTGAAGAGGAGACTTTCCTTTGTGCCTACATCTAAAACTCGGAATTAAAGGGCATTCCATATTTGCATAATTTCCGTGGCGTTCCTTGAAACAGCAACCCAGGTACGGAGCTCACATTTCGAGGTGGATTTGCAAATCCAGGAGAGTTTGAGGCGCCTTCAAAGTTGTGCAGCACTTGGAGGAGATACAGTACGAGGTGTAGAAACGGTTCCAGTTGCGAGGATCCATCCAGAAATTTTTTTATCGAGGTAGCGTTCCTTGAATTTGCGGTTAGGCGTCAGATTTGAATCGAGTTGCAGGAAGTTGACCAAACGAGAGTCCGCGTCCGTGTTACGTCACAGAAACAACCACGTCAGCTAAATGCTACGTCATTATTTGCATTGCATATTTACCTGCCGCGGAATTTATCGCTTGTTGTTAATTTTGGATTTAACTATGCTGACTTTTGTGCGATCATTCGTCTGTGTTTATGTCGTTAATTTAGAAATTAACTGTCGGATGCAAGAAGGTCGGATATTGTACTCGGTAAAAATCATCCTCAACAGTAATTGATATACATGAAAGTTAGGCGACAGAACATTGCTACATGTGCCAAAAGGAAGAAGAAACGTAATACTCGTAAAGTGTAAAGATATTGTATGGTTAGGGCATTATGTCCTCAAAAGTATTTGTATGACCGCAAAGTATAAGTTAAAAAACTTTTTTTCTATTAATATCAAATTTGTTAGTTATTTAGGTTGTTGATTATAGGTTGGCGCAAATAAATAAGAAAAACGATAATTTTGTAATTTACAGCCTTATGCTACGTGGCGGAGTATAGCGATGAACCAGCATCTGCGTTATCATAAACCGCTCCATGAAAAGATTCAAAGATACAAAATTACTAATAAAAAAATGAAACTTAGTGCTGCAGCTGTGCGCGTTATCGTCCGTGTCTAAGTAAAAACATTAGGCTATATACAACGTAATATACAAACGTGAAGCGCTTTTTAGGGAATTTTAAAAATTCAGCCAATCAAAATACTCTGTCCGAACAAAATTCAGTAAAACCAGGTTACAGGCGATCCGAGGTATCACATTGGGCTAGCGTTAAACTCTTCGGGCTATCAAGAAACATCATGCAATAGCCCCGCGTAAATTACGCCATCACCAAAACGGCATATCTGAGTCTATTAGTTCGTAGCTGCAAAAGCTTTTCTAGAAAATAAGATCAAGTGTTCGATTCGACCAGCACTCTAGGATAACCAGCCGCAGACCAAGGTTGTTAAATAAAAGATTGGCGCAACCGGCCGGGAAAAAAGCAATAAACCCGCATTTTAACGATCGAACCCTCTACTAGGAGGACAATCGTTGACTGTGAGCCCGAGTCTTCGAGAAATAATAGACTAACTTCTCTACTTGAGTAAATCAGAATATAAAACTAGCAAAGAAGGAGGCGCCAGGATCTATTGAGCATTCTGTTTGCATTCTTTGATCATTGGAAAAGAACTAGGTAAGATTCCAGTTTATCTACTCGTTTGAGCATATTTGTAACGGACACTCCAGCTCGTTCGTTCACTTGTCGTTTATACATTTTCGAACTAAGTAATTTTACTTGTAAAGTGTGGTATTCGCGTACTCTATATTGGTATGGTATTATGTCTCAGCTTTATACGTTGGTTTAAAAAATGTTAGGATTAGAAGATAATTACATTGGCTCTATTATAATTTAGAGAAGGTTTTCGTTTCATTAAAAATAAATGCGCGTAATAAATATGAACGCTTTAGGACAACTTGAAAGTGATAACGTTGACAAGAGTGGCTGTTGAATATACGATTTCAGAAATTTTACAAATCACTTCGAGATAATGACCGTTATTGAATTACGATTATAATATATTTTTGATATAGCCAAGGGCGCAAAGAAGAACAATATAAGATTGTATTTCAAAATGTATAATGCAATGTGAGCAATTGATCTGGAATAAAACCATGTGGGAATCGTCTAAAAGTATTAAGTAGGTAAAAATTGAAGAAAATGTTGTATTGTATGTAAAGATGGAAGTAAGACATGAAAATAATTAGCAAGAACGGAGTATAAATTTTAAATGGTTAATTTAGAAATATGATGTGTGCCAAATTATAATTTGAGTTTGTAATTTATTTAATGTTGAGATTTATGTTAAATTTCTGATTTAAGTGATATAACAATTAGAAATTAATAAATAACAATATAATTGGAAATGCAAGCAAAGATATAAGTTTGTTGATAAAAAACAACAACAAAAAACGTTGATAAACGTATTTGCTATTCTGCTATCTCAAAAATTTTAGTAAACCCCTTTAATTTATTTAAGTTGCTTTTTATTTCTAACGGAGCAGCAGTTTAAGAAGTAATGGGCTATGGGGAATGGGTAATAATGGGCTTAAATAATAATTATGGGTAAGAAAGTGAACTGGTTGGCAGTGTTGAGTACAATAGAAGCTTTTCCGCAAGTAAAGTTGTGCATCGGAGGGAAGTACAAAGAGTTGTCTGGTAGTGAAGCGGTTCTGCATTCAGATCGGAGGGAGTGCTGATTGCTGTTGGTAGCGGCAGGCTGAAGTATTGTGAGCGGTGTTGGTGATCTTGATAACAAGTGACGAACAGCAGGAGCTACTTGTTCATGAAAACGTTCTTGCTATATGTGATAATAGTTGGCTGATAAACAAGAGGGTTGCTATTCAGGGAATGATGTTGGTCATTCCCAGACAGATTTGGTTGCTGTAGCTGCAGCTGACATAGAAGCATAATCGACGATGCTGTAGTATACACACTATAGGGGGGTGGGGTTTACCTCGTACCTGGTAGGTACAAAGCATAATAATTTATTTACCTGAATAAAGTATTGTTGTGTTATAAATAATGTATAAACATGGTTTTTGTATGCAGATATATTAGAGGGAGCGATTGAGGTTATGCCAGAGTATGTTAAAGTTAGACGTATCAACAGACTGTCATAGTCACGTTTGAGCATATAACCAATGTCTCAAATAATCTAATATACTAACTAGCGTTAGTTGCACCAAGTCGGGAACGTACTCAAAACTCGTGTCCGCCTAAAGATGGTAATCCGTAAATGTATTATAATTTGCTTCGCTTTGTATAATTAATATTGTTGAGGTCTCTATTGTATAATATTCCATGTGCTTATTTAATTCAATGTCAAGTGTTTTTAAATTTATTACAAATTAATATTAAATATCATTTCAATTGTATGAGTGCTCTTACTCAGGGTTGGTTCGCCAAAATCTAGTAAGTTTGCTTGTTGCTATTTTATTATCTGAATTGAAATATTTTATGAAAGTCGCTTGCTGTCAGCTATTAATTCAATACTGTGTTCAATGACACTTTAAATCAATATGACATAATAAAATTCTTTACAACGTTTTTATGACCCAATAATGTTATGATAAGTATTCAATGATATTGTAATTAACCTTTCTAATTGTCTTTTTATTATAGATTACTTCATATCTCTTTTTATTAACCCACCTGGAAACAGCTCCAACTCACCTTGGTGTGCCTCTCTCCTGCTATCCAAACTCCTACACCTCAGCTATAAAACACTGGTCACCAACAAACCGCTTTCCAACTTGTTACACCCCAAGACACCGGTAGACATTCACTCCTTCTCGAACCCAACACAGCTGTCACTCCTACAACCTTCCTGCGTCCAATTCCTCCTTGGTAAGTATACTTCCAATTAAGATGGTAAATTAACTGTGTCCTTCCTTAGCTCCTTGTATCTCCATACACGTCGTCAGCATCCAGCACAATCTGCAACCTCCAACAGCTCCTCCTTTCGATGCAAGTAAGCTGGTCCCTGTCAACTAGTCCTTGATATTTTGTCTTAGCCTCCAACAGCTCCCCCTTTTGATGCAAGCAGACTGGTCCTTGTCAAACTGGTCCTTGGTTCCTCAGGCGTAGTCCTCGAAAACTCCAAACAACAATAATACTCCAATGTAACTCCTGATGACTTGTAATATAACACCAATTCAATTATATCCAAATCTATTCTTCTGGCTTCTATGCCTTGTTCATATGTAGATGCACCACTTCATATTTTCATTTTAATTAAATATAATTTTCTTCTCGTAATTCACTTGCTTATACCTTGTGCATATCATTAGTACACCCTTTTAATATTAATTGCATTTAAATTAAATAAATAAGGGCAAATTTATGGTTTATTTTTCACCAAACTCAATTTTTACAGACTGTTTCTCAACTTGTTATTTTTCAATAATTAAACCAAATTTTGTTTCTATCCTAGACTACAATTATTCCTGCCTGCTACATGTATATAAATTTGAATGGTACCCACTTTATAAATTGTTACAATAGAATTTTATTCTGTCATATGCAACATTAAACTTTGTATTTATTATTAACTCTTGTTACCACCATCAAATAGTACTCAAATGCAATACCTTTCTTTTCAAATTTGTTTTGAATCTTTAATTCCAATTATATCATTCAATTAAATAAGCAGTCATTAATACAATTTTTTACATTTAATCATTTCAATATAATTACTGTATTGAACTTTTCCTTTTGTATTCATCTAAATAAATAGACATATTTAATGTAGTACATAGTCTCTATATACCATAGCAATATATTATTCAGAATTGCGGTATTTTACAAATAGTTAACCAGTTACAAAACATTCACAACAACTGAAATCTAGCTGCTTAGTGGCACGAATGTTTTAGGCATCGATTAAAAATTTATGAAAGGAGAATAGAAGCTTCAGTTCTTGACGTGGGATCAGAATGTCGTCATACAACGTGGTTGCGGAGCGATAGTTTTTCCAAATATCCGACCAGCAGCTGAACTGAAATTTCATTGCACAATAACGAGGCGGGAAACGGAATTTCAGACTTATAGGAGTTGATTCAGAAATCGTAAAATCCGAGAACTTTAAAATCGTTTTTAAGGCACTCAAATACACTTTTGTTGCTGAACTGTGAGGGTTAAATCCCTTATATAATATATGCAGCATTATTATCTTATCCGCAGAAATAGTTTCATCAGTGTGAAAAGTATATACATTTATTTTAGGGCTCTTAACCTAAGTGGCAATCTTATTATTTATGAATATCAACAGAAGTGGCACTGAAACAGATCCTTAGGGGACGCCGACATTGACTTCTTTGTTATGTAAAATAGACTTGCAATTTCTCAATTTTTATTGGTTGTTTTAAATACTCACAAAGGTTTCACCTTCTTATAACATTCTTTTAAAGGTTAGTTAAAGTTAATGATATGTTGCACGGCTATTTTCTGTGAATAGTTCATGAATCTTGTAACAGGGAATATTTTTTAACAGCAGGATACATATTAATAGATCTGTGTTTCGAAAATTGCATTGATTACTTCAATAATCAATCTTGCTGTTGTTGTAACAGTAGCAATAACACAGAAGCGTATCAGTATAAATTTTTAAATTGTGTCAAGGTAATTGAAAGCATAAAAGTAATTATCGTTCAGCCCTGTTCGACACCGATACCTACTTCTATAAACCCATCTACTTCAGCGTCGCAGATCAATCAATAGCACCCTCGACACCGGCGATGTCCGTTTAAAAAGTCCTCAAACTAAATGTAAAGTCGGTGTGATTGATAATGTGCCGGAGCCGCAAGCGTGAGGTGCGGCGGTTATTCCAGTTGCAGTTGATGAAGCGATTTTCCGCGTTCGGAATTGATTGGAATTCGAAATTGATTAAGCCAATGGCTAAGATAATACTGGCGATTAAATTATCCGTTCGGGTCTGCGCGTATTTAGCAAATAAAATTGAATTGGCTAGTTCTCCGAACTCGCACAAGCGATGCAATTAATAACGCCGGTCGTTTAGTTAATAGAAAATTCGGGAAATTTTACTGGAAAATTACTGTACATACTCCATTATGTAAACTTAAGACGTAACGTCTTCCCGTAAATAAATTTCAACAACATCAATGCAGCAATGGAGACGCGTATCACCCCTATTAACACACAACACTTAACGATAGTACTATTCAAAAATATCTTGGCTATCACCAGGGTTTAACCCACGTAAGCCCTAGTTCACCCTGCTAACGAAAAACCTCTTATGTGAAACATCAATCTGTTTCTTCTATTACTTTCTCTTGCTGCTGACAGCTGCTTTGTTTGTTTCCTTCGTTTATTATTTCCCCTCCTCAGTTTTCAGTCTCCAGACTGGTTTGTTGCGGCTCCCGCTTTATTATCCAAAGCTTTACGTTTCATTTCTTTATAGTGCCATTTATTATTTGATTTATTTTGTAATGATACGGAATTATAAGCTCCTACATTTATTAATCAGAAATTTATCATAACCAGCTCAGTACACATTGGTTGTTACTTAATGCGAATTAAATAATGCAAGCATTTCAGCTTAAAAACTAAAGTAAATTTTTGGTACAGATGATCACGTATGTAAATTAGATAATTAAATTTGTCATGTTTGTATAAGAAATTATTGCGTTGTTTGCCTTGGAGGTATTTATTTTTTCACGGAAGGGGATCGTATCGCTTGTACTTCCCAAATTGGAAAATAATAGTATGTTTTTAAATGTCAGTAGAAGTGTCAACTTATTGTTTTATTGAGTGAGTACGTGCTTGGCAGAAAAGTCGCAACTAAACAAAAGTCAGTAACTGTAAATAAATTCAGAAAACATAATCTTCATAATATACACACAGAGGTTGTTCCTAAGCTCAGGTGCATCTACCAGGCATCTTCAAAGAGAAGACCTTGAAGATACCACACAGAAAGAGCTGGAATTCCGTTTCTACGCGTAGAGCTGCGAGTTGCCAACTTAAGGGAGGTCCTTAGACCACGAGGATATCGGACTGTGTTGAGCCTGAAGGAAGTGCCGTTTCAACCAGGACAATCATCGAACTCCGTTACAGTTATGTAGGCATCGCCAGAGGTTACCTACAGCTCACTCTCAGGATACATGTGCACTAGAAAAAAACCTACAGAAAGGTGACCAACCTTGTTGAAAGAGCAATGCAACTTAGTAGTCATAGGAGGCTAAGCAAATCTTGCATTTACCTGTGAATTACTGTTATAGAATACAGCAGTGTTTCACCGAAATCTAATTTAAAATAGATAAAGTGGAGATGTTTATTACCCACACACCATATTCAAATGTCAAATTTACAGTTGAAAATAGGATTAAAAAATTCTAATTTATGCATGACCCTATCTAACAAAAACTTATTTATCTAAATCAAAATAAACCAGTTAGAAAACCTTACAGGCACCAAAATTCGAAAACCAAGAAATGTCACATCGGATCCTGCAAAATCTTAACAAGTTGACCACCTGATTTAAGCGGTGAAGGCGGGCTCTCTAATAATGATGTGTTGCGCTGTTGACCGTAGTTGTTTCTTTACGTGTAAATTCGATCAGAGATCTATGTGAAATTTTCGCTGTAATTTACCACTTGAATTCGGCATATCAAACTCAGTAGCCTATACTTTTAGGAAGATGGGCTGATTCAACCCTTATAAACTCATTAATCCGATCGGTTCCTTGTCAAGGCAACTTCGAACATTCTTCGCGCCTCTCTGTTTACATGCAGCGCCCGCCATGATTTAATAAAAGTCGTTAAACCGCTCGCTCCTCGAGATCAAAAACGGTTCTGTTTATGTGTGGGCGACTAACAATTTCTTGCAAGTTTAGAAAACGCGTACCTTTTGGTGACGCTACTCTGTCTACATTTTACTGACCAACGATTAAATCTCAAGGTAGCACGATTATTTTTAAATACAAAGGAAGAACGACAATAGCCAGCAAGCGCTTGAGGTTTAATACGAATCCAAATACTCGCATAAAAACCCATTCCTGGCTGTCCGGTCATATAATGGCGTAATTAGTTGAAAAATAAATTCGCGTAATTAGTCTGCAAACTTTACCTGGCACGCTGTCTGGGTAGTATGCGATGTCAATATACGATAATTTTGATCAGGTATATCATGATGTAAGTCAAAGAAATATATCTGGATTTCATAAAATGTAGCAAATTGACTCGCACAAATTGCTCCGCTAGACCAATGTGACGCCAACCGCTGCAAACAGTGAGGTTAGGTAGTTTAAATAGCTCAAGCAAAAGACAGTCGGTATCTACACCAGAACCATTCCTGTTGGCCTAGAGTCAAGAATTGCGGTTGAATCATCCCTATTCGCCTAAATATTTAGCGTTCAGTCTTTGCGGCCGTACCATTAGTTCGCCCTGAGGACAATAGCATTTTCGACGAAGAGGTTTCTCTGGGCGCCCCAAAGCTACTGTTAAGTCCCAAAATAGCGAACTCCTCTCGCCCTCAGCAACCGCCAAGTCTCGATCGGTTTTTTGTTGGTTCCCAGTACAATATGGCATAATCAGGTGCTCGCCGAGCTACCCAAACAGATCCGGTCACGGCTTTCGGTTTTTACATTTTTCCAGACCGTAGTCGCGAGCCCCTTTGGATGCGCTAACCCTCCAATCCCGAAAACTCCGCTGTCCAGCAATGCCAGTCCAAGGCCTTCTTCTCCGGAAATATGAAGATTCCTCCAAGATGAACCATTCAGGACACGTACAACAGCCACACGTTTAGGGCCCAAGAAGCCGGCACCCCGGAGCTCGGGTTTGCCATGTTACAGTTCTTAAAGAGGACTGCTATTTGGTCCCGTTCGTAGGATACGGCCCATGCCTGACCTCGATCACCTCAGGCCCCATCCTGGAAAACTTTTGTCTAACGGAGAAGGCTAAGCTGCACCGACTGTGGGAAGCATGATGTGAAAATCCCAGGGCAACGCGTTGCAGTCACCACAACCTATAGACGACTTATGCCCAATGAGACCCACAAACGAACTTCCACCTTCAACACCGTCCACCGGCCGTGCTAAGGGAGGCTCCGGTCAGCATTACTTGTGCCGGAGAGAAACCGGAATGTCGTTTCATCACGAGTATCACAAATCCATTTACTTAATTGTGCATACTGTAAATGGTAGTCTGTAAGCCTATAAATAAATATAATATAACAATTAAAGAACATAACTATAATCAAATACCGCTCTATTGTTTTGATTACCACACCAACCTAAAGAGGCACAGAAATATGTTACAGAAATCGTCGCAAATTTTCTAAAGCGTTGCGATAAGGTTTTTCCAAGTAACTGCGTTTACAGAGCGGCATATCCACATCGCATATAAAAAATCTTTAGCTTAACAGGACCTGGTCAGCTCTAAGCATGAACAGTCGTGGCACCCACTTCACAAAACAAACTCTCTGCTCGATGATTGCTGCTCACCTACTCAAACTGAAATTTCCTGACATTAGGCCCTTTGTAGTCACTTTATGTATATCTACTTATTTTGTCTGTGCGGGTGGAAACGTTGCCTTTATATGCCACTTTTCGAATTACTAGAGGGTCCGAGTTTTTGCGGCACGTTGGCTGACCGCTCGTGTTACAATACATCTATTCACGCTTTTTTATATCTTTTCATTCTCTTCAACCCTCTACCTATTACTGACCAGCTTTTTATTTTGATTGCTTAACTTTCGCCACTTTTGACTAAATTAATAATGTAAAATTATTCTATTGTTTGCTGCGCTAGTGCTAATATTTTTTACGTGCCTTATCTTGTCACCACAATTAATTTTGTTCTCCATTTCTGAACTTTAACTACTATTCTGCCATTTACACTAATAAAATCCACAGCTAACCCCTGTTTTTTTAAAGTAAATTGTCGCCGGTCCTGTAACACTGTCATTGATTGTTAGGTACGTATACTTCTATTATTTAAATAGCTATAACATTGTTATGGGCTTCGAAAGTAAATATTTATGGCCGTATAAGTCGCTGAAGGTCAACGTTCTTCTGGTCATCACACTCCACTACATTGTAGATAGACCCTTACTGTTTAACCCTACATCCATTGACATTTTGTATTAAGATTTGAATACTAAAGTACTCAAACAGACACCGTTAATAATAATGGGTCAACATTTATTACCTCCCAATATGCATAACACAAGAAAAAACCAGTAAAATTGTATACAAATGCCATAAGATAAGCTATGGCAAAAATTTAAATTGAATTTATCTGTAATAGGATGTGGACGAATAAATAAAAAATTTAAAAAAATAGTGGGAGATCTTACAAAATATGATTCAGCATTGTCCCTCTACAGCTGTTCTGTCACTCAACTTTTTAGTTATTCGAGTAGTGTAAATTTAGTAACTCTTTTCCAATGTCTAATCATATACCTTCGTGATGTTTGCACTACTACAAATTAAATTTACACCTAAATAATAAGTTTGAATTTGAACACTGACAAGTTTAGTCACCTTCAGAACCCGAAAACTTGCAATAAGAACAACGGCCCAGCGATGTGTGGATCTGAAAGCGGCTAAGCACGGCCCGTCAATAGCAGAATTCCCCCAGGCAATAATCTAGCGGATAGAGTACCCGCAAATCATAAGGAAAAGGTACTCCTCCTGTTGAAGGCACTCGACTCCAGCGTTAATTGGAGTTCAGCTCCGCCACTGAGAGCCAACAATGCTAGGTTCTATGCGTATGCAAAGCCGCATGCATCCAGAGAATGATTCACAGTTAAGCTCGAAGCCGTCTCTTGAGTCTGGCAAATGAGCTTCGGCCAGAGCCGACATCGAAGCGCATTTCCCTATAGCGAAATACGGACCCGCCACATGGATTTCAGATTTTGCCTTACATATAAAGGCGAGTCGCCGCTGATCCGAGGCGCATGAACCCAGATGCCAACTAGAACAAGCCTTCCAGAGCTTCAAATACTGAACTCCAGTCCTGAAGATTATTCTCTAAGCCGCAGTGTTTGGTACCAGTCCATCCCCAAAAACCACCCCTAACGTACTCTCCAGATGGGCGTTTTCGATACTAGAGAATGGCTACAGAACCCGCCCTGAAGCCGTTCTCCAGGTGGCCGTTTTTGGTGCCGAATAACAACCCTGAAACCTCCAGCCCAGAGCTTCAGAACCACGCCAGTAGAAGGATGGTTCTAGGCCCCAGAAGGGCTTTTTAAAATTACGCTATTTATTGTCTGGTAAGGACATTCGCAGCTTACCACCAACGTAACTAATTAAAAGTACTACTCACGTGGCACAGGCACTCTTCTAAGCATTGATGAGATCATATGACGCAGAAGCAGAAGCTCTGGAATGTGATCGGCAGAATTGCGGTGAAACCCGTCAAACGCTATCGCTCGGGGTATGTAAAGTAAATTTGCACCCGTACTTGGCTGCCCCTAGGGCACTTATATATCAAGAAATTAATAACAAATACCAGCCGGTACGTCGACTTACACCTTTACCATGTGAAAACCGGATTTATATTTACATGTTAGTAGCATGTCTTGAGCGCGTAACTGCAGATATTATCGCAAAGCCTTTCAAGATGGTTTTGCATTTTTTTTTGTTTACGAATTATGCGGCGAGGTCTTTTCGCGTAATATGCGAGTTTTTTAATATAAGATTGTACGGACTTTTACCCTAGAGACCTCTGCTTTCCGTAATCTTATTTTATAGATTCAATGGTATTGAATAATGATAAAGACTGTGGGTTCAACCAAAAGCTGCTTGCTTCTAGTACTTTTGAAACTACTTGTTTTCACCTTCATGTTCTTCTATGTGAGCAGTCTCGAAGTCTTAGCGCTCTCGAACTTACCTCTCTGCTTATGAGTCACCTGGCACATTTGTTACACACTCCAACAGTCCAAAGGTACTGCATGTGTGTTTTCGGATATAGTTTATGGCTATTATTTTTTGTAAATTCTATTATGAATGCAAGTTGTACCAAATTAATTGATTATAGTAGATGTTTCCATAGTTTTACTAAGTTGCCCACATTTTCTATAGGTGCTTATTATATGTTCGCACTCGTTTCTGCATATTTATCTACCTTGTAACCATGAGACCTACTTTGGATTCGTCAACATTCTGACAAATGTATTATCATCAAACAGTATTTACTGAAAGTTATCAGTGCAATTCCAAAACCATAATTTTTTGTTGTGGATTTAGCGTTTTCGCCACTCAACGAACAAGTACATAGTAATATACTGCCCTAGACATTTAAGGGAAAAGTGTGTTTTACAATTACTGTAGTAATGAATTTCTACCATTAATTAGTGGATTAACTTTCAGGTATGAGTAAGAGGTGTGCTTAATTAGAGAATGCATGACATGTTTTATTATAACTTGATGTGGTTATTTAAAATAAATCACTTTAACCTCAAAGTGGCCCTTATCTCATATACGTAGGGTATCTACATCCTAGCAAGTATTATTTTGATTTGTATCATTATAAGAAATGCATTTGCTACCGAATTTAATTATCGTAGTATTATTTTTATTAATTTTAAAAGTAAACACTTTGTAAAATGATAATTTAAATAACGGGATAGCTACTATACCGGATATCATTTAACTAAAGGTACATTGAGTTAAATATAGTGTTTTAACCTCGCAAATCGCAAATCAAGTCAGTTATTAAACGACAATTATTAAGTGATAAGAAATGCCGTAGGTAAATACACGTCAACACACAAAACACACTCAAAGGACGCTAGTGCCGAAAAACCGACGTCACCACGAAAGCATTAAATTATGTCCTTTGTGTAGTTTTCTGATCTTTGTGTTGCCTTTGGAACGGAAATAGGGCCGACCCGACCTCATAGCGAGTCCCGCGAAGCTGCAGAACGATTCATGTAGCTCGTCTGTTATAACACCAAAAACTGCACTCCACGAAGGTCACTTTACTACAGCACACCCACGTTACATTCAATCAATTTTTGAACTCACTGAATTGGGAAAAGGTTATTTATTCACAATTTTACAATTATTTATTGGGGAAGCCAAAATAACAGCACTTTTCAGCTTGGCTTCCTGTCCTTAATTGTTTTTCTTCGATACTTTATTTTTAACATTGTTTCCAAGCCTACTCTGAATACATTTTGTTTAAATCAAGGCTAACACTATTTTTAATACAGTTTTCAAATTATTAAAAAATCAATGCTATTTTATACTATTTACAAAAATTAAACTAGCACATTTTTGGAATATGTATAAAATTATATCTGATATGAAAATCAGGAGGCATTCAAGCGCAGAAAAATCTTAATAAAGGCTATTATTCATCTCATTCATAAGCTAGCTATTGGATAATAAACTGATAATATGTAGAAACCCTCTTGCAATGTCACTAATTTATAGTTATTTTTAAGTGACCATCAAAAAAACGAAAACTTTTTTGAACATCGTTGTAGGGTACCCTTTTTCTGACTATTTTATCGCATTTAACAATGTAAAATATTAAATCACTGCGGTGAAGTTTTACAGGAGCTAGAGTATAACCCACTCAAGCTAAATTGCTTAACAACTGAGATTATCACAAGGAAATGTTGCCGAATGCGACTATAGCTAAAGATGTGCAATAAAATCTGTTTTTAGAGCATAAATGTGCGTTATTGTCAACTTCTACGCCATAACGCGTCGCTATAGCCTAATGTATATTTAAGTATCCGCCCAAAAACGTCTCTATAATACATTTTTGTTGTAATGTTTTGACTGTATCCGTTACACCTCATACTCACTATACTTCTTCCGACGCGGCCAGCTTTGCGCTATCTCACACATTTTTCATTCTCACTCAAATTACTTTCGCTTGCATATCTTATTCTGTTCTGGCAAGTCAAATGACAGCGCCGGAGCCGAATATAATGGCCCGAATTCATCGACGTTTATCGCAGGGCATAAAAACGGGGACGAAATTGAAATATGAGAGATAATACGTTTCCGATCAGACGGGATCAGACGCGAGGGTATAAATGGACCCAGTCGTAAAAAGGCTTCTCGCGCCTGTAGAAACAAACTTCAACACCGAAAACATTGATTTAGCTTGAAAATGTTACAGCGTCCTCGCCGACGCCCGTAAAGAATTCTTCCTGGTCCGCGGCTAGAGTAATCACAAAATATGACAAAAAGAATAAGTGAGCGGCCGAATCCATAATGGCCTCCATTACGTAGAGCATTTTGGGCACAAAGAGTCAAGTCGGCGTAGGCTGGAATATCTTAAGGGAACGTGCCAGCTTTTCATACGCGTCGTAAAAACCGAAGTAAAAAATCTTGTTCCGGGCTGCTTTGTGAAATCGTGATGCATCGTCCGTTGCAATTTATAATCCTGCGAATAGTGTCACTCGGCCGAAATTGTTGCCTCGTGCAGCTCCGATGTTCTGTGGTATAGAGAACCGGCAATTTGCTGCCAATTGCTCGTTAATTTCATAGAGCAAATTACAGCTCTCGCCGATATTTAATAACCTTGTATGCTTAAAGAATGCGTAGGTGGGCGCTTGCAGGCTTTCCGCAAATTTCCAACCATGACCGCTAATCATTCGTGGCCCAGTTATCTATAGAGTTTAATTGATAACATCTACGGCCACTTGGCCAGGCGCAGAAGCTCAGAAGGAAATAAGTGCGACAAATGTAACACCCACAAAATCGCCTACCGGCTATCGAATAACAAAGAAGATAAAGACAAATAGAAAAAGTAGAAGTGCAGTTTGATGAGCTGCATTCCTTAGAAGAGTTTAGCTTGAGACAAAAATGATATCTAGATTAATACTTTATTAGATACTGTTTAAACTTGATTTAAACACACATAAATTTTATTTTCTAAAATTTACGAAATCCAGTTGCACGTTTTTAAATGCAATTCCCATTTATTAGCAAGAAAATTTTAATGTTGCAATCACCAGTCTTTGCCTCATAATTACTAAATTTAATATATTTAAATTAGATTAAAAATATATATTTTAGTCCAAGTTTACGGAACATTATTCATAATTTAAAAGCCAGTGTTATTACGCAATCAGACGAGTTAAAGACCAGGAAAAATGCAAATCTGCACTCCATGCACAATACCGACCTACAGTAGCAAGTTCAACGGGCGACCTTCGCTCTAGCAGGAAATAAAAACTGCAGAATTGCTACTCTGCTGTTTTGTAATTTAAACACTCTGGACCAGTAAACTGTATATATGAACTTTGATATTGTTACTTCGTTAAGCATTTTTTAGTTTTGTATAAATACCAGTTTCTTTTTTATAATAAAACAATCTGCATTTAATGTTTGATTCATTCACTACCCCTTCTAAGCCATAATATTTATGGGGCATGAGGCTGTGCTCCAGGGGTTAGTGTTTCTACTGTCGTCCGTTCAAGTACCATTGACTACATTGGTTTAAAACGTAAACACAGTCTTGTTTACGTGCTTGACGGATAGAATCAGCGCAAAGTAACGGAGTCCTGAACCAACCTCTCAGGCATCTCTGTTCAGATACCATTAGTTATTTTGTGTTACTTCTCCGTCAATATTTCTTGCAGCTCTATTTTATACTGGGGGACATTAAGCACCGTTGGTACAACTGGCGACAAATAGTATACAAAAGCTATCGTTGCTATAGAGCTTGCAATGCAGTACGGTGTTGTTGCTGGTAGTGTAAAAGGCGCCATCTTCTTTGTTTTTGTTGGATAAGCTCCAGGTGTTGCAGATATGTATATTTTTGTGGTTATTATTATTTATTTAATTAAAAGACTGTATCACTATCTCAAAGGGTTGGGTTTCTACACCCTAGCAGGTATTATTTTGATTTTGTATAAATGATTGGAAATACATTTGCTATCAGCTTAGATATCATGGTATATCTGTAATAATTGACTAGTAAACGCTCTGAACAATGCTCATTTGACCACTCGAACCACTAGACTAGACATTTTAACTAATGACAACCAAACTGTAATATGGAGATCGAACCTCACAATTTCGTAAAATAGGTTCGTTATTTTTCCGAAAATTATCAGTAATACAGTAAATACAGAACACGAACAAAAACCCCAGATAGCACATTTGCCGCAAATGCGCAAGAAACCGACGCCACTTGCAAATGACTAAATTCAATCTTTTAGGATATACTTTCCTGACCTACCTGTTTATTTTTCTATGGAAACTAAGGCTTAACTCGAGCCTCCAGCAGGTCCAACGATGCCTGGCCTCCTCTTTCTTCGTTGTCATGATTGAGTTCGAAGAACTCAACGTTTCGCCCACTTCCGTAAGGGGCTCCATCAGGAGGAAAAGCAAAAGAGCACCGTAACTCAAGGTGTAAACCATGCCAGAAGCGAAACTCTTTTAATGATCGGAAGCAGAAAGGCGAGAATTTATAGGCGAATGCCGTCGCGGTTCAGCAAGTGCCGTCGCGGTTCAGTGGCGGTGGGCAGAGCTTAGAAATTACGAGTTCTCTGTCGATGCCATTTAAGCGAACTTTTTCTAGTCATGTCTACTATTTGCGAAATCTGCCCGCAGATGTAAAAACTGTACTACGACTAGAATAAGCTTATGCCGCCTCATTGAAATTAGGGCGTCGATTGACTGGTATCGAACGGGTTGTCAAATCGGATGGTTTGTTTACTCGAAAAGCTACACGACCCTATGTTATGTAAAAAATACTGCATGGCTACATAACAGCCGGAACAGAAAGTTTGTATGTCTAGAGCGCTTAATCGGCAGTATTCATTTTAGAACTTAAAAGAGGAGGCGGAAACTGCGAAACGGGAACCTATGTAGGTTCATTCCAAACCTGTTTCATCCACTGTAACAATAAAATACGACCACATACGCAGAAAAACAAGATAGTTTCCAGGTCCATGGAAGAAACTCCTAGATGGGTGATATCTTATCCGATATGAAATCGATATTTGGGGCCGAGGGTAAGGCTACGCAGTAGAGAAATGCGTATATGTATAGCACAACTTAATAAATCCGAACTGAATCGAGTAACCCTGTGGTAGGTCATAGGTCATGTTATACTTGCAAATACCACAATCGCGAATAGCAATAGCGTTACTACTTGCAGTAATTCTTGCTCCAGCACAATAAAATAACTTTAACTGAATTTCAACATAACACCAAATCGCCATGCGTTGGCCTGGAGAGGGAGTTATGGGCGACGCTGCATGCTCGCTAGATTGGTACGGAATTGACCGACAAAAGTGTCAGCTTACCGATATTGTTATTTTCCTCTCTCTGTAATGGCAAAACAGGTAACTCCCCGAAAAACCATGGAGACGTTAATTGCAAGAAACACAATCTGCCTCTAATGTAAAGGCAGCGGAAAATATAAATCCCCAAGATATGCGAATGAGTTTACTATTTAGACAAAGTCTATTCAGCTGCACTCTAAATGCCCAGCTGAAGATCTTTTTAAAATGCTCAAGGACAGAAGCGTTTACTACAAAAGCAGTAAAAACCAAATTGTATAGAAGACGATATCGTGGAGTATATGTCTTCCCACTACGTAAGATAATAATTCTCCTAGAACTCGCGTTGGCAAAGTTTCTTTCACCCCCGCTGAACGATTTCCCGTCGCTGGTTTTGCGCACCCCTACTCTACACCTTTGCAATTCCTGGCATCCGAATAGCAAACTCTATATATTATTTAACTCCTCTGAATACATTAGTAATTTCTGGAAAAATAATAAACTAGTGAGTAATCGCATTATATTAAATATGCGTGTGGTTAAATTCTGTGTTATGGCGTCTGATCAAGTTAATTTTAAATTACTATAACTTACATCGACCAATATTATACGTATGTGGGAAATAAAATGTGTGATACCGCTTTAAGAGTCAAGTAGTGTTGTTTCTGTCTAGTAAATTTAGAGCTAATGAATTCCCAGTGAATACACGTCGGTGTATACTGCTGCAATCATCTTTTTTGTGGCGTTCTGTGACTCGCCAAGTTGGTAATTTCGTAACACTAACAAATTTAAAATGTTAATAACGAACGTTCCAGGAGAAAGGTGGAATATTTAGACTTTTTTAGTATGGCAAAATCCCAAACATCATTAGTGTGCTGCTATGTTGTATATATTTGTATATGTCTGTACTAAGAAACAGACTATGTAACATCGTCAGTGCAGCTAAGGGTAAGCTAATATTGTTGAGGTCAGCCCGTTGTCACCTGAAATATTGTACTTATAAATGCAAACACCAATCGTAATAAAAACTCAATAGTTTACATGAATACATATAATCTGTAAAAAAAACGCCGACGCACAAAAAATTACACAAAAACAAGTACATAAAGCAGTTGTGCGCCGCACATGGGAAAATGTCTTAACTGGATCCTAAAGGTTCAGCAGCGCATGCAAAGTCGAAGTTCATGAGCGCTAGGTATAAAATAATTCCGCACACACGAATAGCTTGAACGCGAACTTGTCGACTCTTTAGGATGCGTCGCTATGTTGGACCTCTGTGCGCCGAGTCAACAAATTACGTGATGCCTGCCGGTACGTACCCGTGATCTGGTCAGCAAACACATTGCCAACAGTTACGCAATTATTTATTGCAATTGCTAACTGCTTA
The DNA here is from genome assembly GCA_940337035.1 of Agriotes lineatus. NCBI lineage: Eukaryota > Metazoa > Arthropoda > Insecta > Coleoptera > Elateridae > Agriotes > Agriotes lineatus. The sequence continues at coordinate 35,775,539 of OW679200.1, read as the reverse complement.
TTTCGTAGCACGATTTCAAGCAGGAGCTAACCATATTTCAAGACGATCATCAACGAACGGGAATAGCTCCAGGTGCCCTGTTGATGCCGAAATCTCAGCTTTCAGCGATGTGGAATTGGAACTCAGCAACCTCGGTTATGTGCTATTTCACCTGAATAGCTTGCACCTCGGCTAAAGGTGAACGTCTTCAGCGGTTTGCACTCGCAAACTCTGAAAAACTCTTTTTAGAAGGTCGACCCGCGACCTGGACCAGCTTAGGAGCGAATCAGTCGACCCACGCCTTTTACAAACTTGAGCGGGAATCAGTCGACCCGCGTCGTTTACAAACTTGAGCGGGAATGACTTCACTTGAGGGCCCCAGCGTTCCGCGAATCCGATGTTCATTGTTCCCTCAGTTAGATTGCAGGGTTTGCATATTCCCGCACGTTGCACTAGCGCGTTCGCACTCGGGACTTTATAGTCCGCGGTCGCCTACACAGCGTTTCTTACTTATAATACGATGCTACTTGAATAGGACATAATACACATACTATCAGGCTTTATTACCAATTGGGTATTTAATAAAAAGGTATGAAATATGCAAACACAGGCTGCACGAATTGGTCTGTTTAACTAGTACCAAGTTACTAGTAAAGAAAGGTTCTTCGATTAATAGTGAATCAAACAAACCTAACATCGATTATCTAGGCACGGGAAATCTTCTTCCTTTTATTCAAAATCCCTCTAGCTCCGTCTATGTAATTTTTTCTTCCTTCGTTTCGTTGGAACCCACCCTCTCTTGGCCATCTGCTTTCGTTCGTTCTTTTTATATTTCTATTTTTGTCTTTCCTACTTCGTTCATGACATCTCTCTCTATGTTTATGCTTTGTCTAATTACTTCATTTCCAATCAAACTTCTTCCTCGGAGCTCAATTTCAGTGGCCACTAATTTTTTGAACCATAAAATGCAAAACAATTCTCTTTGATCAACCCCGCAATGGCTGTCACCTTGCTGATTCAATATCAGACTTTTACATTTTCTACGATTTTTATCTGTTAGGCCCTTTTCCAAATGTAAATTGCAGTAATCGCCTGCCATTACCAAGTATTCACATCTGTTTAAGTTTAAGGCAGGTCTGGCTCGTTTATACTCTTTGTTTTTGTAGTGTTCGAACCATATAGCTCAGATGTTCAACCTCCGCTATCAACATAGAAATTATAAACAAAGTGTCATCTCCAACGCTTAATCTAAATATATTTTAAACTACGTGTGAGACAGACCCTTGCCTTTACATCATGTATATTTGGAATGATTCAGTAATATCATTATGAATGTTTATCAAGCTGGTGTTTCATTTGCAATATAATTCTGGTTATGGCTGGACTAGCATTGGATGTATCGCGAGTATTGGAGTTTGTACCACCCTAATACTCCATGCGACGCGAGACTTTGCCTTACGCAGCCGCTCAGTCTTCTTCAACCTTTTTTAAATTTCCCAAAAAGTAATCCTGATGAAGAACCCCAGAAAGGTATAAAACCAGGATGCTTGACCGTCCAAATGCACTTCAATCCAGTGACCAGTCCAGCCAACTATAACTAGAAAAGCTTCGAGGCTCACAACGATTAGTTCTAGCCAATAGTCCGTGATGTAGACCTACCCGAAGAAACCGTCTACAACGGTAAGACACTCGAGGCCCTAGACCTACCTAGAAAACCTTTTAAGAACACCCGACCCTAAATTCCAAACCTCATAGCATATTCGTGTAGTTTGTTGGGTCTAGCATCTACAAATCTCCTTGACACCGCTCTCCACGTTGTGTTCGTGGTTTGTTGGCTTTAGAACCCAAACGCGGTCCTCAGAACCTTCCGCGCTGAGGTTCAGCTACCCTTTCCTGCGTCTCTGTTGGCCAGGGCTCCAACGATCCCGAGGTACCCACGATAGAACCCACACAATGCGGCAAACTACTCGTTTACAGGGCCAATTTTACCTCTGAAAATAATTCACAGCTCAACTCATCCGTTACTGGGGAATTTCCTAACCATCAGCGACGTCCTGCAGCATTGTCACGTTAAATCTCAGCCTTTAAGGTAGATTTAAGCTTGTTGTAAGCAGCTTTCTCCAGGTAAAATTCACTCAAATTATTAAGCTTCCGAGACTATCACAATGCGTCCAGAATAAGACAACCCTTTCAAAACAAAATTTACACGTAAGGAGAGCTGTAACAGTCGACATTTAGCAATGCCACTTTGACGCCAAATGTAAACAGAGCGGCCATTGAGTGCGACCAAATTTAACCGTCTAGTTCCAGAAACGTCCGTTCCAACGAAGTACAGCGTGCAGCGTCAGGCGAATGTTTCGCTGTGTCTCCACTAACTGCTACCAAGTGTATAGCTTATATCGCAGGTTGCAGCCCTATGCCGGTCAAGTTCCACGGTATCCCAGTGAATTCATTTTATTTTCTTGTTCAATATTGCCCATACATTATACCGATGGGACCAAAATGATACATAAAAGCAATGATAACAAAAACAAGAAAATAGAGTGCATTGCTTAAGCAAGAACAAGAAACAAATATTGGAGTATGCTTCACGCTCATTTCAGTTACGACATACGTCAACTAAACATGCCTACTAAAATATTTTTTTGTACGGTCATCTCTTTCTTACTAGAGCGTTTTATTTTGTTGTTCATGTTATCTCACTGCTATTATATATAATTATGGCCCCACCCGTACAAGTAATTCTAATGTATAGGAACCTGACTTGTAATTTACAGAACAATGGATACTTTATATTTTATGTGTACGTCTAATTAAATCAATGAGTAAAGTAATTATGTAACAATAATCCATGCTAGAGTGTTTATTACTTCTCGGGTACTTTGCATAATAGCATAGCAAAATCTTGACTTTTAAAGTAGTCTTGTATATTACTTCGCCCATTTAAAAGTAATATGGAACATGACCAATATTAGAAAAGAAAAGTAAAATAAAGGAAACAGTTGTCAATTTCGTTTGAGTTTACCTTTAATCAGTCGCCGCCATTACTTTGAACTTGTGGTTTATTTGCAAACAGCTGTTGGAGGAGGTATGTATAAGTTCAGAGCGTCAGAGGTACTCGAGTGCTTACGTCGAGGTCCTTTTCATACTAGTGCCGCATTCTGCATTTTTAATCGAGTTTATCTGTGAATCGCTTTTAAAGGATTTAAAGTCAAAAACTTATATCTTTAATGGCTCATAAATCCTTTAGCTTTTAGAACTTTATTACCTTCCCAGTAGCTGTAATGTAATGCAATTTTCAAGTGAATTATATACTTGTCTATAGAAAATTATTGACTATAATAGTGTGCCTTTCTAGCTTTCAGTTTTAAATATTTCAATTATTTGAAACTCAACCTCATGGAAGCACGTTTATACGAACCACTTTGACTACTATTTTTACTATTCTTATTTTAAATCCCTGACTTTTTTAGACGTCATGCCCGTCCAGGTACTTTTGTGCTTCAAGCATTCCGCTATCATTCATCTACAGGTGTATCTGCCACTAGATATTCTTTGCTCCATTACCTCTTTCTTGCTAAGTTGTGCATAAAGATCCCCTAGGAAGGTTTTCACACCATGCCTTAAGAACGTATCTTATTGTGTTCAAGGCAGGTTTTCATAGTCTGCCTTTTACTCCGCCACGTTTTTATCTTGTGAAGCGTATATTATCTACCTTAGGGTAGTACATTACAAATTTCTTAAAAATCTCCGAAGCAGATTTGAAAGCTTTCTTATCTGCAAACTGTTTTATCTAAATTCATTAGTACAAGCTTGAATGCTGTATTTTTATTTCGAAAAGCTAATTCAATTGAATTACTCATAATCTTTGTTTCTGTGAGAAAACTGTTTTAATAAATTCACTTTGATTTGACAAGCGTCAGACTAGGGGAAGAAGTAGTTGGTAGGTCAGCTAATTTTATTATTCTTAGCCAACATTATCCAAATATTTTTAAAACTTGACTATTCAAAATGTTTACTTTTCCACCGATTCGAATTTTTACCGACAAAGCATTGCAGCAATTAATGAACAACCCAAACATATAGAATATTTTCTAGTGGTATTTACGTATGTTTTATAAATTACGTTTTTCAACTGATTTGCTTTGAATCCATGCTTTTTTTCGCTTACTCGACATTCAGGCAAGCTTTAGGTTAGTTAAAAGACTTCAACCGTTAAATCTAACAATATTATTTCTCAATAATCTATTATCACTTATATCAATAACTGGTGCCAATAATATCAATAGGTTTTTATGTTTATAAATGTTTTGACAGCATGTTACGGTGAGGTTATTACCAAAACAGTTGCTAAATAATGTCTAAGGTGGTTACTTAGGTCCGGATTTTGCGACGTTGGTAATAAGTGTGCCAAACTAGCTCTCGCGTGGTTGTGGGTCAAAATACCGGATGCACTTACAAGGGTGACAGATCCAATAGTCCCGAACGAATCACACAGCAGTTGAAGTTCTTTTGTCAGATCACCCCAAAATCTGAAAGTGCAGCAAATCAAACTCAAAGGAAGAAAAGACAAGCAAATTCAAAGTAGAACCTGTTTTATTCACTTCGATCACCAAGTGGTTCCTAAAGCGATTGAACGCAGCACTGCTGCTGCGGCCGGTGATCATAGGGTAGCTGGATGTACGTTACTTGTCCGATAAATTCGCCCAGGGATCAGGTTTAGCTAAACGTGGTAGGTGGTGGCTTTACATTTCACTTTAGTACGCAGATTTTGTGTTCTCCATGCGATGTAACCGTATTCTTCATTATAGTGAATAATTAGAAACCGTGAGGCTTCAGAAGGGCTTTAAGTTTACCCCAGATTTATCGTTGGAAGGAATTATCGTGAAATGGCTACTTTCACTTGGGACAGTTCAAAATAACATACCCATAAGGTTCACAAGTAAAGTATAATACCAAAACAATTCAAAGGGAATAATTAATCCATATTTAATATATGGTGTCCAAAGCACAACACTCAGGACTTGCCTTTTTCTCTTTGATGCTGTGAGAAGAAGCAACCAAAAACCAGAAACAAGAAACAGACCCCTGTTTTCCAAAAATCTGCCTTTTATCTGTCATAGCCAACTTTAAAATTCTCAACGTTTCAAAAGGAGGATATGTAACTTTTCATACACAACCGCAAATAAAGTAAACTATAAGGTGAGGTAAAAATTCTGACAATATATCTTGCTGAAAATCTTAAATGTAACAAGGTGGCAGAGTTAAGTAGTTCGCATAGAGTATTACAAGTACTAGATATTTAAATCATACCTTAAGGTTTAATTGCTTCAAAACCCCGTACCCAACAAATACCGTTTATATGCTTAGAGAATTCGAAAAAGCAAGAGAAGGCAAATCTACAGATTACAAAGGTTTCCGTCAGTTCGCCAAAACCGTAACTATATTTCTAATGGGAAAGTACTCAAAACTTGGGTCTACGTAAACCGGTCAATTATTCCATATGACATCACATGCATTGCTTAACTAAGAAAACATATTCAGAGCGATGGTACTTCACAGAATGCATTGCTTGACTAATACAACATATGCAACTTAGCTTAAAATTCTGCATTTTAGTTGGGAGTGTTGAATCTAAAATGCAAAATCAGGATGGGTAAGATTCGGCTCGGCGAAGAATGGCTGATGACAAAAACTAGCAGCTAGATCTATCGGGAGCAGCGGGCTTGACGAACGAAGGATAGACAGCTGTAGCTAAAAACGTCGTTATTCGGGAAAAAGGCTGTTCTTCAAGGTTCCGTCGACTCAGAATGCAGGTCTTGGCAGTAGCTAAAAAACATCTGTTGTTCAGGTTAAGTATCTTTCCTGCTTTGAACACGTCAAATGCCATTAAGGAAAGTTGTGCCGATTATTAAATTATAGCGCCATAAATAATGTCAGAAAAATCAAATTACCTTTATGAAACCGTGTTTGTTAGAAGAAATTACCGAAGTGCTTATACATGTGCATTTGTTATTCACATACAAATGTTTGTATGTACCATATCTTCGCAAGTGTTCAATAGAGTATGTGTACCAATGACCAGTATCACAAATAATACAAGATATAGTTAAAGGTTGGTGTTACCCCGATTGTTTCTGAAATCAGTCATTTTACTCAGATAAAACACATCTGGAACGACAGCTACTTCACATTATCCAACATATTGCGAAAGCGATAATGACAATGCGGAAATGCGTCAGAACAGCTTCAAACATGACATTAATATCTCATCTCATTTAAACTTTCAAAACCTGTAACGCTTCTGGTTTGGAACAGACGCGTGGGCGATGGATTTATGAGAAGTGCGTATGATCATAAAACAAGTGGAACTCGAGTGAGTCCCAACTCGGCGACAGTTCGCGAATTGCGAAAGCCGCAGCCAAGTTCGCGTCAGCCGGTGAGGCATTGCCCTATGCTGACGGAATAACTTAAGAACTATCGAATTATCTAAAAAATCCCGAAAGGGGAAACTTGATTTCATTTTCCGCAAGAAGCTGAGGCAACTCCCCGGCGCCTACGCCAAATAAATCAAGGGGTAAGAGAAAAGTTGGCCGCATCTGCATGACGATCACTGTATTACCGGCCCGGCCCGCCCCGACCGATCTAACCGAATTGAAAAGTTCCTCGAGCAAACGGCCTTATCTTCAATTTCGCAGCACGGGAGGGTAAGTGGACGTGAAAGCATAAGTAGGACCTCTATCATGAGCTTTCATAACTCGCGGGTCAACGCTGCGCTGCTGCATGCAAATGAAGGATCCTTTCGATCCTTCCAGTTCGAATTGGCACCATTCGAGAGCGTGCTCAAAATTGAATTTTAATTAAAACGGGTGGCGGTGTCAGTCACGTATAATGTGATGTAATTTAATATTAGTCTCTGCGCAAGCACGCTTTTCATAATTTTTCTGAACTAACCCGACGTGAAACGGAGTGGAAAACGCTATTTGCGGCGGGAATCTGGGACAGATTCCACTTCTTTTAATTACTCTGCTCGGTATTTCAGCCACGTACTAATTAAGATGCTTTACAACTTGCCGATCTCCCTGCTGTCTTTCTACAAGCATCGACGAAAACATTCCTATTTATATAAGAAATAAACCGCGGCATGGATTGCGAAAAGCATTTTCGTGTCCGAGAGGGGCTTTACACAAGAAATGACAGCAATATGGAAATTCAACCTTTATTCTTTTATTGAGGCGAGGAGAATAGCTGAGCTTTGCTTATTTTTTAACTTTGCAAGAGAAATATTTTTTTACGATTGAACTAAAAGCAGAACTTTCCATCTAGGTACCCTCTAGATATTGTCCAGGACCTTGAATGAAATCTTCTACACTAATTTGGCATTATGAAGATGTATTTGTGAAATATTTTAATGTACAACTTGGTATTCGAATAAATAGTTATCCAAATTCTCACTTCGGCGGCACCAAACCAAAACAAATAATATAAGAAGGCAGTTTTTCGTACCGTAATAGTATTTTGAATTTAAAATAATAAAATGAGGTACATAACTAATTGAAGTAAACCCAATATCATACTCACGACCTGTACACGTTGCGTTCACAGTGTGACATCTGTATTTTACTTAAAAATATAAGCTCAACGCTTGAATGAACGAAGTGCACCCTGCGTAAGCAATATACTTACACAAAATTACTGTAAAAACCAAATTCAACAAAACAAAGAGAAATAGTTACTTAGAGTAAAATAAAGGGATAGTGTTTCTGTTTCATCCAGCGTTGATCACGCAAACCCATGTGGCTTCGATCTCGAATAGACGTCGAATAGGACGGTAGCGGCGTAGCTAAAAAAGGCTAAAAAGACGACAAAGACCTTGAAATAATACGGCTTTATGGGTGCGGATCACTTTCAGTGAGACTTCCTACAAGTTTAAATCAGATTAGCAATCTGTCTTCAGACCCAAGTAAATTAATGTACATGTACTAACTTAGCGAAAACCATCAAAAAATGGATTGGTCAATAGGTGCTTCAAGATAGGACTCACCATACGAACGATATCTCTGTATAGATCCACCAGATGTTGTTTCTCCCAAATTCCATGCAAACAACCAACAATAAGAATTAGAAAGGTAACGGAGATAAATCAACTATTTACTGACGCATCCTAATCAAGGCGAGCCACGAGTTTCCCGAAAATGCTAATGGTAACGGAGATTCTAATAATTCAAATAATTAACGGGAATGAACATTGAAAGTAGTGTCACACCTACGTGACAAGAAACACTATTGCAGGGATCGAGATGCCATAGATATATTTAAAGTTTCTAACAGAATAGGAGTATATACATGACTTCCAAACTTAAAAATAATAATTTCGTTGCAGGTCGTAAATATCGAGCTGTCTGAATTTAAATTCGACCATAAAATAGCAGACTAAAATCATATCTTTTAAACAAAACCTAGCGAAAACAACAGGTGAGGTAGACTACTACGGTCAACATTTGGAAATAGAGCAAAAATAGATACGTCAAATCTGACGTAACCAAATTGTACAAAACAATTTTAATCAGCCTAAGCGAAAGGTCAAAAGCTGATTGAAAAAAGGTGGTGACAATATTTAACACTAAATTTAAACAATTCGATGAAAATTAAGCGTACGTGTGAAAAAGGGTAGCGGGGCAAGTGCTTCGGCAAATTCTTCAATGTTACACTACGATAGAACATTGAATAAAACATTTTTCAACACAGATAAATAAATCTCTTTATATTTTATTTTAGTATCTTCATATACTTGATTACACGAACCAACAGTATAAATTGGAGCATTCAGTAGAGATATAAATATTTCGGTTGTATAAATTATGATCATACTGTAGGTAGCTAAAATCCTATTATTAGTTTCATTTTAATTAAGCAGCTACACTTAGATGATGTACCGCAATCAATGTGGACATAAAATGTTAACAGGAAAACTTGTTTAGCGTGCAAGTAACTATAGACAAAAAGTAATTTTTAAGAGGCATCCATATAATTCTAGCATCTATTTCAACTTTTGGGTTAATTAATTTTTGTTTGTTACTGTTACGCTTCAAACACTATCAGGGCTTTAACTACTATGCCCAGAAGTCGTAAGTATTTTAACAGGATTATAAAATAACTTGCGTACATAGAAATCGGCCCACTGTAAACTTTTGACTTTAACTATATTTTTTTTATAAAGTATTCATCAGATCAAAAAAATATATACGCTGTTTGAAAGACAATTTAATATGCTTTAATATGAGTTAACATTTATTATCTATGTCGGCTTCTTAGGCTTAACATAGTGAAATTAATACATGAAACAAATTATTTATTTTTTTATTTCGAAAGAAGTATGGTTATTCACAATTATCTAACTTAACACGTAATTTTTGATAATGGGTATGACCCCCTCTTGCCCTAATAACATCTCTCATGCGATTAGGCATAGATCGAATCAAGTTCGCTATTGTTTCTTGTGGGATGTTAAGCCACTCTTCTTCTACTGCAACCATAAGCTCTGGGATCGAAGTTGGGGTACGAAGTCTAGCTCGAATTCTTCGTTTCAGTTCATCCCATAAATGTTCGATCGGGTTTAGGTCGGGACTGCGTGCTGGCCACTCCATAACCCGAAAACCGACTTCTGTAATGTAATCTTGTACGATTCTTGCAGTGTGCGGCCTCGCTTTATCATGCATAAAAAGAAATTCGTCTCCAATGTAGTCCACGTAAGGTACCACATGAACTGCTAAAATCTCCTCGATGTACCTAGCACCCGTTAAACCTCCTCTCCCGTGACCACGGTCTCCCCTACGGATGAAAGCAGGGTCGGTTCGTGCTCCCATAGAAATTGCACCCCAGATCATGCTGGAACCACCTCCATAAGCAACCTGCTCTTCAATGCAGCATTCTGCAAATCGCTCTCTTGGTCTCCGGTACACTTTTCTTCTTCGGTCGCTACCATAGAGGCATATCCTGGTCTCATCTGAGAACAGAACAGACCCCCACTGTTGCACTGTCCAATTCAGATGATCCCGTGCAAAACGCAGGCGTGCTTGACGATGAGCTGGGGTAAGTTTTGGACCAATCGCAGGCGTTTTAGGGATCAGGTTACTTTCTTGCAGTCTTCGTCTTACGGTCCACTGACTAATAGCCACTCCTCGTATTTCATGGAGCTGTTGTTGCACTTGAACCGCATTAAGGTGACGATTTCTTAATGTTATTGACACAATAAAGCGGTCATCACGAGCCGTTGTAAATCGCTTTCTGCCTGTTCCCGGTCGCCTATGAAAGGATCCAGTCTCCTCATAACGTTAGCACACTCTTCGAACCGCTGCGCGTGTCATATCCAGTTGTCGAGCAACAGCTCGCTGGCTATGCCCATTGTCGATTAAGGCAATTACTTGGGCGGCTTTTTCCGGTGTAGTATGCATTACACTAACACACTTGAAAACTAATCAAATTACAAAAAACAAATAATGTGCAAATTTCAATTGCAAAGGCAATAATTTCAATCTTTCACAAGTTTGTTATTCTCCTTATAACCACCACATAAATACGTTTCATTTGTTTACTGGTTGGTACGCATATAAACGATAAGCACTCTTGATAAATTTTAACGCATATTAAAGCATATTGAATTGTCTTTCAAACAGCGTATATTTTGTTTTGATCTGATGAATACTTTCTAAAAAAAATATAGTTAAAGTCAAAAGTGTACAGCGAGCCGATTTCTATGCACGCAAGTGAGTTCATAATAGTTCGCCGTCAATGTCCAAGTGCGCCACGTATTTTCTTGTACTTAATTAAAGCGTGGGTGCCTAAATTACAAAACAAGACCCGGTTAATTTAGCGGCTTTCCACAGATAGAAGCTTGCCTTTGATCTCTACATCCTCTAGAATACTTATAAAACCAGCAAGTTGCCTCACAGCTACAGAGAAACAAACAACTACGAATACTTACACAAATTTATTGCCCGTTCAAAACATCGTGTATTATATGTTACAAATGTAATAAAAGCAACATTCTTACTACCGTCGCTGTGTATACAGTAGAACCTCAAAATGATGATACACCAACAAGCGCCAATTTTTATTGTTTAACGAACAAGAACCCTGAAGGGGCTCTTAATTTATCTATAACCTAATGTTACCGCGCAAAACTTGACTAAATTCAAAAGATTAACCACCAAAAATTTTGGTTTAGCAAGTGGAAGTGGAAGTGCTGCTATACGTATTCTAAATAAATAAAATGAAAAGGTAAAATTATTATATTAAGACCATATAAGTACATAAAACACATTTTAGAACCGGCTCAAGGCTGGTAATTTTTACGAACTTTCAGGTTACGCTACACAAAAATAAGAAAAACTTGACCACTGCACAATTCCGCAGACGAAACCAGTTGGTTCTTAGTGGCAAGTAGGTTCGGATCACTTACAGCTTTACTGTACTCTTTACGGAGATGCACTCAAAACGTAAAAATTTAGCAAAATGTATCGCTTAACTCATAAAAGATATTCAGACTGACAACATGCATTATTTAACAAATATAATATATTCAATTGCAGTGGAAATATAGAAATTTAGGTGGCTTTGAATGCAAGAGCCAGTATAATAAGGAATACATAGGTTCAGTTGGTGCTGGTTGCTGATCTTTTGATAACCAGTGGTCGAAACAAAATTCCACTGCATAACAACGAGGCCGCAAACGCAATTTCAGATTTTCAGTCTGTGCCTTTGGGAATTACTAAATCTGACCGAGTCGAAATTGCCTTGAAGGGGCGGCAATGTTCCTAAAATAGCTACCATATCACACTACATATTACAATACCTTTTACTGGGTGCATAGGAAACACCGGATTAGTCAATTTTTCAACCTATTTAATTTAAGAAATTCTTCGTCTTTTTACTTTCTTCTTCCTAAGCCTAGAGCTTCCTCATAACCAACACGTGATGAAGCAATTATTGTTTTATTTTCAGATGATTAACGTTCCTTTGCCCCTGCGCTTGTTGTCAAATTTCTGATTATTCGGTTTTTATAGTTACACCCTCTCTATACATATACTGCAATCAATTCCTGTTGAATAGATTCTTTAAACACTAGAAAAAGTGCTTTGTTTGCTATATAGAAAAGCAGCAACGCTCATTATGCAATTCTGTAAAAATATGTATCTAGTCTTTAGACTCCCAAAATTGGGCACGTATGTAGTCACTGTGTAACTGCGTTATTTAACTGTAGTGGTTTGAAGAAATGTAATCAATTATTATAGACGTTGGCGGTTGAGGTTACAGCAGTACACAGTGCATCGCACGATTCGGAACTAACCAAGCGACATTTGTTAAGGATTCATCAATCAGCATAGGTCTGAATCAATTACAAATAATAGAACTGTTCTTTAAACATTTCAATTACTTGTAGTATCAATTAGTAAAGTTGTGTCTCAACAGCTAGTAGTAATATCCAGGAAATATTAAAAGTTCCTAATCCTTATTAAATGAAGAGAAAGGAAGAAAGGAAAACGAAAATGTTTAGTGACGAATTGACTTTTATCGTTAATAAACATATTGCATACTCATATATAGCACGATTTCTATCTGAAGATATATCACCCTTACACGAGGGGAGATTACAGTTCTAGCTAGTTCTAACCCTTGCAGAATACTGGTGTGAGTAAGTACTAGGCAGCGATCCTTAGAGTAATAAAATACACTTTATAAATTAACAAATTTTGGGTGCTTGTCGTTAAACACAACATATACCAAAGCTAGCTAATAAATCATACCTCACTTACCTTTAAGTTTTTGGCCTCATACCTATTTAAACAAACGCACAGGTTGAAGGAGAATTGTAAAAAACTAACAACGATTATTTGTAACAGTGGCAACTGTAGTTTCTCCTACAGGTTAACTATAACAGATATAAATATTTACAATTAGCTTGCGGATCTGAAATAGTCAAATATCAAAATAATTCAGGCAAGGCCTGCTGCTTAATAGCAGTCAACAAAATATGGTAAATAGACTTACAGTGATACAAAATAATGTGATATGTAACAATTGAAATTCGCATGCAAAGCAGCCATCCAGCTACTTTATGAATTGTAGACATCTTAACCTGCATAAAATCTGTTTAGTTGAAATTACTGTGAGCCGGGTGTTCAAAGACACACTGCGAGAAGCTATCACAGAGAGTATACACAATTTCAGCATTCCTTAAGTCATAAAAAGTGATAAAAACGCCTTTGAGCGGTTGCCAAGAACTATTATAACATTAACGCGTACAGTTTGTTAAATTCGAAGTCCTTCACATTTTAAAACACTCGATACTATAGGAACTAAAGCCCTTAATCGACACATCAGCGCTGAAATTAAGGTCGCATGCACTTACTGTTTTACGATGTCTTCATCAACGTTCTTGGAAGCGATCTTTTGGGGACGCTACAATAGGATTCGGCATTCTTGCAAAGATTATCGCCACTTGTTGGACCCAGAAGTCTAGCAGCCGGCATTGGCATACCGAAGAATTCAATTATAACCGCTTTCAATACGGCAGATTCGCAGACGCGAACATAGCGTGGTGTGGTGGCAGCAACAGCAGCAGTAAAATCAGGTTACAGGTACAAGCCATATGAACAAGCGTAAGTACCGGGAAATTAGTCAAAATAAAAAACTAAAAGGAAAATCTCACCAGGGATGGAAATCGACTTAACGTGTGTCCTAGAAGAGACACAGCTAGTACTTTCAATTCTTACGAACACAAAGTCACGGCTGAATAGCCTACTCGATTAAGCCGTGCCATATCCCATCAGAAACTTAATTTGTTCGCGAGCATGTCTGCCCTCGATCAATGCTTGGAATTGAAACAGATCACTTGCCAAACATCCTATTCAGGTACTTCTTGTCGACGATCGAGCGCTTTTTGAAAAAACCTGATCTTTGTACGCTGTGTCGGAGGTGTGAGCGCGAAAAGTAAAAATAGAGATGCGAGCTGCATCGAGGAGCGAAATACAAAATTAACGCATCAATGAAATGGGGCAATACAAAGGGCTTTCTTCAAAACCTTGGTTTCCAACAATAAAACATTCATGATACGTTTTCCGCTTGCCTTGGAAAGCAAAAGATGTTAATTGAAATAAATATCCAGAAGTTTTAGAAAATGAAACGCTGGAGGGTGGAATAATACTACTACGAGTAGAAGAATACATTTTCCAAGATCACAATACTCCCTATCAGAGAGTATATACAATACAGTTTGGGTAACACAATAGAATCAAGAGATTAAACTGCAATTTCCGATTAGCAGATCTTAATCCAACCGACTGTTTGTGGCGGAAGATATTTTCTATCATTCTCGATAATGCTTGGCCATGCTCATCTTTTTTACAGAATGGATCAAGTATTCCATTGCAAAGGCTGCGCCAATAGATAATTCACCAATACTACTGATTTTCAATAGTTATTTCTAATACATAATAAATGTGAATATCATCGGTAGGAGAGAATCGTGTTTTTAGCATGACCTTGTCATCCCAGAAAACATACAAACTCCAACCATCGATACAAAGGTAGACTTCTGGGTCATACACTAATGCACATTTTTTTCGTAAAGCTTACTAGAATCTTTCGCTTTGGTCGGTGGTGAGCATGAGACAATGATTAAGACTAATACACTCAAAAAGGACCCTGATTCTGCTATTCCTAGTTTGCCATTAAGTCGGAGCTGTAGTCGTCAGTACAGAGAATCCAGGAGGGCCCATCTGGTGGACGGGCATCAACTGATACTGTCACCAGAAACCATTGTAATTAGGCACTTTTTTCTACCTCTGAAGCCAGTCGTAAACTTACACATGGTCGTGGAAGAGGGTGTGAACTGGAAGGGCAAAAAGTTTCTTAATTATTGGAGTTGGAAACCTGAAAATACAGAATCAGGCTGTGACAACCAAGAAAATAAGGAAGCAAATCATATCAGAACAAATCGCTCAAGAACTAGGCGTATTCCATCTCACCACTTTCATCATGTAATAACAGGGTCTACAGATATAACTCTGCATAGTAGGTATTGCACACAAAAAGATGTCAACGATATAGAATAATTGTACGAAGCGGGTTTAAAGTCGTAATTGTGAAACTAATTATGTCAGAGAGCAAACGAAGGCGTATCAAGGTTTCAATAAAATTGGGACAGAGCAATCTATATAATGCAATTTGTGCTAACGTATCGAAAACCCTTAAGGTTACATTAAAAATTCGCGGCGCAAAAAAACGTTTAATAAAAAGCGGAGGCTCCTCGAACAAAATGATGCAGCATCACGTCCTATTTATTTTTGATTTAACGTCTCCCGGATTTTTTGCGAGTCCTTCGCATTCCACCATTTTACAACGCTATGTAGCAGTTCATATCATGCCACATTCGCACTCGACACTCCCTTTGAGCCGCCTCCGCGACGTTCCGTAAAACATCAAGCGTTTCAGGAAGTCGTCGGAGCGTCAAACGATAGTGTTTCAATTTTTTTAAGTTGCCGAAAGGCATGCTCTCTCGAAGCAAAAATTATAGATCGAGACGGAAACAATAAAGAAGAGTTTAGGTTTCCCCGGTTAAACACTCGGGGGTTAACGTGGAGGCGCCGTAAATCGGTTTATGGGGAATTTTATTCGCTATAGCGAAAACTAAATATCCGTCCGCGTATGAGTGGCTGTTGCAGGCCAGACAACAGACATTTGCAGCGAGAGATAAAATATCAGTCTATAAAGCCGCAAAGCAGGTCAAATCTGCAAGGCACGACGCGGATAGGATTTATGATGAGCTGCATGTTTCATTTGTGTGCAAAATTGCTTTTTGCGTAGTACGCTTGATATGTACATTCAAGGAGCTCTAAGTAAGACCTAAACTGCATGCATTTTGCATTGTATTTGCATTCATTATTTACGATAACACGCTTTGAGGAAAATATACAGAGATAAGGTACTAAAGCTGTTTTCATAGAAAATATTAGGCAGCATATGCGCCAAATTGGAAAAATAAGTTTAATGCAGGGAGACTTTAATACCAAAATAGGATGCAAAAAGCATTATAAAACCTTAAAAACTTACATATCCAGGAAATTTTAGTATAGGTACCAGAAATACGAGCTGTAAATTAATACAGTTCTGCATTGAAAATAATTATTTTCCCATGCTTAACATATTTTTTCAACATTTTATTTAGCGGTTAGTTATACTTGTGTAAATCTCTCCGGAGAGACATACCGCAACCAGACTGACTACATCATCCTTTTAGAACGTAAGGTGCAGTTGACTGTGGGTGCAACAACCATCTACTCATAGCGGAACTAAAAATTTACCTTAAAAAGATCACCGTGGAAAGATCGCAACGAACTTAGATCATCACGTGTTACCCTGACATACTAAGAAGTTAAATAATAATGTAAAGCGTGTAAGTCTTAATGGACCATGCTAACGAATTGTAGGGAAACCTAAGGACAACAATTATTAACACAAAATAGGAATATAGCAATATTACCACGCGAAATAATACAGTTCTAAATATAGAGTCAATTAAACGGTACAAGACTGCATTAGAACATGCAACGGCCGTTGAAAATTCAACGATACAAATAGCTTCCGATCGGCTGACAACTAGCTCAGCATTCGGGTGGGATTTACTAGATCTCGGTAGTTCGTCTATACTACAGCCGGTTTTTATAGAAACTTATCTATTTCTTAAAAAACCAAACCAACAAAGAGGTAATATAGATGTCTAGCTAGTTCAATGCAAATACGTCAAATTCAAAAAACGACAACAGTGACCTTATTAAAATAAACCAATAAGAAATGGGGGCCCTAGTAAATTACAGCTGAATTTGGGATGCCACAGCTGACCTCTCAATTTCACGAAGTTCATCAAGCACATAGATCTCATAAGGATAAAAACACACGATAAGGCATGCAACATAATTTATTAACTCACACGCAACGTCAAAAGAAATGTGCAACCGACGCTTGGAGTGCCAAAACTTGCAGTGTCTTTATTTTAAATCGTGACAGATAATACAATTTATGGAACTTTTCAAAAACTTCTAGTGCGCCCTTGGTACGACTGTTCGAACTGTTAATCTGCAGCAGACGCAATGTCGTCACAAATACCCGAACAAACTAAGTAGTGGCTTGCAATTTACTTATAGAGTCTCCACGTACATGCAGTTTGTTTGACTCACCAGCACGACCACCTGCTGTCCAATGATCAAAGCCTTTCCACCAGAAAGGACGGTGTTCGAAAGAAATCCGCACAATACGTCAATTAATCTAAAAATGGCCTCCCTAGCGACACCTAATGCGAACGGCACTAACGCATAAAATCACGGTACAGAAGATGTGCATTGCAGAAATGTTTAATATATGTCTTTTAAACTTTAGAAGGTCGCGTTGAGAGTCCCAAATGCAGAATTAACAATTATTCTGAACAAGAAGACTTCCAGCGTCTTAATATATAAATCCAGAAAAAGCCCATACCTAAGAGTGACTATTTTTCCAATATTTGTATGGAAATAGAAGGACATTCTAGCTCCAATAAAACCAGATACATAAGCAAGAAGACAAAAGGCAACAAGAGGATTCGTGCCACGCACTCGAACTATGGAATATCAAAATGGAATATTTGTTAGAAATCGACAAAATGCTGGAGAGATGACAGGAATATTACACATACCTTTACTACGGGGACCAGTAAAATCAAACTAAATCAGCCTGATAATTGTAATTTACGTTACAAGACCGGAAAGTAGTGTTTTGCAGGTCGAAGCAAATACAAGCTAGGAGAGACTTGCAAAATACTTTCCAGTCATGTATCGTACAATTTTTTTTACGACATCCGAGTCCATACTTTACATACATACATGGCACTGATACCTAATAGTAACAGCGCTCTATTACAAAATTCGGGTATTTATACTTGATTAGATTGACTTTACCATTTGGTCATTTCATCAGAAAGAATCTAAACGGACTAAAGAACTTTCTAAATTGCTGGTTACCTGAATGCTTACTTACTTAATCGAACCTAATCTACCCAATCTGTCGCTGTAGAACTTCTGTTTGTCTATTGCTTGGTGAACTGCCTCCGTTACTTTTTATTCATTGCTTTGGGTTGTATCAATAAAGTATTACCACGCAACCATTACCTTCTAACATTATCGTAACTATCCGACTGACTATATTTTATAAACACAGAGATGTCTTATTAAACCTCTATCCCATACAATTTAGCGTCCCAGAGGGCGGTTCCCTTGCCTTATTCCTAATCTACATACTGACTGATTAACAAATATGGTCACTAAATTAAATGGGTGTATACGAACCTCAGTAGAAGTATATTTCATTGAATGTAATATTGTGGATTGAGTACCACCTACTTTGGGACCGTAGACAGGACTACTCTTTGAAGTCGGAAATGGGAACAATCCTCTTGGTTTCTCGACAGTGCATTTGATTAAATTTTTTGCAGGAACTAGATCCTTTTACACACAAACAAATACCATGACACAGAGGGTCGCATGGAAATATCATTAAATAGCAGAGCGGGCGAATTTAATCTAACTGTATTAAATGTGAACATAAGTAAGTATAATTAGCAGGAATTAAACAGTAAGGAAAAGATTTCCCTATTACCTGTATAATATAGAATTGTTACGTACTGCTAAGATTTATGACTTATTTAAGGCGTTATATGGGGTTCTTAAAGATCGTAACTGGTAACCATTTGCGCTTAAAATACACACACAAGAGCCCTGGCAGCCGCTATGTTGCGTCCGACGACGCTGCTGGAGCCAGCACACATTCAACTGCCGACGAAACCTTGTATCTAGTCGAAGTAGCTTTGGAATACGTATTGAATGCGAAGCGAAGACTTCATCTGCCAAGGATGTCCTTAGCTCAAAGGTAACGGTACTGAATTCATAACGAAAAAATAGAAGGCGTACACACACTTCTTAAAAAAACATGGAACGGTGGGAGTGCGTTACTAAATCCATATAAGCGGCTCGGAGATTAAATCCCGGTATAGAACTCCCAGTCATGATAAAACGTAGCCTCACCTTCGACTGACACCACGGCGCAATGACACCCCGTTGCAACGGGAAAAATGCGGAAATACACAATACAAACTGCCTAAATGCAGCGAAAGCCACGAAAAGTAAATGTCGCAAATGCGTACCCGCCACATCTTTTATACACGCGTGCGTTACGCCCGTTACAGCACATTGCACAACGTTTTGCAAGAAGACGGACGCTTAAGCCGGCACGTAGGCCGCAGTTAGACAGATACTTGTCGCGAAAGCGTGACGTGTCGTTAAGATAAGAATTACGTGAATGACTGAGCGCAAAATTCCAAAACGTAAGGTTACTAAATCATAAAGGTACCACCAACTGTGCAAACCTATATCTTTTTTCTCTTTTAATTTGGGGAGGTATCGCCAACTGTGCAAACATATATCTTTTGTCTCTTTTAATTTGGGCTTCCTGTCATTAGTGTCTCACTCTCACTCTCACTTTCTTACAATGTTCTGTCTTGGGGGAACAAAATCTTGGAATGGAATGGCGGTACCTTTATGTATTTAGTGACCTTACCAAAACGTGATCCGGGACGTCCTCTCTTGCCCAACAACCAAATCAACTAATCAGGATTTGGGCGCACCAGATACTGTAAAACAGGGCTTGCATTTGCGTAACAATGCAATATTATTATAAAAAAGCAGAAGATGCCGTTAGTTATTTCGTATTTGTGAAAATTGCTAGAATTCTAAATATCATAACGGTTTTAACAAAATTTGGCTTTTTCGCAACCGTATATCTATCTGACAAAATTTTTAAAACTATGATTTATACAGCAATCGATTCCTAACTTTACTGTGCATAATTTCAATAGTTCCTATGTGCAGATAATTTGAAAATGTCGGCAAAACAGAAAAAAAGCAATACGTCCTATCTTGAAATTTTAACTTCAATACCTCCTATCTGTATAGCATGTATGTGTCAAACGACACATTGTGTTACAAGTTTGTCCAAAGTGGCAATCAGTTTTTACCCTCGCCTGTAAAAATTAGGTAAAGAGAGATAGGAGGTATTGTTACTTCACTAACGATAATATATGCAAAATTATGTTTCTAGAAATTTATTCAATCAGTTTAAAAAATTAAATGTTTAAATTTATGGTGGGATTATAATAAATTTTGACTTACAGTTTTTATGCAAAGTTGTTCCGTTTTGATTCCGTGTTTGAACTACCCTTAAGTTTAATGACCATACCTATGAATCACCCTGTATATTTCCAATATACCCGAAACAGGAAATATGCGGAGAATTGAAACTTTTGCTAATGATGCTGCCATTACATTTTTCTTAGACATTCTCTTAATCGTTTTTATTGTGTGTAGTATATCATACCCCTCTTCTAAGTGTAGTTCTTGCTTCGCACGTACTACCCCTAATAATTGTATTTTCTGTCTTACGGCTACTATTGCTACTAATTTTCTATAGAGCAATTCACCACAGTACATAAATGTTAAAAATTTCACACTGCTCTAGTATAAAGTATGGATGGTCGATATGGACACTCATACGCCAAGTGTCGACCAATTGATTTCAAATAAGTTTCAAGAATACTGATTTTCATATTGGTGCTCAGACTTGCTCGTTTGAAACTCGTTTCGAATGTATTCGCGACGTCCGCAAATCAAGCGACAGTTGACACTTCAAAGAAAATCTTCTGTCGAGGTGAGACAATACAAGTTATTGCAAAATGTTAGCCTGAATGCTTTTTATAAAATTCTAAATAGAGAATGTCGTCGTTCAATAAATTCGGACCTTTTAAAAGTGTTCGCAGCAAACACATCTACTTCAAAACTGTCATTACTTAATATTTAATTTTCGTAGAAAGTCTTGGTTTACTAGAAAAAAAGGTAGTGTAGTAATGCCCTATTTATAATAATGCCATTTCAGCTGTATTAAGTTTTGAATTATCCTTTCCTTATTATTGCTCAAGTATAGTGAATATAGTATGAGGGAAGTTTAAGTGCTTACTGTCTATATCTTTTCATTAGACGTGTGGTGTTTACAATAGTAGTCGTTCAGTTTAACCTTCTAATAGAATTGTTTCTTGTCATGACAACCGCGTTGGTTGCTGTTTAAAATGGCGGACGCCAACCCTAGTGCGTCATTATTGTTCGTTTTCTTGTAAACGAAAATGTCAAACTCGTTGACAGTACAGTTTCTGAAGAAACTCTGAAAAAGATACAGATATCAGAATGCTATGCACAGTTTAAGAAAAGCGGCAAATTTTTTAAAGTAACTAGGAAAAAAGGGGGTTAAATGTCATAACTTGTGGAGAACGTCGTTTTGAGCAATAGGCGAGTATAAGTATTTTAAGTGTTTAGAAAATGTAAATGCGACATTATTATAGAGCATTATTAAGGGATCAAGGCATATCGGTACGTGACCAGAACAGTATCAAAACATCTCCATACGGAAGCAGTAAAACTAGAAAGACTGACAGAGTTGAACAATGCCGGAAGAATAAGGAAGCAGGTTGAAACAGGCTGAAATGGCAAGCTGCAACTTACCTCAGAAATCCAAATCAAGCTGACAAGAAGAGCAATCAAGTTAACCTACACGTATAATCGAACAAAAATATCTAAATTACAAAAATTTTATTCGATTCAATTGTTATTAGAAGTGGAGGATCGGAATTTCAAGTATTGTTTTATCTGCTCTTCTAATTTAGTTAAACATACTGCTTGTTTTTTTACAAATTTAATCGATAGTATGTATAGCTAACTTTTTTTCCACATAGAAGAACCTATGTATATTTGAGCTCTAAAATAATTGGAGCAGTCAATTACCAAATATTCAATATTTAACATCTAAACCGCTATGATTCGTTGTAAAAGTTTAGCAAAGCTTTATATCGTATTTTTAGAATAGAAAAATACATCCAATAGAAATTGCACCACCCCATAATGGCTAGGGCACAGCTTGATAAAATGTAAAAGCTAACGTTCCTTCAAGGCGTTTCAAATCAGATGGCTTAATTACTCGAAAAGCTATGCACCATGCGTTATGTAACAAGGGCTGCCCGGCTAGATACAATCGAAACAAATGCGGTGGAGCGGTAGGCCAAGAAGTAACTAATTAAATACAAGTGATGTTGTTTGCTTAAAACGCCACAAATACTTAACTTAATTCGTATTAACCCTTTCAGATCTTGAAACAGAAGACGAAATCGTCACAATAATTCTCGGGGTTGATATGTGGCCCAGCCATTCACCAACGGCAACTTACGTTTATTTATTCTCGACACGCTACTCGCTCTACTGCTGTAAATTAATTACGACAGTACACACGAAAAATAATGTGTCATTGTTAACGGGCTATTTATTGGATAACTTCAAAAACCAAAGCAACATAGAGGCAATAAAGTTAAGCCTGGCTCTTGGAGGACTTCATCATCTACAGAAGTTATCTCAAGTAATTATATTCAGCCAATACCAAAGTATGTAATTATTAAAAATTCAAGCACGACCTCCTTGGAAAATAATACTCATCTGCCTCACATACCGCACAAGGCGTCACTTTCCGCAGTACACATATCATCCTAGCATTTACAGTACATCTACCTTGAGCTGGTAGCAGGATGTTTCTGGTTAACTGCAAAAATTGTGCGGCGTTGTTCATATATCTCCACCATGAAGGACAAATTTAACCTTTCAGGATGTTGTTAGGTAAGGACAATGATACTGCATGGACAGGGTCGACAAAATTTTTTTCTCGAAAAGCGGGCAAGGGGAAAAGTAACTGGCTGCTATATCCACAAAATGTGATTCAAAAGATATCTTATTTAACAGCACTTACGTTACGAAACTCGCCATTCGTTATTTGTAATTATTGAGGCCCCTCCGAAGTTAATTCGGCTGTTGGCTGCAATTGAAGGATTACTTCACGACGGCGGGGGCCCCAATTTTTACGCAACTATCGACCCTGTGCCCAAATGTGGGCCCGAGCTGCTGACAGAAAAACCTAAATCCGAATGCCAATCGGAATAGTGTCAAGATCCTGTTATCAAGATGCAGCTTTTGATATTTTTTTTATTTATTTAATTGTTTCGGCGCATCCACCTGTTAGGTTATTAGCGCCAGGACTTTTGGTAATTTACATTTCATTGCGTCTCGTTATTTTAACAGTATATAGATTATTATTGCTACTTATATTTCGTTTATTAACTTAGTCACTTTCAGGAAGTTTATCATCTTCTTTTCGTTGGATTTGCCAAAGTGTAGAGCCTCCGATAGATGTTGTGGAAGGTGGAGGTTGCTTCGCGTGTCATCATATTTCTGGCAGTCAATGATTATATGTTTGACGGTTATTGGCTCATTGCAGCTATCACAGATGTCTGGACCCGTTGTTGGCCTGGCAAAAAGAAATTGGTGGGTAATTTTCGTGTGGCCTATTCTAAGTCTGGTAATGCACTGCTGTTCTTTTCTGTTATTGGTGTGGATATCCCATGGTCGTGTTGTCGGTTTCAGGTCTCTCAGTTTGTTGTTGGTTGTTTCTGTCCATATTTCTTGCCATTTTTCGTGAATTTTGTTTTTTATTTCTCGTTTAAAATCATGTGGTAGTATAGCTTCGTACATCTTAGTATCAGTGCTTGTTGTCGCTATTTTTGCAGCCTTGTCTGTTTCTTCGTTGCCTTGAAAGCCCATGTGTGAGGGTACCCAAAACAGTGTCACATCTTTATTTTGCAGTATAATGTTGTTTAATACTTCATGAACGTTTTGGACAATAGGGTTTTTGGAGTATGCGTTTGTTATACTGTTGATGGCACTAAGTGAGTCACTGTAGATTACAAATTTATTATTGTTCTTGTAGGTTGCGATGAACTTTACGCTCTCTAGTATACCATATAGCTCTGCCGTATGAATACTTGCTAGTGGATGTAGTCTGAACCTGTAGTCTTGCCCATTTACAATGAAAGCTGCACCCACTCCATTTGCACTTTTTGACGCGTCGGTATATATATCGGTACAGTTTATAAATTTATCTTTGAGTTCTGCAAACTTTTGTTTAAAAATTATAGGAAGCGTGTTGTCGTTGTTGTATTGGGTCAGGGTGAGAATAGTGTTTGGTTTTTTGTTTGTCCAAGGAGGGGTTTTGCTCTGCTTGGTGTGGGTTAATTTTGGGATATTTAGGTTGACGTCCTCAAGGATATTTTGTGTTCTAAGATTAAAGTCTGCTGATGTTTTTGGAATGTTAGTTGTTATACGGGTCGGGATGTTATGTTTGAAACAAGTGTTTGTGATTCTATTTGTCGCATATGAGAGTGTTAATTGTTGTCTTCTTAGTTGTAGTGGTGGTTCTCCTATCTCACATAGTATGCTATTTGTAGGACTAGTTTTAAAAGCACCTCCTGCTATCCTCATTGCTGTGTGGTGTATGATGTCTAGAGTTTTTAATAAAGTTTTGCTTGCTGAGATATAAATTTGGCTTCCGTAGTCGATTTTCGATCTTATTAGTGATTTATAGATCCGAAGTAAGTTTTCTCTGTTGGCCCCCCATTGGTGTCGGTTTAAGGTTTTCAGCAGGTTTAATCTTTGTTTACAGTTTATTTTTAGATTCTGGATGTGTTCCCTCCACGTTAGTTTATTGTCAAACGTTAAGCCTAGAAATGTTATCGAGTTCACATACGTCAGCTTAATATTATTGAGTGTGATTTCTGGAATATTGTACGTTTGTCTTTTAGTGAAGAGCATACACTTGGTCTTAGAAGTTGAAAACTTGAATCCGGTTGTCTCCGTCCATTCTTCTAATCTTTTTATAGAATCTTGTATATGGCTTTGCACATTGGTGATGTTTTTCCCTCTGCTGTATATTGCTATGTCATCTACGTAAATAGATTTTCTAGTTGGTAGGCAAATTCTTTTTCCTACATCGTTGACTGCTAACAGAAATAAGGTGGCACTGATTACAGATCCTTGGGGGACACCGTTCATTTGTGTATGACTGTTTGAATACACTCCTTCTATTCTAACTTTAAATTTTCTTTCTTGGAGAAAGTTCTTGATAAAGTAAGCTATATTTCCTAATAACCTGTGTTGTACTGCGGTTGCTAAGATGTTATGTTTCCAGTTGGTATCGTATGCTTTTTCAAGGTCGAAGAATGTTGCTATTAGGAATTGTTTGTTGTTATATGCTGCTCGTATTTCAATTTCTAACGATACTAAATTGTCTATGGTAGAGTGTCCTTTTCTGAAACCTGTCTGTGAAGGGTCGATGATATTGTTGTGTTCAAGATACCATATCAGTCGTTTGTTTATCATTTTTTCCAGGAGTTTACTAAGGCAGCAAGTTAGAGCAACTGGACGATAACTCGATGAATGGTTTCCCTGTTTGTTTGGTTTTAGGATTGGTATTATTATTGACGTTCGTCATATATTTGGAAAGCTGTGTGTTTCCCATAAGAAGTTGTACATTTGTAGTAGATAATGTTTTGAGTTTTCGGCTAAGTTTTTTATTAGTTGGAATGGAATTTCATCAGGGCCTGGGCTTTTGTCTTTGCAAGATGCTAAGGCTTCTTCGAGTTCCCAGTTGGTGAATGGTAGGTTGATTGTGTGCTTGTGTTGTTCATCTAAATTAATGTTTTCCGTTTCTTTGTTAATTTTGTATTTCAGAAATTCGGAGTCGTATTGGTGGTTGCTAGAGTTATATTCAAATGTCTTGGTTAGTTTGTTCGCTATTTCTACGGGTGATGTTATTACGTTATCGTTATCTATTAGTTCTTTTATTTTGAATTGTGTATTGGTACCTTTTATTGCTTTAATTTTTCTCCACATTTCTTTTGGGGTACTATTGCAGTTTATAGAAGATACATATTTATCCCATGATTGTTTCTTTGTTGTTTTGATTGTTCTTCTGGCTATAGCGCGGAGTTCTTTAAATTTCGTTAGATTTTCTACTGTTTTGTGCTTCTTGTATCTGTTTAAGGCATGTTTGTAGGCCTTTGTCGCTTTTTTACAATTTTGATTCCACCATGGTACAGTTTTCCTATTCAGTGATTGGCTTATTTCTGTTTCACTGGGTGTGGATAAAGATCGATAAAGATCCCAATTGGCATTCTTAAAGTTCCATCTCTGTGGTTGTGGTGTGAGGTTTGTATGTGTCCTATTGTGCTTCAATGTTATTTTTATTGGAAAATGGTCACTGTCGTGTAGGTCTTCTATGACTTCCCAGGTTATATTTGGTCGGATTTTTGGATCGCAAAAGGTAAGATCTATTGCGGAAAAAGTACCAGTTCCTGAGTCAAAATGTGTGGCATCACCGTTGTTTAATAGTAAAATGTTTTCTTGATCTATGAGGTTTTCTATTATTCTTCCTGTTCGGTCGGTATTTGTACAGCCCCACAGCTGATTATGTCCATTGAAGTCACCAGTTACTATGAATGGTGATGGTAGTTGATTTGTTACGTTTTTTAAATCCTGATAGGTGATATTTTGGTTTGGTATGTATATATTACATACAATAAATTTGAAGGGTGAAAATAGTTTGACTGCTATTACTTCCAGGTTAGTTTGGATTGTGATTTCTTCGGAATGATAAGCATTATCTACTAGAATTGCGACTCCTCCGCTAGCGTTTCCGCCCGTTTGACGATCTTTTCGATAAGTAATGTAGTTGTTTAGAGTTCCTTTTTGGGTATTTTTCAGACGTGTTTCCTGAATACACAAGCATTTCGGTTGGTAATATTTGATTAGACGTTGAATATGGTCTAGACGTTTGTAAAACCCGTTGCAATTCCACTGTAGTAAATATGTTTGAGTCGTATTAGTCATTGTAATATATTTAGGTATGTAAGTGTACAGTTAGTATTCGGAGTCAGAATTGTGAGTATTTGGTCGGTTTTGTTTCATTTCTACTTCTATTTGGTTTATCATTTTGTTTGTTATTTTTGTGAATTTCGTTTTCATAGATCGTTGTTTGATTTCAGTGTATAGCGATTTCATCATTTTTATTAACGCAAGAGGGTCTTCCGTAAATTGTCTGGAAATTCCCAAAGGGTCGTTGGAACCCTTGACATTTTCCAGGAAATCTTTGAGGTTATTAAAGGTTAGTAAGTAGTCGCTTGGTGTTAGTTCCATTTTCTTACGTATGGGTAGTAAGATTCCTTCCATGGATATTGTTTCGGGTTCCGATTCGCTTGATGTGTTGTTTTTGTGTATTTTTATTTTTTTGTTCGTTTTAGGGTCTTTGATGATTTTAATTGCTGATTGGGACGGTCTTTCATGTGTTTGTTGGGTTATATGTTCAGGTTGTTCTTGTATGCTTCTTTCTGTATTTTTTGTTTGTTGTGGGTATTCTTCCTCTGGTGTCGATGGATTTGTAGTGTCAGATAGTGTGCGTTTGGAAGTTTGTAGTGTGTTTATCGTTTCTTGTCGTTTCGGGCACGTTTCAGCTATGTGGTTTGGTTGATGGCAATTGAAACATATTGTGTTGTTGGATAAAAATATTCTATAGCTTGTGCTCTCGAAATTAATAAGAATTGAGTCTGGAATTATCAGGTTTTCGGGTGGTTCTACGAATATTTGCCTTCTAAAACTTAAAATGTGGGTATAATCGGTATCGGTTAATCCAGATTTTAGGAAGGTTATTGGTGATATGGGTTTTAATTTGAGACTGCGTAGGCTATTTTCCAGTATATCATGTGGGATTGACGGACATACGTTTGATAAGACAATTTTTTGAGCAGGAGTGATAAGTCGGCGCAGAGGAATTTGGTTTTTTCTTATTTCAATAAATTTGTGGTTATTTATCAGCATGTCAACAATTTCTTTGCGAGATAAGTAGATGCATATTCGATTATTGGATATCCTGGAGGCGAAAATAATATTTTTTGGTTGGACTATATTGCCAACTGCGATAATGTAATCTTTTAAATTAATTCCGTCGACGACGCTCAGTATGATTGCATCTTCTTTCTTCGGGAAGTTCATTTGGTTAGCACATGTTGCATATGTTTTTTGAGGTTGAGTTTGAATCTCATTCATTGGTGAATCATGGATTAAATTGTCGGTTAGTAGGGTAAAGTTAGTATGTGAGTTGTCTGTGCGATTTCTGTACTCAGAAATCTCATTGGTAGTGGATGTCATGATTGGGAATTACGTATCAAACAGTACGGGCAGACGCCCGTCTGCTTGTTTAGTTAGTGTTAAGATATTTATATAAAGTAGGCACTTATCTTGTTTTGTAGGTAACAAAGTCTGTGCACTGGTTTTAAAATCGCTATCGCACTATTGGTTTAATATCCAAGCGAGCAGCACTTTGCAGTGTTCACGGTCGCGGTCGGATCGAAACTCTCAGCTTTTGATATCTATAGGCGGAAGTCACTCAGATATTAACATAATACTCCCCCGATTCCAACTCAGCGCATTGGAATATATAGAACCAAATTGGGAAGGCTTAGAGAACGAGAAGTATCTAATTCTCACAAGCAGCGTCAAGAATGTAAATTAACTTAACAATCTGGCAGTTTTTAACAACGAGAGTAAGTCATACACTCACAGAAGGAAAATAATTTTAAGAAATCAGCATAAAATGTAGAGAGATTTTTTTTTGCAGCAGACAGTTGTGTTCGAAGCTTGGAGAAGGCGGTTTAATTTTCTAAAAAAATATACAAGCAATTCCCGCATTGATACTTATTTATAGGCTGTCACATCAACCTTGCTTCTTATGCGAAGCAAGTTAGTCACGTTATATATATGAAGAATACTAGATTAATGATCTATTTAAGGCAGGAGAAAAAACTTAGAAAAAAACCGACGACCTCGTAGGTCGTTGTTCAAGTTACTGAACAAATAATGGTTGCAGGAGCCACATCGGGGTTATATGCTGGATAATCTAGCTCAATAGATAATTTTGCAGGATATTTGAACAGGTTAAGCCTTGTGCACTTTTGTATTGTCATGAGATATTTTCAACAAATTTGGATGCTGTTCTGTACAGCACGATGCAGTTTCTCATGTGTGATGTAATATGGTTTAGCATTCTCCAGATAAATTAAAGATTTCCCTCGTGGTACTAAAAGAACGGTTCCATAAGATTGGCTGCAGACGGTCGCATTCGACATTTTCTGGGGTCTGTGAACCTTGATAGACTTATTGCATTGATTGCTGCTTAATCTCGGGATTCCAATAATGGACCCAGGTTTTATCTCTAATCACTATTTTGCACATGTTTGGAGCTTGCTGAAGTCATCTCTCGACGCAAATATCTCTGCTCAGTAGTCAACAAGCTTTGAACCCTTCCCGCCGGGCTAAAACGTTGCTCATTCCAAAATTTTCATGCAGAATGTGTAGGCCACTTCATTCGAAAAATACTAATGCTATAGCAATTTGTACTATATTCAAAGGTCGATATTTTAATATTTATTTTCCAACATAAGCCCTTTCTATTGCTTGATATCGTAGCAACACTCGGTGCAACCGCTTAATGCATCATATTTAGAAAAACTACGACATTTAGACTGCTCCACTGTATGGGAAGCAGGTGGGTTCTTATTTCAGCATCTGCAAACTCAAATGTCGCAAATGTAATTCGCAAAATCAAAGTAAATTTATGCTGCTTAGAATGCTTGTGAGAATGCAAGAAAAGTCGTAAATAATATCCGAGATCTAAATCGTCAGTAGGATTTTTATGTTTTATTGCGTTCATTACAGGAAAATTGGAAAAATTCTTATTACAAATCCACTCCACAAATCTCGCTGTTTAATCTACCATTAAACCGACGAAATCTCTCCTTAATGCGGTTTCGCTTCAATGTTGCATGAAAATGGATGCTTTTCCGGTTTAGCATTTTGCTTTATTATACGCCTGCTTTTTACGGGTCGTTCCTGAGCAGCATCACGAAGAAGCCCATCCATATTTTAGAAACTTTCCTTTGAAGTGACAGTATGTAATCTAGCGCATGTTTTCCACTAACGATTTCTAACAGATTCGAAGGAAGACGAATGCGAAAGCAACGCTTCGAGATTTTCCATAAAATTCGATTGGCTGCACTTGCACATTTATTGACGCAAATATTTGTTTAAACCATTTTTCTTGTAACCGCGCGCTGTGTTCGGATCGTGCCCGGAATTCCAACTCCGAGGAAAGGCAGTCTGGAATACATCGCGTCAAAGCTGCGAGCCAGCGAACCCTTTCAATAACTTGTGGAACAAAGGCGTAAAAATTACAAATTCCAATTTTCGAGTATCCATGGCCGGAGCGGGGTCTCTGAAAAAGCCGCGAGCTTATAGAAAATATTGTCTTAAGCAGAAGCTAAGGCGGAGGCGTGATGAAGCGAATTGCAATAAAGTTGGGAAATTTTTATGGAAAACAAAGAGCGTCGTTATGAAAATATGGGGTAGTCGCCGATGACTGCGCTATCTGAAATTGAAGTCCTAAGCTTCATTGCTATTGAATTTGCTTTAAGCCTAAGGCGCCTTTCACCGAAGAAATTCACTTAAAAACGACAAAGGGGTTAATAAAGATCGTCTCAACTAATTTTCAGCAAAGCCGACTAAGTTTTAACGTGAATGGAAATACTTGCTTTTATGCGTCGCGTCGTCGTTCGAATTATTAATAATTTGCTTCGTAAAAATGTATTCATTTTTATTTACCGTCGAAAAGAATTATAGCGTTGTTACTACTATCACACAGTGAAACGCCCTAAGATGGCTCTTTTTAAACTTACACTGATTATGTGTTCTTCTTTCTTTTCTCAAAAAGGCCAAACAGACTGCTTTCAAATAGATTCATAATTCAATACAAATACTTTAACTAACGCCTTTTCTGTATTTTTCGAAAGCTATTGCGTAGGTTTCAAAGAAAATTGTACTGTAATGCTGACACCCTTCACACTAATAGTGACACAATCACTCGTTACCTAAACACTTAGTTGCTTAATATAACACAGACTGTGCTGTTGAACCCCAAGCGGTGCCCTTAAAGGCGGGGGTGCCTACCTGCTGATCTAATCTACCCACATTACAGTTGTTATGCTTTGATTTGATGTTATATAACCAAATATCTTTCGAATCGGGCGTGGAGAAAATATTTTATTAATTGAGTGCTTGTAAACTGCTGCAGGCTGTTACGAAATAAAACAGATTTACGAGCCTCCAACACACCATAGAAATATGGTCAGTCAGTTCTGTGGGAAGGGGAGTTTTAGGCTTGAAGAAAAACTCGCCTGTAATACTGTGAAAAATGTGCGGGGGCCAGCTCGGGTAATTTTTAGGTGCCAGCTGATGTGTCTGCCGGGGGTGAAATCACATATCACACAACATGCATTGCTTAACTAACAACATATTCAACGTAGTTCAAATCGCAGCAGTTGAACACAACATCAGGATAGTCAACGATCGGCTAAGCTAAAACTGGCTGATAGCGGGAGTTAGCAGCTCGCCTTATCGGAAACCTCGGACTTAACGAACGAAGAATATATTTCGGATGTATATAACAAACAACTTGGTTGCGAAACGTTTGATAACGGGGCGAAAAAAGTTCTCCAAATAGTGGACCAGAGCTCAAAATTAAATTTGCCACTAGGTACGAAAGTGGTTGCTATATTGCCAACCTCTTTTTTTAACGATCTTTTACTGGGTAATAACGGTCTTTACTTGGCATTTCGATTCCTGTCGGATATAGAACCAGGATCTAAAACGTTTCGTACCGTTTAATTGATCGAGCTACATTCTTCGAATCACCTTAGGATGATTGAGCTGCACTCTGCACTAGTCAGTTTTGTCACCACCCCATAGATCTACTCTACTTGACTGCATACTTCTGGGCGATCTTCATCTTCGTCCGCATATTGACCCAGAAGATAAACCACCTATGTTTTTCTCCGGTAAGGTATTTGTAGTCACTAGTACACAACTTACCAAAGGATCACACGTTTTTCCCAAGGTACTTTTGCAACTGACTTGAAAATCTTGGGCCCCATCGGATTTTGACTCAAAAAAGGTAGGGGATATCAGATGATCGAATTGCTATGGTTTTTTTAGAATGTATTATTAGTTAACAACGCTTGGGGAAGTCCCTTCACGGGTTTGAGCAAGACTAGAAAAATTCCGAACGTTTTTTCTCATTCCTCGAAAGTTTACCCAATGCTTTTAACACAAGCACAGCGGTCGCAGAATCTATGGAGACCTTAATGTTCTTCTTAATAGTTTTATTGTGCCTTTGCGGTGTCGTAAACTTAGGGAACGAAAGAGTCGTCATTTTGATTCTACATAACCACATCTACGATAGCAAATTTTCTCGAACGTAATTTTGCTATTTCTACCAACAATATATTAAAGATCGACACTGGTATTGGAAACACAAGCGCCTAGACTAGTTATTTTCATGCTAGCCTGATGGTCTCTTCATATTCCTCCCAATAAAGACAATTCATTCCCAAATTCGCATTCCACTCCCCGTAGACTTTGAAGAGGGGTGGTGACAAAGCTCCTCATTGTCTGACATTTTCCCAGTCGGAGGTGCTTGAATCTAAATAGTAGCCAATATTTTTTAGTTGTTCTTTTTTTTGCTCTTTCGGACCCGTGTTTTATATTTCCTTCTGTCTCCCCTATCCGCTGGATATTTTTTCTTCTGCTCCTAGTCTATCTGGACATAGAAGTTTCAGACGCCCTTACCCTCGTCTTCCTTATGCTTTCATTTCGATAATTTGCTTAGGGTATTCTGTAGGTTTCATATTAATTTAGTATCCCTGCCGCTTAATACTGACTGTAAAAAGAAGAAGCAAAAGCAACCGACTTCTCAGTAAGGTGGAATGAAAATGCGAAAAAAACAATTTTGTTTTTAAACTAAAATGGCTACTACGCAAAAGTTGTCATTAAGGCTAAAAACAATGAGTGCAAAAACATTTTGAAATAAGAAAATGTCTAGAGGTTCCATAATGTCATTGAAATTTGGTATACCCAGCGTTGAAGACATTAATAGTGTAAGTCTGAGAAAGTGACCATTTGATTTAAAAATAGTCTGTACAGAGGTATTTTCAAATTAATTAATGCATGCAAAGAACCACAAGCAATGAAAATTCGGATTTTGAACAAAAACAATTGCTTCACACTGAATCAATACCAACAACAGATTAACACATCACGATCATCGAAGAACCCGGATCAAAATGCATAGGACAGGTCTTCCCTGGATCGGGATTTGCTGCAGATATTATAGAGTATAAAAGCATTTGTCCTGAAAAATAATATTGATACATCAAATCTTAGTGCAATTGGTCGTGATAGAATAGCAGTAAACACTGGTACGCAAGGAGTATTGTAAGTAAGCCAGAAGAAGAGCATGGGAGACCATTACAGTGGCTAATATGTACGTTTCATGCTAATGAGCTGCGTCTACCATTTTTTACAAGAGATAGATGGTAGTAGCACTGAAACTTGTGGATTTTTTGGGCCAATAGGAGAAATGTTACAACACCGAAACCGGACATCTCGACGCCGCCATGTCGGCGCCGCCACTTCGGCGCCGCCATTTCGGCGCGGGGCCAGCTCGGCGCCGGAACAACTCGGCGCGGA
This sequence comes from Agriotes lineatus, assembly GCA_940337035.1. Classification (NCBI taxonomy): domain Eukaryota; kingdom Metazoa; phylum Arthropoda; class Insecta; order Coleoptera; family Elateridae; genus Agriotes; species Agriotes lineatus. Next base: position 35,741,922 of record OW679200.1, on the reverse strand, counting down.
GCCATCTCGGCGCCAGCCAACTCGGCGCAAGGCCACCTCGGCGCCGAATTCAAATTTGCAAACTACAGTGTGCACTATGTAAGAAAATTATTATAAACAAATAATTAATAAAATGATCGCCAAAAAGCTGGCATCAAATAAAAAAACACTATTTAGAATTTCTTGGAAAATTAAACACTGATGACCAGAGCTGGTTGCAAAGCGATTTCAGATGGGCCAAACGTAAGTTGTCACGTGACTTCCGTTATCAGTAAAATTTTTTAATAGTAATTTACGATTCAAATAGCGTTATCAAGCTATTTACATTACGAGAGCATAGTTTAAATGAACGAGCGACGTTAGGAGCGAGCTCTTTAAAATTCTCTAGTAATGGAGAAAGCAGATAACGTTACGTATATCGTAACACGGTTTATTTTATCCTAAAATATTAATCTCTTTCATAAAATTGGAAAACTTTATTATATTAATGACACAACAGCGAGACATATATCTGCTATAGCTATGGTGGTATCACTCAATACTGTATTGTTGGTAGCACTGTCAGATTATGTTAAATTGTAGATTAGCAGGTTAAGTTTTGCGTCAGTCTGTGTCATATAACAAACAAAACTTAACCTACTAACATCGAATTTGACATAGATTGACATTGTCACGAACAATACACGTCAGTACTGCCAACATGTGATTAAATGCTAATCAAGTATATCATTTTTCTTAACAACATTAGTGCTGTTAAATGCACCTTAACGCAACTCGTTGCTAAGGAGTTATTATCATAATAACATAATAGGATAACATAATAGCTATTTAAGTAACAAGGAATGTAAGGAGCTATTAACATTTGAGGTAGGCAAGTACAAGCCAAGACGAAGTCGCGGCTTGTTGCCTGCCGAAAATGTTAATAGACGGTACATTCCGAGTTATCTTATTATATTTTTCCCGCTGCTTAGCTAAATTTTCCTAGATTTATGAAAAAATTGTTCCGTTTGTCACCTGTCACCAGGATTAGCTTTCGTGAGTCGCGTTACCTGTGAGTGTGACATATCACATAAACACTTGCAATTTATAAACAAAACGTCTAAATCTGTATCTTGCTTTGCTAATTTTATTATCCTAGGAACTTAATAATAATATTAAGTTCCCTTGTCAAGAAAAAGCAGCAAACAAATATAATCACCGACTTACACGTTTTGTTACTAAGGCTATATCACTGACTTACATGATCAGCAGCAGGAAAAAATAATTACGAAACATACATTTACTAGTCAAGATAGAGACGCACTTTACGAAAAAAAGTTTTTAGGCCTTGAGACTGTTCAGTCAGCTAAAACTAACACACAATAAAAAATCTCATTGAAATCTTGCTTAATTTCCGAAAAATAGCACTTTTTGGATTTACACAATTTCGAAAAACCCCATTTTCTAACTAAGTGAAGTGCCTTTGATGTGAGAAATATTTCTTTTATTTCATTTTGGAACCATAATCTTGTTTATCGGCCCTCGATAGAGGGCGTAAAATGGCTTTAATAGCCCTAGGGCCTATAAAGTTGCTAAGCAGTATAACAAGCACCAACAATGTAGTATAGCAACACCAAGAATCTGCATAGAAACCAGAGCACACCAGAAATGCACAGCGCCGGCATTACGAGGATGCAGTAGTCTGTAGCCAAAATACTGAATCCTTGAATTTTGTCAATTTTGAGGACTAAAATGAAATAAAACGTTGTATGTATCACGTGCCTAATCACGATTATAGCTCTCGGGAAATTTAAAGCTCTCCGCTTCGCGTCGAGCTTTAAACATTCCCTCGTGCTATAATCTATTGATTATGCCCTTAATACATAAATAACTATAATGTTTATTTCCCAAATCAAAGAATTTTATTGTTAACAAAGTTTTTTATTATGAAATAAAAAACTTTGTTAAAAATATTTGTTTCTCCATAGCAGTCTTTGTTAAAAGTAAAATCCTTTGATATGGGATCTAAACATAAAAGAAAATGTGAGAGCTCACAGTTGGACGAGGATTTTGAAATTTGGTATAGGAGTCTAGATGTTGATTCTAAACAACTTCTCTTAATAAGTTTTTGTCGTATTTGCTACATAACAGGCACGCTACTCTACAGTAAAATAGGTTTTTTGAAAAAGTTTCAAATTAAGAACTAACATTACTTAACGAAAATTACACTAAACTTAATCTAACTTAAATGATATGTTCAAAACTATTAGCATTCGCTTCTTATTGTAGCAATAACATTAAGAAAATTACAATGGAAAACTAGTTGGCAGGTCATTGCTTGACAACAGAGATAAACAAAAATGAAATTTTCCAGCCGCCTTGGCGCCAAAGTTTAGTTTTTAATTTGAAACTTTAACACCCTGTACCTCCGTTAGTTGTGATATTTCGGAAAAGTGGTAAATAAAAAAATTATTATTTTTTAGCCTTATTTCCTGGTAAGCGGAAAGAATCAAGTTAAAAATCACCCTGTATATAAATATATATAAAAAAATACTGGTAAAGTTTACATTTTACTTTATACAGGATGACAGGTTGTCCGAAAACCTATTTAGCTCGTATTAGATATATTGAGTGAGTTTTACTTAGTTAAAAAATGGCGTTTTTCGAAGTTGTGTAAATCCAAAAAGTACAACTTTTGGGGAATTAAGCAAGATTTCCATACGATTTTTTATTGTGTGTTAGTTTTAGCTAACTCAACAATCTCAAGGCTAGAAAACAACTTTTTTTCGTAAATTTTGTCCGTATCTTGGCTAGTAAATGCATGTTTCGTAATTATTTTAAAAAAATGTAAAATTTTACTGATAACGAAAGTCACGTGACAGCTTTTGTTTGACCCATTTGTAATCAATTTGCAACCACCTCTGGTCGTCAGTAGTTGATTTTCCAAGAAAGTCCAAATATTTTTTTTAATTTGATTTCAGCTTTTTGGCGATTACTTTATTTATTATTTGTTTATAATAATTTTCTTAAGTAGTGCACACTGTAGTTTGCGAATTTGAATTCGGCGCTGAGATGTCCTAGACCCTTACAACAGAAGAAATGACGCGAACAACTTTGTGCTAATAGAAAACAATTTACCAACATTATTGTCAACCTATCAAAAGCATTTTCCAAACGGTAGTTGTTGGAGAATGATGGCCAAATCATTTAGCTTTAAGAAAACCTGGAAAGACGTCCCATACAAGGTGGCTAACAGTTAATCGATTGCTAAGATTGTATGTAACAACTAAACGTCCCAGTATTCAACTCATTACGTTACTACGAGTAAAATTCGTGCAATTGGTTCACTATTAAATCAGAACTATATTGCACAAGTAGTTCAAAACTTCTATGGTGAATGGTTAACTAATCGCGAGAGTTGCAAAAAGAGAAAAAATCATAAATAGTGTATATTGAGGAATTGCTATTTTGGTCACCCTGAAAATGTATGGTTAAGTAAGATCAAGGACGATCAAAGACATATCTGGGAATTGGGATTATGCAGAATACTTAAAAGCCGAGACAAATCAGAAAGAACATTCAAGATGCCACCATTCAATTTCACTGCTACAGAGTATATCTAATTGATTGTATGACATTGTTGTAATGTGACAGCACCTTCACTAAAATATATTGCTGACTAAGATTTTGAAGAGATAATTGCTACTGGAAATCATAGTAGCATAGAAGTGTGAAATTGTCCTTATTATACATAATCTGTAGAACTACCTGTTAAATTAGTAACGAAAGCGTCAGCCGTAGTTTGTGGTCCGAAATCCAAGGATAGTTTTGTCCTATCAAAATTAGAGTCACAAAATATTATCCCTTCCTTTAATACTAAAGCAGCTTAGAAGTAGTTAACTTAAATTGTGATACCAGATATGTGTTATAAAATATATTGCATGTTAACGTATATATTAATTTTGCATTTAACATATTTTATAATTAAGTCTATTTTGACTATATATTGTAAGTGTAATTACATTCTACTAATGTCTATTGGCTACTTTTTAATGTTTAGTAGGAAAAATAATCCAAAACTGGTAATTTTTGTTTCTAAAAATTAATATCTGAAAAATTTATAATCAATCAAAATATGGAACTTAAAGATATAATTCGATTACAAAAAAGAGTTGTTGCAGATTCATTTTAGATCCAAAGACAACTTTTCCGCACTAGCCCCACAAAAAATTTCACTTTTCACATTTTCTTTCCACCCTACTTCTCAGTCGGAGGTGGTCGTGGGTAAAACAAAAGACTCAAATCTTTAGCCGAACGAAAAATATATGGGTGCCAAGCAGCAAGTAACCCAGCACTTTGGTAATCGGAAGATACACTACAGAAGGCGCTACTAACCAAACCTGAAATTAAAGGTAACGGCAAAGGCACAAATAAAATTCGCAGGTATGGATATCGAGTCAGTATAATATCACAAAATAAAGTAATTGGTGGTACAGTCGTGTTCATTAAAATGTTGTACAGCATTTGTCCTTTGTGGATATAAATTAATTAAATAAAGTTCAAAAAATTGTTGTACATGCAAAAAAATATTTTGAAAGTATACATCTATGTCTACCAAGTCTATGATACAGTGTGAGCTTTTGTTGGGTAATAACTAATAACACAACCACCAATTCACTTACAACTGTCTCTGTACATTACATTTTTGAACACGACTGTACATACATAAATAAAATACAACCACCTCAAACCAGATTAAAATATCGGCAAAAATATTTCAAGAAAGATATCAGAGTAACTAAATGAGTAATTAAAAATCAACAACGTATCTATATTCTTAGACAAATAGCTTATGGATGTTTAATATAAATAAATATTGTAGCAAGAGGTACAAATTGGCATGTTTCATGCAGCAGTTTGCATTTCCAGGGAACTACTAGGCAAAGCCTACGACCGCGGCGATATTATTAATAATTAATTTTAGGGTATCGAGTTGAATACGACCCAAAATCCTCGAACGCAAGAAACCGTTGGTTGTTTTTCATAACTATTAAAATTGTGTTAGTGACGTCAAGATCTTGATTCGGACAGGACGCTATATATCCCCGAAGTCGCGTGGTAATTATTTGAAATTCAGAGTAATTTCAGGCCGTCAGGTAAAGCGGATTCATTACTGAAATGTCTTGCAAGTAGAGGATTACCTTAACTCAACTCAACCGAACTATCCGGTCATTAGCAAGACATGTAAGTCCAAAATAAATTAGAATGGATTATTCAAAATCGCTTTACAAGAACGAGAATTACGAGTATTAATAACGTGGATGGTACGGGAGACACATCCAAATCAATCTATGAGATTACAAGGTTGTTTGCAACAGTTTATATTCTTATACAGTAGCTAGGTTATGCTGATTTGTAAACAGTAGTGGTATAGTTAATTGAAAATTGTGCTAAATTGGCAAGTTTCTAAGTTTATGCTAAGTTCGTGTAATATACGGGAGCAATCTAAAGTTTACCAAAATACCTATAATCTGATATTTTGCCTAATACATTAAAAATCATAACATGAAATTCGTGGAGGTATACACAAGAAGATCCTAATGTGTAGATTAAATTCGAGGCACCAATAATAAGACGCAGGTCGAACAATAAACTGGATTAAATCGGAGCTTGGGCGATTGTACAGCAGTTCGCAGGTGTATACGAAAACCTGTCGAAAACCGCGAGGCAGCCACAGGTGATCTGCGCCAGGTGAGTGGTTCTGCACTAAGGCCATCGATATGCATGTATGGTAACGATGAGGCTCAAGAGTAAATTGGACTCCGACTTCTTGCAAATTCGGAGCCCTAGACGAGGAAGCCGCAGTACGGGGAAAAAGGGAGCTAAAATTAATTACAACACAATAGAATCTAGACGTAAGACACAAAAAGGAAGTTTAGGCATACCTCTTCGATGTTCCGCTCCTAACTTTGCCGAAGTGAAACCATGTGCTTGATGCATATAAATCCAAAACGATGTCTAATTTTGAGAAATTCCCAAAAATCTACCTCAACGGGACGTCATCCAAACATTCCGCTCAAAACGGGACCAAAAACGGGAATTCTCTATGTAAAATTGCTAGTGAAAAGCCTAGATCCATGGTACGTGTCACAAACATAAATCTTTCTTCATCAAAGCATGGAGGCGAAATGGACGAAATGGGCTGATAAGACCCAAAATTTTGGGAAAAGAAAAAGTATTAAGTATGCAACTAAACTAGCACGAAAATCAAAATTAAATAAGAATATTTTCATCTATTGAAACTCTAAAAATAGACTGAAATAGACTCAATTAAAACGTAGGCAAAAAGATAGCTTTAACTAAAATAGGGCAAATAATTACAGAGATATTTAAGCAACCAATTAGCTCATAACACACTTTAGATCTTTGTTTTCCCTTTTCTCTAGTATTTTCCTTAGGTTTAGCTCATCTCTTATATAAATTATGGTTGAAATTGGATAGTCGATATTTTCAAGATGTTTCCGATATTCAAAAAACAGTGATGGGCGAATTAAAGAGTCGCAGGACTGTAACGAACGACTGGTCGATGGAATAATGTTGTAGGTAATTTGTTTTTCACGGCAGCAATTCAAAAGAAAACTCTTTTCATCCAAGCCAGCAGTTCGGAAAGCTTTATTGCTTTATGCTAACCTCAAATCTTCTTTTTTTCTTCGCCTTACTAAAGGAATAAAGCTCTATAAAATATTGGCTCGGATGAAAAGTATTGAATGCCGTGAAGAACGAATCCCAATCGCATTCCATGTGGAACTGACGAGTATTTAGAAGAAGGAGTATAGAAAGTGTTCTAAATGCCTGCATAAACATTGATATAAGTGTGCAGCTTTAAAAGGCTTATATTTTGAAGGAACGAAATATTAAATGTATATTTTCTATACCACTTTGCTATTATATTTTTATTTCCAGAAATTAATTTCTTTATCTCACATATTTATATCTTAGCCGATAATTTATTATGTAGGCTTATCTAGTACTCAGCCCGGTACAGAATAGTTGATACGTAGATGGCTTTATTGATATGCATATTTCTTTATATTTGTAGTTTGTAACACATTAAAATCCAACTACGACATGTAAGAAGACCAAAAATGCACATGTTTGAATTTAGTGGGCTATGTTTTGCTCCATATGCGTAGATGTTTATGTCGACAAGCCAATTTGGTACAATCGTATAAAATATTAAAATTCTTTGTGGACGCCACTGAGATGATTAAAATTGACCTAAAGATGGGACGACGCTTTCCATTCAGAAGGAGGCGTCCGAGGCGTTCTGAATAAATCTTACTTGCTCCGTGAACTCATTCTACTTTCACTGACTTTATGTATATCTCGCTTCTAAAGGCAGCATCTTGTTATACAGAACGCAGGTAAACACAATGTTAAGTCATATTAAGCAGGTGAAATAATTAGCAGACAGCCGAGGCTGGCCCGTCATCAAGCGCATTACAGGATATTACATGTCGGTTGTAATTCAGCCGACGCATTAGTAAGACTTTCAGTCTTGCCATAAGGGAAAAACCTCAAAACTTGGGTGAATACGCACATAAAACAGAGAGAGTTTGAATTAGAAACGCAAAGTACTACACATATTATACCTACGAGGGAGACCTACCTAGTATGCACATGGTCAAGGAGTAATCATAACCGAAAGCAATTGTTTAACAATATTGACATCAAGGTGAAGCTAATCTGCAGCTTGCAGCGGTCACATTTGAAATTGCAGCTCATAAAGAGTTAAGATGCTGCTGTTAAAAGGCTGACACCTGTACTGAGGAAAAATTGGTCAACCGGTAAGGTAATTCGGCCAAATATGAAAAAAAAAACGCCAACGTATTCCAAATTCAGGGTGATGCAAAAATCGTTTTTTTGGATTCGAACTGCATCTTGGGCAACTTAGGTAAATACAAATGGATCTCCAAAAGGTTTGAGTACTAAAAAAGTTAGAATTGTTTGGCAATAAACCGATACGCTTTTAGAACATCTTGTAATGTAGCATGATGTGTGAATGCTTAATTAATTCAATATCTAAAGGGTATCATGTGATAACAGTTGGTGATAGATTACTGGTAGTAGTAGCAATAGGCAACCAAGTGTTTGTTTACTGCAAGTGATAAAACTTCTTTAATTTTGAATAATCTACGTTTAATAAGTCACGTTAAAGGGCCAACTTTCCTTTAATTGTGAGAGTAATATTGTATATTTGGTACGTGATAGCAAGACAGCCTTCTTCACGATCAAATTTGACCAAAGGTCACAATTATTATTCATATTATAATTTCAAGATTGTTTGAAACCATTTGAAGTGGTAATTGGTACTTAAACCATCAGTAAGTGAAAGTGAGAGTGATTGTGGCATGCTGTACTACCGTTTATCAAGGTATTAAGAGGTACGAAGGCTCCAACGAGCTATTTTGGGTCTTCAACAACTCAAGGGAGGTGTTTGACGACTGCCAATCAGTTAGGAGTTGATAGAAAATACACTCAAGGTACAAGTGAGTCTTCGTGAAGATTAGTGTATTTTTATTAACAAGTTTGGTATGACAAAATTAGTGGAAAGCATTGTAATTTAGGTTTAGAGCTCAATTTAAAATATTACGTTTTCTAAATTTGCTTTGATTCGGGTATTCGACGTTTTCGGCCATTATAAGTAGAAATTATATAATTTTGGTCTAGGTATCTGTAATTAATTTGAACCTCAATTTGGAAAAAGTTATTTGATTAAACAATTTGACAACATTTAGTTTTGATTCATTGTAATGTCAAACCAAGCATAATAATACAATCTAACTTAAAAGAAGGTTCTATTAAAGGTACTAAGAAGTGTGATTGACAAAGAAGTCAATACAATAATAATTTTGTAATTCAGAATTCAATTATAAAGAGATTCATTATTATAGCTTTTACTCATTCAGCTGAGGAAGATAGATTCTTATTTGCTCAATAAACTGAGTAGCCGAAGTAGTTTTAAATAATAGTCAAGTGACATAATTTCAATCATATATTTTCATAAGTGCGATATGTCAATTTTGAAAGTAATTCAAAAGCAACAAGGTAAGTGCTTAATACATTATTCTCGATACTACTTCTGTTAACTAAGCAATAGGGTAGATATCAAATTTACTAATTGTAATAACCGTTAGAAAAAGGGTTATACAACAGTCTTCACCTACGGGGCGTGATCATTGGCGTGCAATTGAAATTGGAGAGAGAAAACAATAAAACAACAACAAATGTCTTGTTTCCGTTCTTAATTTCTTGGTCCATTGTTGCATTTCTGTTAATGAATTGTTTCCATTTTTAAAGGGCTTAGCAGTATGGCTACTTTTTTATTTTCTTCCTCCTTTCGTATATTTTTTGTACATGTAAACATGAATGTGCATTCTGATATTTCTTTTCAGAGGTTAATTAATTTCAATTCTGAAGTAATAATATCTTTCAACATACATTTACATGCTATGGAAGATCTCTTCATGGAATAGTTAGATGATTTATGCCTCTACTTATGGCTGTACAGCAGAACATTTTAATATTGTTTTTCGTTTTATTCTTGGACTACTTATTATAGACTGACAGTCTGTTACCAACTACACAATGTATAATTTTGTAAGTCCTTTTCACCAGAACACCTAATAGTTGGCTAGGCTAACCTGTTGAATTCAATTAAAGAATACTCTTTTACAGGGTTCACGACCACCATGTTTGTACGATGGCCGGAGAGCGTAAGATGAAATTAGAGTCCGGGCGTGAGGTTTGAGCTGGGATTACAAAATGAAACGCTTTATTTCTCGGCTAACCGCTCTCGATATTGCTCTAAACTGGCTAAATGACAAGAAATGTAAGGAATGATCCAATGTTATAGTCACAAGCGATTATTGTGGGATTATTTATACTTCTAATATTGGAAGATTTAAAGATGGCTTAGGCCTTAAGACATGCCACAGCTTTACTAGGATGGGTTTAACAAGCTATACATTACAATGATATTACGTGCAGAAAAAGATAAGGTAAAAGATAATCGACTAGTCAGGAGTTGTAGTATGATTAAGGGTTATTTTTTTACATTAAAGCCACTCTGATTGACATTTTGTTTTTTCTCATGTAAAATCTGCTGGGTCTAATATATTCAGACAATAAATAGAGTAAAATAAAATTAAAGCGTTCTTCAGCACTTTGTAAAAGCAATCTTTCTTTTCATAATAATGTTCTTATGTATCCACTATGATGATAATATATGCTTCTGGTGAAAATAGTCTCGGAAATTAAGATAATGTTTCGAAATTGTTATCTGGTTCGTGATGAGTTTCCCTCCTACAGCTTTTCAGTCGTAATCAGCGACTCCTTTTGAGGTCCCTTTCATGCGCATTTACGAGCAAAGTAGCTGTCCTATTAAGCCCTAACCGCTAACTTCATCTTCCAAATTTAAGAAAATAGGACTGTATAATGTAATGCTAACGTTTATTAGGTTTTCTATCGTTAAATTGGATTAGTGACGACCTCGTTCACCTTCGCATTTGTTCCTTTGTTTTCTCAGCTTATTTCATTATCTTTCATGATATCCACCTTGCGGCAAATTAAATTGTAATTCCAGTTGTATCTCTTTCTGACAGTGCATTCCATAAAGTTAGCAAACATTGTGAGTTATCAGTAGGTAGCACGAGTTTTCATGTTTCTCCTTCACGCGTCATTAATTTTTAAGACAGGACATAGCATCGTTATAGAAAATTGCACTTTTAATCCTTATTGGTTTTACAACAAAGTAATTGCATTTCCAAATCTGCTGCAAGGATTTCAAAGAAATTAAATTCTCAAATTCTGTGTTGATGCCTAGGAATTGGCCAACTGCACAATCTGCAACATTCCTTCTAAATTCCGTTCGTTGTCGATTTACCTGGCTGCTTTGTAATGGCAAGTGGGTGGAGAACCTAATTTATTCCCAAGTAAACGCAAAAGAATTACTTCGCCCAATAAATGCGCCCCGTGCAAAGGGAATAACCGAGTTTCCGTCATTTCGGATGCATGTGGAGCAAGCACGCGTTTACACACAAAAACGGAATTTAGACTGGCGCTGTGCACTGCGAAATAAATTATTTATAACTCAATTATTACACGTGCCCTTTGAGCCGAATTCAAGGAAGCCCATGCAAATTCCCACTCATCTGTCTTATTTCTCAGCGATCATTGTCACTCGCAGCGATAAAAGTTTACGGACGCTGCGAGATGGGAAAATGAAACAATGAGGGCAAATAAAACAAGATCATGTACGATCCCCCGGGCGTACAAAAGCCCCAAATGGTGGTCATTCGGATTTGGGCCGCAGATGCCGCGGGAATCGCAATGGGCCCCATTGAAGCCCGGCTGCAGCCGTAAAAAGTCTTCAGCGAGACCATTAAAATCTTCGGGGGAGGACTGCGCCCGCTTTGAAATGGAGGCGAGTGATGAGTGATGACGGCCTATTTTCCAGCACAATGTCGAGCCTATTCCCAGGATGCGTGTTTCTCATTACTGGGGTCCAAACTTGAAACAATACGGGATAAGCAATGAGTAATTCATGCCAAGTGAAACACAAGTGCGCGACTTCGATTCCGATCGACGTGCAGTTTGACGAACAGGCGAGGAATTCGAAAGCTCCTGCAATAAAACCATGAAATCTATATAAAGCAATAAAGCTTTCAGCAAGCCATAGTTCAATAAAGCGAAATAGCGAGTTTAAGTGGAAACAGTACGCTCCAATCATATCAACTGAAAATGAGGGAACGAAATTTAAAAACTTCACACAGCAGTGCAGGTTTATTGCATCGCTAAAAGCTCCCTCGATATATTGGTTTTTATATTCGGAATAACTACAATTCAATTTAATTTTATAAGTCACTACTCCATCGTCGTATTAAAACCTTTACGTGAATCAAGAGCAATGTTTAGATCACTCGAATTTTAGGAATATTAGAACATGTTACAAAACGAAAATTCTGCCACTATTCAGCATAGCTGGAAGGGGTAGTCATAGCCTAAAAGAAAAGGCTTCCTTACTTAGGTAAAGCAAAACTGTACCTTGGTGGCGTGAAGACAAATCCGTATAATTTATTTGGGAACCCACCAGGAAGACTGCCCTTCGGCTTCAGATGTACTTATCTTACAGAATATAACTTACCTTGCTTGGGAATTTTCTGGAAATGTACCTTACTTCAAAGGTTCGCGCACCGGCTCTTCGCTTTACAAACTAAATCATAGAGCATGAAATCTACGACGAATATTTTGAAACAACACACCTATAAATACATTTCCCGACGGTCACAACTGCATGCTAAAACCGCAATAAAACATTCCTAAAACGACCTGCACCTTGTGGCGCTAATTCATCACATGAATTACTTAACTAATAAAGCAAATTTGCCTGAACTGGAATCAGTAATTAACAGGCGGCAATAGATACAAGAATGTGGAAAGTTAAATGCAGTATTGGCGTGTCGGGAAAATTTCGGATTTGACGGAGCAAAAAATTGACAGCTAAACTTCAAGATTTGTTAACGTGTGTTAACCAAGAATAAGTTTTCTAGGCCTGCGTCGACTTTCTGAATAAAAAATATGCACCGGTAGTTCAAAGGGTTACTACGGGCAGATCGGCGTTGATCCGTCCACGTTGCAACGAGCAACGTAGCAGGGCTGCTTCGGATTAAGACTGTCAGTCCACAAGGTGTTGACACGACAATATGAGGTTGCCTTAAAAACCCTACCCGCGGGTTGGAATGCATTTCTACTGAACAATAACAGACAGGTATCGGAATTTTATATCCTATGACCCAAAAAAATGCCAACATTTGGCCGATAAGACCCAAACCAGCCGAATTGCTTTAAAGGTTAATTTCGTGTCATCTAACATGCTGCTTGCCCTCTTTTTTCCTAGACTTTACTTTCTAAAAGTTGCTTTTCTCCATAGCCAGTTGTATTGCTTTAGTTCAGCCATTGAGTGGTTTCTCTCTTTTTCTTCTAGCATTGTCTAATCTTTCTCACATCTCGAAAAGTGCACGATCTTTCCCTTTTCTTGCCAATAAAGGCTATACCGCAATAGCTACTTCTTCTGTGTCGTGTTCCTTATATTTTATTATATTTCCATAATAGATATGTACCTCGATATTGCTATTTCTTTATTAAATCAGAACCTGAATGGAAAAATTGCATTAACACCAAAAAACTCAGCCATCTTAGAGCGGCATTAATCATGAATTCCATAATTGATAGTAACTTTACAGAATTTGGAACTGGTGATAGACCTCTCAATCTGCTTTCACGAGAACTCTTGCACGATTGATTACCGATATTCAACATGCTGATAACTACGCGATAGTATTCCATTCCGCTCAACTTAACGCAGTTCTGCAGTTCATCCTAGGATTCTTCTCTCTAATGTCATGTGGGCATGAAGCAGTCTTCCATTTGGTTCAGCTAGGGATACTTAAGTTCGACAAACAGGGGGTTATGCAAATTCACCTTTTTGTTTGTTTGTTTGTTAATGGACAAACGTCTAGGCATGCCAAGTACCGGGTACTTTGGACACCGACTGCTGGCGTCATGTGGTCAAAATCTTACTTAGAATTTTGCCGAGGATAAGTAGTTCCAACCCTAGCAAGGTATCTTTTACATGCTGCACACCGTAGTAGCATGAGACCCATGGCTTTACATCACTTCCGAATGATAGCACTCTGTAGAGGCTTTCATCCGCATTTTTTTATTTTTAAAACCTTACCGGGACCGGGAATCGAACTCGCGATCTTAGATCAGTAGTCAGAATGCTAAGATACCTACCCAGGCGAATTCGCTTGTTGCTGCTTCCCACCTAAATCACCTGCGGTCAGTTAAATCCTGCGCCTTCGTTGATGGACTGGGCCCTCTCAAAGTCTTCTCCTGGAGCAGCGTGAACTTTGTAGCTATGGCTGCTTGACGGTGGTGTTTCGATTCTTGAGGTTTTCAATTTAGTTTTCATCCAGGAGCCTCCTGGGTCTCTTTTTTATAAGTTTTTGGGTCTCCTCTCGAGTGGCGATGGTCCAGAGATGCAGCTGGACTGCCGTGTCGAGTTTTTGAAACGTGTTATTTGCCAGTCCCACGCAGAACTGATCATTCGAGGGCATTGCGAGTTGTGGTCATAACTCCTCGTTGGTGACGTACTATGGGGCGCCGGTGATTGTTCTCATACATAATGTTCTGTATTGCTTCGATTTTCTGACCATGTGGCTTCGTGTACCTCCTTGTTGGAACCAAATGGATTCTGTGACGGAGATAGTTTCCCACAAATTAACACACGTGCTTAACAGAAACTCACATTCTAAACCCGTGGCCGCTTTTTCCTGCAATTATGTGGTCATCTATGCCAGAGGGTTTTAATATACTTAAACTTTTTAACATTCTTAATTAAATTTCAGAAAAATGTCCCTGTTCTGCAGTGAAGTCATATCTACCAAGTGGGGCATTACTATTATATAAGAAAATATTCTTTCCAAACATCTGATGAGCCACGTATGGCTTCCCTGAGTATTCCAACTAAGTAATAATTCACATGATTCTGACAAGTAAATAACAAGAAAATTGCAGCCCTATTACCATAATGTCTATAAAACCTTTAAACATTGTTTGCACGAAGACCTCGATTTAGCTTGAATAGTTTTGAAATAACAAGGCCGGTTTCATACATTTAGTTCGCACTGTATATATATATTGAAATAATAATAATAAAGCAGCTTCATAATAATGTTCATAAAAGGCTATTGATTGGAATAACTTCGTTTTATCATTAGAATTTCTATTCCCTACAAGGGTATTAGCAGTTCCTTAATAAATAGTCCATTTGTGGTTGCAACTGTAATTCAAATTAATCGAGGTTATTCTGTTAGTCAAGCTCTTTCTGAAAGAAGTAAATATTATCATAAAAGAAACATAAGTTTAGTCCTTACATATTTTGTTGTATAGAAGGGTTAATATCATCATATAATTGGAGAATTACCGTTTGGGTCCCGGTTGTAGAATATAGGCCCAGAGAATCCCCTGCCTGTCGTAAGAGGCGACTAACTGGGGCACCTGTCCTCTATCTTTCCTAAATACCTCAAAATCCCAAACTTCCTATTTTCCCTAACTTATCCTTCCAATTCACCAACCCGCTTGGCAGGCGTGGTGTCTTACATTGCCACACACCTCCTAAAATTAAATATGAACTAAACGCCATCAGAGGAAAGCTCCAACCGACGGAAAATACTGCTTTTGGGGCTAAATATGTGCGAAATCGTGATTCTGAAATTAGGCGATGGAGCCAAATAAAGAACTAAAAGGGCTTAGCCTACGGGCACGCTGCCCTAAAGCCTAGGTGACTATTTAAAATACCAAAATGACCTAACTAAAGGCGTGAAATGCGATTAAGCATCTGCGACAGCAAAATGACTTAACACTCCCCTTACTTGAAAGAGAGTTCCCCGAAGTCTCTTAAAAAAACAACGAGGCATTTTGCGACAACGTAACGAGAACTCAAACGAAAACGCAACAACGAAAAACGAACGAAACAAAAAAAACATTCGATACGATAGAGTGCACCCCCAAAGGGATTACGCACACTGGCCACCAGATAGGGTGCAAAGGTGGGAAGGGAGAAGAGGAAGAAGAAAGACTGGATACGCCAGTAGAAAATACGTAAATTGTTTGGGTCAAAATCGGGTAAAATAGGTCTTACACCTGTGGACACTTCCGACCAACCGTTCCAAAAGAACACAGGGAGGGGGGGGGGTATAGAAATGGAAGTCCAAAGTCCCACCCAAGGGTTACCTGAAGAGGGCACGCTGCGCGTCACGAGATCGGTGCATTGTGTGGATCCCACAACTGGTATGAGTACCCAAGAGAAGAGGATGAACCACCAAAAAAAAAGGGAAATGGTTGTGACAGAAACTGTCAAAATAGTCATAATCAGTAAACTCAGTCCACCGAAATCCTCAATCAATGTCGGTGCCGGAGCCAAGTCGACCATTAAACCGCAAAGCGCGAGCTCGAAAGTGACTCCAACACCGAACACCAAAAGAAAATCCGGAAGAACCAAGTCTCCAAGGGTGTAGGCGTTCGATGACGCATGCCCAATAAATCCTTTTCAGAACTCCGTGCGGCCCAAAGGGACTACCTTACTACGACGGGGTCCGCACGAAACAAAATGAACAGAAACACGCTCTCTTTATGTAATCCCACACAGGTGGTTGAAAATGGCGACGGCCAACGGTACGGTAAAAGAGCGCTAGGCCACGAAAACAACAGGGCATCACTACAAAAAAAGTCAAAAACCTTTAGACACTCAAAATCTTTCCACTCAAGAAACCTCATGCGGACAGCCGTGCACTGCCGCCACACAAAGCTCAGAAGCTTCAACGAAACTGTTCACAAAGAACACGATACTTAACAACATGACGTCATCAGACAAAAAGGGTACGGTAAATGACAACAAAACGTCAACAGGTACGAAACATTCCGACCAGCGGTAAAAGCTCGTTAAATGCTAACGGTAAGTGTACAAAACACTGCGATAACTGTTAGGGGTGTCCACGAAGAAGTCGGTAAACCAGGTTGGGCGGTACATGATAATAATGAGTATGAGATAAAGGCCAACGAAAATAACTACACCAAACCAACTAAGAAGATGGCCTGAGGGACGTAATAACCGCACGAGCGAATCTCCCCAAGCACACTAACAACACACCAAAACTTATCAACAAACCAAGACACGGTAATGAAAGTGAAAATGAATTCCAACCTGCTCACCAAAAATCAACGCGACACGACACCAAACGATAGCAAAAAAAAAAAATTGTCAAAATCGGTAATCATCAACGTCAAAATCGATAAACCTCGCTAACGTGAACGTCAAAATCGATAAACGTCAGTTCCGTACAACAAAAGTGTCAACTTAGCCCAAGGCTAAACAATGTAAGCGACAGGGAATCGAAACTCCCAACTAAGCCTTCGAAAAGACTTAAAAAAAACAAGGTCGGTACCTTCACTCAACCACATCTGGTACTAAATCCGACTAATACGGGATAAAATCTGCACTGAATGCAACGAAAGATCTCGGTAGTATGAACTGGCTAAGAAAAACAAGAAACGACGGTAAAAATGACGAAAAAGATACTCAAAATATAAAAAGACATAGAAAAACACAAAAAGAAAACTAAAAAAAGGCGATAAACAACAAGAAAACACAAAACTACAAATAGAAAATAAGAAAAGACAAGAAAAAACATAAAGAAAACAAGAAAAGAAACGTAAAGACAAATGACAACTAAGAAAAAACATGTACACGGTCAAGAAAACTAATGAAAATAAACTAAGAACAGGAAAAGACAAGAAAAGACATATAGAAAACAGAAGAAAACAAGAAAAGACAAATAGAAAACAAGAAAAGAAGCTCGGTAAAATATTCTACTAAGAAAAAAAAACGGTTTACCAGTCCATACCACTTCGAAATGACGAAAAAAAACACATTTGTGACAACAATATAAATAATAACAGACAACAATGAACATCAACGTCCCACGTTGTCGCGCCAAAATTAGCCTGTTACGGTTTTAAAAGAACTTTACGACACCCACCCAAGGTGAGCATCGCACCACGGAATCAGTCCTGAAAAACTGGCACACTTGCCCTGAAATCGGTTCGAAATAGGCTAATAGGCCACGGCTGGAACGCTCAGGGAGTCGGGCGTGAGTCACACGATACGTTCTGGGCAAGCGTGTTGTGGCATAATATATACAGGGTATGTCGAAATCATGAGGGCGCCACCAAGCCTGTCTTAACCCGGCTAACCGGGCCTGGACGGTTAAACGGGAGCGAAGCATGCACAAAACTCCGCCGATAGGATTACTCAAGAGTTGCAAGGTCAGATAACAATTTCGGGATTGCCTTATGCAAGGATTGTAATTAGGTGTCAATCCGACCGCGACTACGCAGCTGTCTTACCCACCTGTCCACTCAGAGCTTCCTCGTTCCGTCGTACAATAATCAGTACAATAAAGGGGCGTCTATCTGTAACAGAACATGCACAAGCCGAAACAAACAATAGTTCCCTTAACTAACCAATCATATATTGAACTTCGGGTTACAAAGGGGTAGCAGAATGCGTCGCCCTGTATCTAAACTTAACCTATAATTAAGGGCACCAGCTGGCACGCGCGCTCTAAACTTAACGACAGATGTTGAACATTAGTGAATAGCAATGAGCAGGAATAGGTAGCAATGAGTACAAACATGTACGTGGCCTTAGGCGGCGGGCAGCGACGATTTACATTAGCATTCGCGGCATGAACAGTCTACAAGTCTGAATGAATGCACTGGCGCAGTAATGAGTAGTAATGAGTACAAATATGCACGTTGCCTTATGCAAGGGCAGCGACGATTTATCTTAGCACTCGCGTTCACAGCGGTAATCAGGTTAAAGACACATACCTTAGTGCGTAGGCGGCGAGGGAGCCTGGTACAGTTGAGTTGCGACAAGCTGCAATCGTAGTTGGCAGGTACCTTCGATGCTACAACGGCGAAAGGGGGTGAATGCACAACCGCCTCAATGGCGACGGGAGACACGTCAAGACGCGTACAACGGGACGACGAAAAGGAAGAGGCCACTTTCGTTCTGCTGAACCAAATCCTCGTAGGTCGAGATGAAGGGGGCACGACCCCTCACTTACGGAAGCAGGAACTGGGCTCCAAAAACACCCACGCTACGCCGAAGACAACTCGAAAAACTCCGACTCACAACCACCACACAAGCGCTCTCTGCCACGGGCTGCGGACCACTGCCGCTTAAGGCGAAACAGTCTATCACAAGATTGCTGAAGCAGCACTTGACGGGAAAAAGGGCTGACGCCCCCGCCAAGGGCGGAAGCGTCGCACGAACTCACACACACTATCCGACCTCTTACTTGTTTGACGGCTCTCGGCTGAATGCCACGAGGGAAGCGTTGGCAAAAGGTCACCTTGGCCGTGTCCCGCCACGTGACTAAACCACAGCGAATCGCAAGGCGATAGAATGAAACAAGCCAATGCGGGCCACGCTGGTATCACGCCACCACCGCGTGCTATTCGGAATTCGGAAAAACGCCATCAGAGGAAAGCTCCAACCGACGGAAAATACTGCTTTTGGGGCTAAATATGTGCGAAATCGTGATTCTGAAATTAGGCGATGGAGCCAAATAAAGAACTAAAAGGGCTTAGCCTACGGGCACGCTGCCCTAAAGCCTAGGTGACTATTTAAAATACCAAAATGACCTAACTAAAGGCGTGAAATGCGATTAAGCATCTGCGACAGCAAAATGACTTAACAACTTTTCGAATTTAATAAAAAATAGACCCCAGGTGAGTAGAGATCACTCAGACTCTCACACTGCTGATACTGCAGTCTGCCCCATGGATTCTGGGGGGAGCATAAATTCGATTAAACAAAAACGTCAAATACGTAAGAAAAACGATATATATAGGAACATATAACATAAGAACACTACGAACTGAAAAACACTTCGAAGAGTTAGAAGAAGAATTGAAACATGTCAAATGGGACATAATTGGTTTATGTGAAACTCAACTACCTGGTGAGAAAACTAGAAATTTAAAAGCTGGAAACGTGATATACCAGAAAAATTCACAAACGGCCCATAGTACTGGCGGAGTAGCTTTTATAATAAATAAAAAATTTAAAAATCAAATATTAAAATACTGTGCTATATCCGAAAGAGTAATATACGTTATCATCAAACTGACCAAACGATACAACATGCAGATTATCCATGTGTATGCACCAACCAGTACAGCGCCAGATGAAGATATAGGAATCTTGTACGAAGACCTATTAAAAGCAAGGAAACAGGAAAATACACACTATACCATCATTACCGGAGACTTTAACGCTAAGATAGGTCAAAATACTACCGATCAAGATAACGAGTACATCGGAGAATTCGAACTGGGAAGAAGAAATAATAGGGGCGATATACTTCGTGATTTCATTTGCGAGGAAAAGCTGTACTGTTTGAACACTTTCTTTAAGAAGACGCTACAACGCAAATGGACATGGATAAGCCCGTGTGGAAAAATAAAGAATGAAATTGATTTCATCCTAAGTAATAACAAACGTATTTGCAATGACGTTTCAGTACTAAATCGCTTCTAAACAGGGAGTAACCACAGGTTAGTTCGAGCAAAAATAAATATAAATCATAAATCGAAAGAAATAAGCTGATGTCTAAACCCAAATTTCCAACTTCGGCAGACCTCGCAAAGAACAACTGGAAAATAAATTAAAATCATCTAACTTAATAGAAATGGACAGAGAAAATTTGTCGAATAAGATTAAATCAGACATCCAAACAACAACAAAGAAACTTTGTACTCGAAGAAACACACAAACAGTAAGCAAATTACAAACAGAAACAATAACGCTAATCGAAAAAAGACGTCAAACGAGCAGAGACTCCCCTACATATAAAGAGCTTAACAAAACAGTTAAAAAGAAAATACGGAAGAATATTAGAACATATAGAACAAAAATAATACAAGAAACTATTAAAGACAATGCAAACATGAAAGTCCTTAGAAAGGAACTGGCGTCAGGAAAACAAATAATAACTAAAATGAAAAATCAACTAAGTGTCCTAATATCAGACCAGAAAGATATTGCTAAAATAGTAGAATACACAATTATATAGTTCAACTGCGAACCGCAGGTTGCAAAACCATTAGTTGTGAATGCAGGTTCTGAAGAAATTCCATATATTACAACATCGGAGATACATATAGCACTAAAGCAGATGAAGAACCGGAAATCACCTGGAGAGGATAAAATAACAAGCGAAATGTTAAATATGGGAGGAAAAGCACTAATAGAAGCCCTAAAAATACTTTTTAACAATTGTTTGGATGAGGGAAAGATACCAAGCGAATGGCAAAATGCAAACGTTGTCTTAATATTCAAAAAGGGAGATTACACCAATATAGAAAATTATCGCCCCATAAGCTTGCTTTCGCACATGTATAAATTATTTGCACGTATAATAGCTAATAGATTAACATATAAGTTCGACTGACGTCAACCAGTTGAACAAGCAGGTTTCCGGAAAGGTTTCAGCACTTTAGATCACATTCAAGCTATGAAGTTATTAATAGAGAAGACCAACGAATATAACATCCCAATCCATCTAGCTTTCGTAGATTTTCAAAAAGCTTTTGACTCTGTGGAGACGTGGGCATTTCTAAGAGCTATGGATGATGCCAGAATAGACTCGATATTCACAACTAATTAAAAACATATATGAATCTGCATCATTTCAGATTCAGCTAGATCAAGATAATACCACCAACAAAATTCAGATCAAGAGAGGTATTCGCCAAGGTGATACAGTGTCTCCACAGCTTTTCACTCTAGAGTTGGAAAATGTATTTAAACGTCTACCATGGGAGCATAAGAGAATTAAGATCGATGGCTGCTATCTAAACCACCTACCATTTGAAGACGACATTGTTCTTATAAGTAACGATCTAGATGAGTTGAAAACAATGTTGCAGCAACTGAGTCAAGCGTCGAGTACAATAGGCCTAAAGACGAACAATACAAAAACAAAAATAATGAGTCCAAACAACCTCCAAATAGAAATAGATGGACAAACAATAGAACATGTCGATCACTATGTTTATCTAGGACATGAAATAAAGCTGGGAAAAGAGAATCAAACAACAGAAATTTCAAGACGGATTGGTTTGACTTGGGCTGCTTTTGGCAAACTGAAGCATATATTTGAAAACCCTAAAGTTCCTTTCAGTTTAAAACGCAAAGTGTATGAGACATGTATATTGCCAGTTACAACTTACGGTCTTGAAACCGCAACACTGACCGATAAAAGTGCAAATAAATTGAGAGTGACACACAGGGCACTGGAACGAAGAATGTTGGGAATTAGCTTGAGACAGAAGATTCGAAACGAGGAGATTCGAAACGAGGAGATTCGAAAGAAAACGAAAATTACTGATGTAATGCACCGCATAGCACAGCTGAAGTGGCAATGGGTGGGACATGTCGCTAGACAGGACCCAAACAGATGGACAGCAATACTTGCCCACTGGAGACCGAGGTTGACCAGACGCAGTGTGGGAAGGCCACAAAAGAGGTGGCTAGATGATATCAAGAAAACGGTGGGGCGACACTGGTTACAATTAGCACAGGACAGAGGTGAATGGAAGAGTGCAGGAGAGGCCTACGTTCAGCAGTGGTCGGATAAAGGCTGACTATGATGATGATGATGAATTGGAGATAGGGGCAATTGTGAACTGTTATCCCAAAAAGTGTGATTAATAATAAATACAAAAGTCATAAAGATTAAAAATTCAAATCTGTAGTATCGATTGGTACAACTAAAGTTTTTGGCAGGTATTTTAAAAATGACAAGAACAATTCCGGGTGTAAGAATTAATTAATTCGATTGACACAAGTTGAATTTTAAGCCGAATTAAATAGTCAATTTGACATGATACAATACTGGTATGTACAATTATATAATGTCATACTCATAACTTTATGGTCCCCGGTGGTGTAGCTTGAACAAGCGTCCACGTTCGATCAACAGAGTTAAGCAACGCTCTCTCTGGTCAGAACTTGGATGGGAGTTCCACGGCTGCTTCTCCCTCGTGGTACGGCTGCCACGGAAAAAGGTTGGTCCCGGTTGTCATAATAACATCATGACAGTCGTTAGTGGGGTTGGAAGTCCCCATCAAATGTACAGTGACTCCTATAATTGGCCTAACGGCTGTTGGCGGAATGCAGAATAAAATTTAAAAATTTAAATAAATAGTGCCATGTAGAAGAAATAAGTGTAAAATCAAAAAAGACTTAGTGAATGCAAGTAGTAATACTAGACGGGTTCTGGACCAAAGTGTGTCTCTGCGCATGTGTTCTGCGCAGGTTGTTAATAGGGGTGATATTTGCGCGCGCCGGATGTCTGGGACGCACCGGATGTCGCGCAGACGTGTGGGGTATTTTTTTCGAGGTGATTGACCTTAGGGTGACGTCATAGTCTGGGTGGTGCACATGTGGATGACTCATCACAGCATGTGGCAAACATGTGTTATGATGACTCATCGCAGCATGTGGCAAACATGTGTTATGATGACTCATCGCAGCATGGGGGTAAATTGTCTCCTCAGTTGTGTGTGAGAAATTTGCGGGTGATGACATCATTGCTCGCCAGATGTGTTTTCTCTCTAAATACGCCATTTCGGCTGTCTGCAAAATCAGTGTTGCAGCGACACGCGTACTTTCAGCATGTGTGGGGCAAATAGCATTTCAGAATTAAGTTCAAATTCTATAAAGTCAATTAGGAGTGCATTACAGTTGATAAAATGTAGTGATGAGGTTGATAGGTGGATTAAGCTTGTAAATAGAACTATTTTAACTGTTAGGCGGTTTATTCGTGATGGTGGTGGTAAGAATGAAAATCCTTTCAAGTTAGAAGCAAACCTTAGTTTATTAAAGGGACAGCGGCAATTATTAAGAAATTTAAAAACTAAATTAGTAAAGAGAGGATCAGGTGTAGGAGACGAGCGACAGCAAAAGTTAAATAAAAACAAGCTAGTGTGGGAAGACGTAGAATCATGCTTTCATAGTCGAATAAGGACTGGCATCATTGCAAATTTGGGGTATAAAAAGCCTCAAGAATTTCTTTCAAAATCGTATAAAAGTTTTTCAATAAAAATTAAAAAGATTATGAAAAATAATTTAATCTTTAAAGCTAATGTAATATTTAGCGCATATTTTATCAAACCTAGCAGTGGGGAGATAGATTTAAAAACGTTTGCTACTAAAAATGAAAAAATTGATTCTGGTACTAATATAAAACAATGGTACGCAAACTATGTGGAAAATAAACTGTTGACAAAATTAGAAGAGTTTCAAGAACGTGATTCAGGTTGGAGTTTACTCGAGATACTACATTTAAAGGTAAATTTAAATAATTACAGCCCCCTAACGGTAGGTAGTTATATCGACTTGCCTCAAGATATAAAAAATAAAAAAGCTGTAGTTAACGTAAAAAATGATGATCAATATTGTTTTTTGTGGTCAATAGTATCGGCATTACGTCCTGCAGATAATCATTCTGATAGAATATCTTCGTATCCACATTTCAACGAAGTTTTAAATTACGCAGGCCTAGAATTTCCAATAAAATTAAAAAACGTATCAAAATTTGAAAGAATGAATGATTTGCGTATAAATATTTATACTTTAGAAAAGAAAAATAAATATAGTAAAAATATAGTACTGCCGATATATATTAGTAAAAATACACTAATTAATAAGGATGCTATACATTTATTAATGATACCCAACGGGGAGAAGCAGTTTCATTTTTGCTGGATTAAAAATTTATCTAGATTGGTTACATCTCAGATGCATAAGAGAAAATCTCAAACTTTTCTATGCGATATTTGTCTAAATCACTTCGTAACTAAACAGTCGCACATAAATCA
The DNA here is from genome assembly GCA_940337035.1 of Agriotes lineatus. Lineage (NCBI taxonomy): Eukaryota > Metazoa > Arthropoda > Insecta > Coleoptera > Elateridae > Agriotes > Agriotes lineatus. The sequence continues at coordinate 35,717,385 of OW679200.1, read as the reverse complement.
CATTAAAAATTGTAATAGCGTAAATAAAACTAAAGTTAGAATGCCTTACAGAGGCGAATGCATAGAATTTACAAACTATAAATATCAGGAAAAAGTGCCATTTTCAATCTACGCGGACGTGGAATGTATTTTAGAAAAGCAAAACAACCTTGCTATGTCAGCTGAAAATAGTACAGTTTATCAAAAACACACGCCATTTAGTATCGCATATTATTTAAAATGCTCATATGACGACAGTTTATCACGATTTTGGATATATCGCGGTGCTGACTGTATTGAGCGATTTGTAAAAGAATTACAGACTATAACATATCAAGTAAGTGATATATTGAAAAATGTGCAACCTATGAATATTAGTCAACAGCAAAACGAGTCGTTTAAAAAATCAGTATGCTGTTATATTTGCAAAAAACCCTTCTCTGTCAAAGACGTGCGTGTACGTGATCACAATCATCAGACAGGTGAGTTTAGAGGCAGTGCTCACCAACATTGTAATCTTAATTACAAAGATGCTTATTATATTCCTGTTCTCTTTCATAATCTCAGCGGGTATGATGCACATTTTATTATAAAACCATTAGCAAACCTGATTAGGGGAGAGATTAAATTATTACCTATAAATAAGGAAAAATATATTTCATTTACAAAGCATATGCATGGAACAAATATTTATTTTAGATTTTTAGACTCGTTTCGATTCATGGCTAGCAGCTTAGAACAATTGTCTCTAAATTTACCGAATAACCTAAAAATTATTACGCGCAAATTTTGTAAGAGCGAAGAAGAATTTCAATTATTACTACGTAAGGGGATCTTTCCCTACGACTATTTAGACAGTTTTGAAAAGTTGAATGACAATACTCTTCCCGAAAAAACTCATTTTTTTAACCAGCTGCATGGAACAGCTATTTCTGATGAAAATTATGAACATGCGCTGCGTGTCTGGAACACTTTCAATGTGCAAACTTTAGGTCAGTATGCAGATATGTACCTTACTGTCGACGTTCTGCTCTTAGCCGATGTGTTTGAAAATTTCAGAGAAAATTGTATGAAAACATACGGATTAGATGCTTTACATTTTTACACAGCACCAGGACTTTCTTTTCAAGCTATGCTAAAAACTACTAAAGTTAAACTTGAATTACTGACAGATGTAGATCAACTGCTTTTCATAGAAAAGGGAATTAGAGGAGGGTTAGCGCAGTGTTCAAATCGGTACGCTAAAGCTAATAATCGATATATGCATAAAAAATATGTAGAAACTGATCCTGAATCATATATCCTGTATTTTGACATTAATAACATGTACGGCAAGGCAATGTCCGAATATCTACCGTATGGGGGATTTGAATGGGTAAATGATTTAGAAATCTATAATATTGATCACTTAAATATTCCAGAAAATGCTGAAACAGGATATATTTATGAAGTTGATTTAGAATATCCTCAACATTTATTCGAACTTCACAAAGATTTGCCTCTTTGTCCTGATCATTATACGCCACCATCATCGAAACATTCAAAATTAATGACTACATTATTTAAAAAACAAAACTACATAATACATTATCGCAATCTGCAACAGGCTGTAAGTTTAGGTTTGAAAATTGTAAAAATTCATAGAATATTAAAATTTCAACAATCAGCTTGGCTTAAATCGTACATAGATTTAAATACAAAATTACGACAAGCCGCCAAAAATAATTTTGAAAAAGATTTCTATAAACTTATGAATAACGCTGTATTTGGAAAGACTATGGAAAATGTTAGAAAATACAAATCAGTAAAATTACTTTCTAAATGGGAAGGTAGGTACGGAGTCAATGCATACATATCAAAACCAAATTTTCACAGCATTACTATTTTAAATAAAGATGAAAACTTGGTACTCATAGAATTAGATCGGTTGGAAGTAGTTTTTAATAAACCAATATATGTAGGATTTTCAATTCTAGATCTTTCAAAAATTTTAATATACGATTTCCATTATAAATATATTAAACAGAAAATGGCTAATAATGCAAAATTGCTTTACACCGACACAGATAGTCTTGTATATCATTTTACCTCCACGAATATATACGATTTAATGCGAGAAGATATTCACAAATTTGATACAAGCGATTATCCACCAAACAATCCATATAACCTTCCGCAAGCTAATAAAAAGGTTCTAGGTCTAATGAAGGATGAAATGGGCGGAAAAATAATTACAGAATTTATTGGTTTACGTGCAAAAATGTATGCTTTGAAAACACTAGAAAATGATGAGAATGAGGAATTTAGAATTACAAAGAAAGCTAAAGGTATTACCAGAGCTGCTTTGAATAGAATTACATTTGACGATTACAAAGACAGTCTTTTTAATAACGAGACTGTATTTTGCGAACAGCGAACAATTAGATCAAAAACCCGCAATGTCTTTTCTTTAAAACAAAGAAAAAAGGCGTTAGACTGTCACGATGACAAAAGAATAGTAAACTATATTTACACAGATACTTTGCCTTGGGGTTACCAACTGCCAAACACATGAATATAACGTACACATGTCTCTGCAATACTCATTATTTGAATACAATCATGCAGAAAAAACCTTTGACAGTCGTCCTAAAATTCAATGGATCAGGCTAGCCACCTGTCCAGACTGCGGTCGAAGAAGGCTTAGAAAACATGCAAAACACATTTGATAATCGTCATCCTAAAATTCAATGGACCAGGCTAGCCACCTGTCCAGGCTGCGGCTGAAGAAGGCTTATATAAAACACCTTTGATGATCGTCACTCCTATTTTTTCTTTAAAATTCAATGGGTCAGGCTAGCCACCTACCCAGACTGCGGTCGAAGAAGGCTTCACAGCTGGAGGGACTCATACAATTGTATATATGTGTTTACTTACTGCAAATAAACAATTTTTCTGCAATATGTTTTTTATTTTCCTTGCATCTCTAATGTATAAGTAATATGTAAACAGTATAAGATATCTCAGTCTGCACAATGTTGTCGCCGCAGCAAAATTCAAATATACAGTGGTTGAACAAAGATCTGTACGTTAAAAATAAAGAAACCTATAATTATCATTTACGTAATGCTATAGGACGTAACGATTTGCAAACTTTGAAGTATATATTACAAAAAGTTGGTATTGCTATACCTAGTAAAACTCTTATTTGGGCTACACACTTTAAAACTGTTGAAACTGATGTCGTAAGTGAAATTTTAAGAACTATGTTAGATGCTTTCGATGTTATTAGAAAAATTATTAACGAAGTAAGAGGGAGAAAGTTGAAAATTAATAGTGAGACAGATCTTAACTTGGTGCTATCAAAATTATCTCTACACCACACCAGTTCCTACGAGCAGCATTTTCTTATTGAAATATTATTATCATCTGACTCTCGAATTGAATTTGTAGCAGGTGAGCAGCAGCAGCAACAATATCCATATTTTCTTCACGATGCGATCTTCGAGGCAGCCTATTATGCTCGCATCAAGTTTATAGAAGACGTGTTCCAGTATTTGAATACACACCACATAGCTTATATATTTCAACCCAGCGCTGTACATCAGCACAAAGATATTTTTAAATGGCTTGAGGAAAACATCAGAAAAGCTCAAAATGGCGAAGCTGTCGGTTGGAGAACTGGTCCTTGTTCCGGTCCTTGGCCCTCAACAACACCTCAAGACTATATTGATACTTACTCTTTGTTAAGTTCTGTTTCACTCATGAATACATAAGATATTTAATTAAATAAAAAACATGTATGAAAATAAACGTCTTTTATTCAGTACTGTTAAGGCTAAGTTCTGTTTCACTCATAAATAAAACATGTATGAAAATAAACGTCTTTTATTCAGTATTCAGTATATACATATAACTATTATTACCTAATTTTATATTAATTTTTATAGGAGAAATATGTAGCGGTATGGTCGTTGCAGGTAAGCTAAATTCATACTCAGCCTGATATGATGACGGTTGCTGCTGCTGGAGCTGTGATTGTGATGGTCCTGGCGATGGCGGTTGCTGAGGCTGTGATGATGATGACGATTGCGGTGTTGGACAATACTCGCACCCAGAACATGAATAATCGTCATCGTCATCATCTTCGTCGACTACCAGGACTTCATCGACATCGTCAATCGCCGAATATGTTGGCAGCTGCTGCTGCTGAAGCTGTGATTGTGGTTGCTGGGGCTGCGATGATGATGGTGATTCAGGCAACCCCTGTCAATATTCACAACCGCAACATGAATAGTCGTCAACGCCAACGTCAATGGCTGGAGGATCGTCGACATCCTCCATGCCCGACCAAACATGGGGGTCGTCTTGAGGCTGGTGCCACGTCCACGACCCCTCATCGCTGTCGACGGTTGCGGGTGACGTTGACGCCGAAATAGCAGGCAGTTGTTGGCACATTGGACTCATGTTGAATTAATGTTCCTATAGTAGAACAGTTATTCTTATATACATGCAAATTTCCTCCTACTACTCTATACTGCGCAGCAGGAGGTCCAGATTAAGCTTTCGCAGCAGGATGCACATGTGCAGATTAAGTGTCAACTAATGGCAAATAATGCCACTCATTATACCACTTGTGCAAAATGTGTACATTTTGTTTAGCACATTGCACTCTTGTACCAATATGATGGGAACAAAAATTAGCATTATACAGGGTCTTTAATTGCTTTATATTGGGGCAATCTGGTAAATCAATAAATTTTACATTATCAGTTTGTTCACCAATCAACATTTTTTTAATCCATATTCTTTTATCTAATCCTTTGAGAAATATGAAATCATTAGTTTGTATGATCCTCCGGATGTACAGAGATAATTCTTCGTAGGGTATTGTTCCATTATTGTTCCATTCTAGTCCATGCAGATTAGTTGTAAGCCAAACCACCTGATCTTTTAAAGCGTCTGAAAGGTGCTCGTACGGTATCGGTGGTTCTACAATCTGATGGATTGTATCATTTGTATCACTATCATATACAGCTATTTCTTTACAAATAAAGTTGCTATTTTTATACTGAAAACCTTGAATATCAATAAATTTCATCGCAATCACTATTGTTGTTGTTATTGAACGAACAGACAATCTGCAACTAATCGTGCAACATCTAGTTAACTATTTTTATGTCGCTGGTGAAAGGATTATATTTTACTTTTCGATCGAATAAAATCAATGCGTAAGCTGATGTATTTTGCGGTATATCAGTATTGGTTTCGAATTCAAGCCGAATATCTACAGCACCGCCTTTTAATGTCTCATTTTGTCTAGAACAATCTATTACAACCAATGGAGCTATACTTTTGAATTGTACAGGTGTAAGAACAGGTTGATTGTCATGTTCGTAGTAAGACGATTGAAATCCTGCAAACATTTCATACAGTTGTGCATAACGATTGCTGGAAAATTCTAGATTTAAATTATCATAGGGATATCTTTCAGAATTGAGATAAAGTGTAATATTTCTTAAATCGCAAGAATCAAATTGACTCATATTTTTATTATTTTTATTTTTTCTGTCTGTCTGGAAACCTACAATAATGTAGCGTGGAGTTTTTACTTGACTAACATTTTTTATCGCCCAAGTGTGCCGTTTTGTTTGCTGTAATACTGGATACTCATGCAATTCCCAACTTCTAAAATTTATTTCCAACTGACTACTCTGCTCAACGTATTTTAATAATTTTAAACGATTTACATCAGCCACCGAAATATGCGGCACTCTCCAATACACTTTTGTTAATTCTACTTTAAGCTTTTCATCAGCAGTAGCATTAATAACAGCATTTAAATCATGATTGCCTCTAATAAGTACTAATTCTTGTCGAACGTTTAGTAAAATCTTTCTAAAGTCTTCAAAAACTCCCATCAGCATTTCGCAGGGGACAAATATCTGAAAATTGCCTTTTAAGTCAACCAATCCCTCAATAGTTGTTTTGGTCGGAGCCCAACCTGCATTCTCCAAACGAATACTTTGGTTCGAATTATATGATACGTAAGCTTTCATAGTTGCAGTTATACCGACATTTCTCACGCGATCAATCGCTACACCATTAAGTTCATATCTAATTTCATCAAGTAGGTGAGATATGCCTAAATTTACAAATGATCCTGTTGTAGTAGGTTTACTATCTACATTCTTTAACAATTTTCCTTCAAAACATATAACACTGTTGCATGGTAATGTGTACACATCTTGATGTAAAATAGGTATTCGTATTTCATCATTATTATTAAATGTTGTAGAAGAATAGGGTTGGTGCGTATGTTTCTCTGCATAAATAATTGAATTATCTTGAAAAGCTTTTTCAGTAACGTTTAGTACTTCTGAAACCGTCATTTTTATTTAATGATGATGATGAAAAGCAAGCGCTCTTAATATGACAGAGTATTAGAATTTTTCTAATATTAACAACAAAATTTAATTTAATAACGGACCAGATGTTTTCTCTTCTTCCTTTTCCCTTCGCCGTCGTTACTTCTATCAGTTAACTTAAACCCCAAAGATTTTAGGAACAGTTTATTGTCAGATGTTAATCTGTCGACTGCAGGTAGTCTACTAATGTTGGATACAAACTGTTCATCCCTAATATATGTTTGTTGTTGCTGCTGTTTATTTAAAGAGTTGTATCTAACCACCATTTTGTTTTTTGAGATGCAACCTTACCGTGACGGTTTCTCCACAGAAATTGACCAATTTACCATTTTGATCCAGTATTTGTATGACAATGTTATCCATAATTCTCGTATTGATTGGTAGATATATAACATTAGAAGGATTTTCTACAATTTTAAATCCTGGCGGATCTGTAGGGAAAAACTGATGAACTCTGTGTACAGCACTGCTGTTGTGATAAGTTCCAGTTACGATATTACAATCAATACATATAGTATTAACTTTAAATATATCTACAGGATTATCGGAAATATATCTGCCATAAGGTTTCAGTTTTTTAGGTTTGAAGCCTAATAATTGTCCAATGCTATCTTTAGCAGTAAAATCGATTGCAAAGGTTGATTTTATTTCGCTCCTGAGTGTGTTATTATTAGCTTTAATACGTAGCACAGGTTCTGCTCGTTGTTGTACAATATTTTCTAGCACATCATTACCACTACCCGTTTGAGGAGAGGGTAGCTTAGGCTTTGTTAAATTACTTACACCGCCTATACCTAGTTCACGACGAATATATTGATTAATATCATTGACTTCATAAGAACCTTCGGGTATTTCAATTACACTAGGTTTACCGTCAATGTTTGTATAATGAAATTTATTGTTATCTGATTCGATATTAGGTATAGTATTATATGCTTCAAAACTGATTAATCCTATAACGTATTCAGATTCAGAATCCAGATGTATGGATGGGTACTGAGCCGTGAGAACAGATTCGTTCCCAGACAGTGTAAAAGTCCAGGACATGTTTAATATTAGACAGCTTAACTAGAACTGATGCAAAACATCTGGAGGCTATTAATTTAATCCGTCAGCCAACGACCTCCTCTCAGAATATTATATATATTATTATGAGAAGACGTTGGTGATTAGATTACTGCTGCTGATCATATTGCACACACATGCCAGCCATGACATCCTCTGGCGTATCAGTTTTTGTAATAGCTTTACTAATATTTTTTGTTGAAGGTAATGACGAGAAAGAGATGGTTGTTAAGCATTTACATAAGTTTGGTTATCTTGAAAACGGTATCAACATTTCAAATTTGAGTAAGGTACATTTTAGCACGGCTTTATCTTTATTTCAAAAAGATTATGGTTTACCTGCAGACGGTAAAATTAACGAGGAAACTATTCAATTTATACGCACTCCACGCTGTGGAGTAAGAGACAATAGTGCCGACTTTACTCTTGGTACTACCAAATGGAAATATAACACTACTATAAAATGGCATTTTCCTACAATCCATATGAGCATATTAAATGTGACTTTGACTGCATTTTCTACCTGGGAAAAACATTCATCGTTAAAGTTTTCTCATGATGTTGAAAACCCAAATATTTTAATATCTTTCAAACAAGCTGCACATAATTATAGTTGGAATAGTAGAACTTGCATAGTTCCGTTTGACGGTCCTGGAAATATTCTCGCTCACTCGGATTTTCCACCACATAACGCTACAGGTAGCAGTGTTGTTGAAATACATTTAGATCAGAATGAAGACTGGTATTTTGATGGTATAGATAAACCTTCCAAGAATAAAGTAAGTTTATTTTATGTATTACTTCATGAAATAGGTCATACTTTAGGAATTAGACATTCCCATAATAAAGCTGCTATAATGTACACATATTTCGAATCTGCTCACGTAACAGATTTGCATGCTGACGATATTGACGCACTTCAGTCGCTATATGGGAAGCCTTTATCACCACCATCACAACCAACCCTATCAACAATAGTAACAACAAAAACTAAAACAGTAACAGCGAAAACAATATCATCAAAAAGAACAACTTCAGAACCAACTCAGAACAGAAATATTCCTCCAGCTCCAGCTTTGTGCAATATTGATGTAAATACGCTATTAATTATAAATAAACGTATGTATATGTTCTATAGGAATTGGGTTTGGACATCATCTCTAGCAGAAGATGAACATACTTTTGAGGGGCCTCTGTATATACCTGATTGGCTTCCGTTTGTACCGAAAAAATTTTCAAAAATCTCTGCAGTTTATCAAAGACCTCGAGGCGAAGTTGTCTTATTTATTGATAGGTTAGTTTATTTAATAGATTTTCCCAGTCTTCAACTTATACCAGGCTTCCCTAAACCTTACACTTCGCTTGGAATGACTGATAGCAGCAGGATTCATGCTGCAGTAAATAGCTACACAGGTCGAACATATATCCTTTACGATGACAATAAATTTATCGAGTTGGATGAATGCACATTTAGACCTAAAGTTTACGGTCTAATTTCTAATAACTTTCCAGGTTTGCCTCCCAAGATTAATTCTGCATTTAGATACATGAACGGCTTGATATACTTTAAAAAGAAGAGAATTTACTTTGAATTTAATGAATTTACAAATACTATGGTTAGAGCTAATAAAAATGATTTGTTGTCATTGTTTAACGTAAGCTGTTCAAATACAAGTCTTTTACAACAGTTAAGAGATTTATTATCAAAATTACTATCCCTCGATGTATTACTAACAGACACGAGATATGAAAATGAGGATGATGATGAATAAATTTGTTGTAAATGTATGTAATTTGTTATGTTACATCTCATCAATTGTAAATGTGCTTACTAGAAATAAAACAACTTTTTAAACAAATGAGTTTTATTTTTCTACATCCTATTTATTACAATTATTTTCTATAATACATTCTAATTTCTTCTTTAAAACTGGCTCTAGTACCAGCGACATTTTATCTATTCTATCCTTAAACCTCATCCTGTCGAGTGCGCACAACTGCCAGTAATTGTGCGGAAGGTCATCGTCATTTTCCACTTCTCTCTTATGGAAATGATGGATTTGAACAATAGGGTAAAATTGAACCTGCTTGCTGTTGCAGGTGTTGCTACGCCTAATCTTCTTTATTATACTGCTCCATTGACAGGGCATGATTGAATTGATCTATTAGGAGAAGGAAGAGCTGATCCTGCTGCTGCAGATCGTTTAATTGCAGGTGGAAAAACTGTGTTGACATATCGTTTAATTTCTGATATGTCTCCACATCCTTTTTCAACACCTCTAGCTTCGCCAACCAACGGTTAAGTTGCATTCTATATTCGTCGTACGGTTGAGTTTGGTGACTCATGATGTGTGGTCGAGGTTGGTGACTCATGGTGTGAAGTCTGTGCAAAGCTCCTCGGGGTTAAATATCAAGTTACGAGAACATTCTCACGCAATGACTTCATACATTTAACTTGCAGATCTGCAGATGTACAACTACAGCCATCTGGAAGCTATTAATTTCAATTACACATGGTATTGTACAAAAACTGAAGACATAAATGTCCACAATTTACAGAATCATACGTTTGAAATGTCTGGTGATTATATTTAATACGATGACAGCTACCATCTTTGCTACTTGTCAAATATTTCACAATCTCTTTTGGCGGCTGTAAGTCTCCAAAACTATCAAAGTAAATTGCATCTTTCCCACGTTTTATGTAAGCTACCCAATGTGTGCCAAGATTCGTTTTATCATCTAAATTTACAATACCACATTCTATATTACGAACCTGTTTCGGTAAATCATCCCTCATAAAGATAACTCGAAAGTTTGGAATTTTTAAACGTTTAGCGTATGATTGTAAATCGATATTTGTCAAGGCGCGGTTTGGTAGCTGCATTACTAGTTTTTTGTCATGAACAATCCGTATCCTCTTTTATAAGGTCTTAGATATAACCCTTTACCCAAAGCGATTGTTTCCATCGTTTTATTATGTCTTTCAGACTCTGCTAATTGTTTCTTTGCAGACTCGGTATCTTTAACTGCCTTTGCAATTCCTGCAGCTCCGCCGCTAAGAGCTCCTAAAGCGCTAAGAGCTGCAAAGATTGGAATCAAAGGTAAAATTCCTCCTGTTTTAGGTACAGGTATTACGCGTGGAGTTTTAATAATTTTTTTCCTTTTTTTTTTATTAATTGCCTTAACAGCTATATTCGCAGCATTGCTTAAGTCTTGCTGCAAACGTCCTCGGCCTCCTAATTGAGATCTTGCTTTTTTCAAGACTTGATTGAAAGTAAGAGCACCACCACAATGACGTTTACCTTTTTTCTTTTTACCAGTTTGACTCTTTTTCTTTTTAGCCCCCATCCCCATCTTTACTTTTGTTTTCATAGCTGCAGTTACTCCTACAGCTGCAGCGCGTTCGCCTAAGTTAGCGTCTGAAGCCCTAATACGCTCAATAGCCTTTTTAGCTAAAATACTATCAGCTTTGTGTCGTTCCTCTATATTATCAGAATATTTTGAGTAAGCCAAATCGTGCTCGCGACACGCTTGATCTAATTTGTTAATTCCAGGATCTCCTCTTGCAATTCTTTTCTCTAGTTTTGTGCCTGGTCCGCAATATTGATATCCCGGTATGTGCAATTCGAAAGGCAATTTATTAATAAGCGTATTGACTACACCTGCACCTCGCCGTCGAATGACTGGTTTACTGTTTCGATGACGAGACATTTTATAGAACTGAGAGCTGGTTGATTAGAACCTTAATATATATTAAGCACATAGCTGTATTAGTATGAGTTTGCAATTAGTCGTCATGAGGGTAGTTAAACTAAAAAATAGCTTGCCAATAAAAAATCATGATGATAATCATACTACATCTCTAAGCAGGAGACACGGGCCGTTGTTACCTTCCACGATACGATGTCTCGTTCTAGGTCCATCGAATTGTGGTAAAACAAACATACTTATTTCGCTAATAGTAGATGCTAATGGAGTAGGATTCGAAAATATTTATATATATTCAAAATCGCTGTTTCAAGCAAAGTTTGAATATCTAAGTATGTTGTTTGAATTAATTCCTGAGGTTGGTTATTATACATACAGCGATGGTGTGGACATTGTACCGCCTGATCAAGCTAAATCTAACAGCATTTTTATTTTTGACGACATTGCTTGCGACAAACAGGACGTTATGAGAGAATATTTTAGCATGGGTCGGCATAAAAATATAGACTGTTTCTATCTTTGTCAAACATATGCATGTATTCCTAAACATCTTATTCGTGATAATGCTAACATGCTGGTGTTGTTTAAGCAGGATGATCTGAATTTGCAGAAGGTCTATCGAGATCATGTTAATACCGACATGACTTATGAACAATTTAAAGAAATGTGTGCTTATTGCTGGAATAGGCATAAACACGGATTTTTGGTAATAGACAAAGATAGTGATTTAAATAATGGACGCTATCGTTATGAATTTGATTCGTATATATACATCTAACAATTCTAGTAATCTATTATTCGATAGATAGCTGTTAGTGTGTGAACTGGTCTGGTTTTGACCAGTTTACCTACCTATCTGTCCACCTGTCTAACTGTCTGTCTACCTACCTGTCTACCTGTCTGTCTATCTACCTGTCTACCTGTCTGTCTGTCTGTCTGTCTGTCTGTTTACCTACCTAACAGTCTGCCTACTCATCAATAATGAAAACGAGTACAGCAGCAGCAGCATCGTCAGAACTTATTAAAACTAAAAATATTATAAGACAGAAAGTTAGAGCTCTTAAGGAGGGTAATTTGCAGCAACAACAGATCCTCGGAGAATTTTTTAAGCCTGTTACAGAAAAAGTGCAGACTGTTGTAGGAGAGATAAAGAAAAAGAGCATCTTCCATCACTATCACAATTTACACCTTTCAAATTGAAAAAGCAAGTTAAATACAATTACGACGATGCTGATGATGATGATAAAGGGAAAACCAAATACGATTATGATGCTGATGAAGAATATATTTCACCAAAAAAACTTCCAAAATTGGAATTATTTACACCAAAACCGACTGATGAAGTATCGCAATCGCTATCGTCTGCTGAAGACGAATTTCAATCACCTCGCAACATAGAACCGCAAGCTATAAGTTCTATTTTTAAACAGTATGACGAACTTCCTAGAAAATATGCAAACAATTACCTTATAAAAAGACCTGAGCTTGGGAGGTATGGGATTAGATATGATTTTGATAAAAACAAATTTTATTTTGGTTCAGCTGAACTGGATATAAAGGGTTCAGATATAATTGTTCAGAATGTGCGCTATGAAGGTTCACCCGGTTTGTACGAATTATTATTTAAAAACGATCCTCAAATAACTCCAACTCGATCAGATATATCAAATTATAATGATATTATAGACAGAACAAATGCAGCACATAGAGATTTTGATAAAAATGCTCAGAAGGTAGGTTTCAACCAAGCGAAATATAAGAAATTTATAAAACCTGAACAGTCATCACCATCATCATCATCATCATCAGCAGCGCCATTAGCGATTAAAAAACGTACTGGTAAAGGTATGCAGCAAATGTATAAACAGGTTACCAATAAACCATTGGATTATGTTTACTGGGACGATCCGAATGAGCTAGTCAATCGATTAAAGTTACTGTATGCCTCTCAAGCAGCTGGTCACTCAAATCACAGAAATGAAATTGTTAGCATAATAGAAGAGTTAAAAGAAGCTAAAATTATTAAATAACGTCAGTTCAAAAATGTCGCGGGATAAGTTCGGTCGTCACATTCAGCACAAAAATCGTTACTATGGATCATATGATGATGATGACGACTTCGAATATATTGATCTTCAACATAAACGATTAGTCAATCTTGCACAACCTCTATATGAAGAAGACGCTGTCAACAAATCGTTCCTTAACAAAGAACTTAATAAGGTTATTTACCTACTTTCTGAACATCAAAAATCTGCTAGTACAAATATAGAAATAGCAAATGAAATTCTTACAGACATTCAATCTGAAATCGATCATCTCTACTCTTCTCTAAATCTAACTAAACCGTCGCCTAAACTTACAGTTGGTGAAACCGCGCCATTTAGAGGAGTTCAAAATGACTCGGAAGAAAAAGATATCGAAAATAAACAGTTCAATTAAGGCTCAGATAGTAGATGAGCTACATAAGCCTGCACGAATAAATTTTAGGAGACGACGTGTCATAGTAAAAGGATTAGATGATCTACATCAAGCTGATTTAGTAGAAATGATACCATACTCTAAAGTAAATAAAGGTTATCGATATATTTTAGTAATTATAGATGTATTTTCAAAATATGTTTGGCTAGAACCTATAAAAACCAAAACCTCTAGGGAAGTTGCTAGAGCAACTGAAAAAATACTGTCTGAAAGCGGCCGAATTCCAAAGAACTTGCAAACAGATCAAGGTAAAGAGTTTTTCAATAAAGATTTTCAAACGCTAATGAATAAATATAAAATTAACCATTTCTCAACATTCAGCTCAAAAAAAGCATGTGTCGTTGAAAGAGTAAATCGTACACTTAAATCTATTATGTGGAAGATGTTTAGTTTGCAAGGTTCATACAAATGGCTTTCTCTATTATCTCAAGTCAGTCACACCTACAATCACAGAAAACATAGTACGATTGGTAAAAAACCTGCTGATGTGAATAAGAGTAATGAGCAGGAAATTCTCAATCAAGCCTATAATCATATAAAAATGACAGATTTAAGTAATGTAAAATTTAAGGTTGGCGATGCTGTGCGAATTAGCAAATATCGAACAATATTTGAAAAAGGATATACACCCAACTGGACTAATAAAATATTCACAATCGATCAAGTTAAATTAACTAATCCAATTACCTATCTACTAAAAGATGCTTCAAATCAACCTATTCGAGGGTGTTTCTACGATCTAGAGCTTCAAAAAGTTAAATATCCAGACATACATCTCGTTGAACGTGTAATAAAACGAAAACGTAACAAAGTATTTGTAAAATGGCTTGGATTTTCAAATCAGCACAATAGCTGGATAGATGCTAAAAATATTGTGTAAATTACTCCATGCTGTGATGTGCCACATGTGCGATGAGTCATCATAACACATGTTACCACATGCTGTGATGAGTCATCGTAACCGCATGTTACAAGAACATGTGTGTATAACACATGTTGAGGATAATTTTAGAAACATCTGGAGTGGTGCTATATAAACTCAGTATTTTGCAGCATTGTTATCATTCTCGTGTGTGCTTGTACCGTGCTCTAACAACATGGCAGATTTCACTGAAAAATTGTCTAAGTTGAACGAGATTAAAGAGTGGAAAAATGTTAAAGACTTAGTTGTTCAAAATAAATATTTAATAATAAGTGTGTTTCGATGTTCTACAAGATACGGTGATAAAGTAGCTATTGAGCTACACGATTGTAAAGTCATATTACCAGCAAGATATGACTGTCTCACCGATGAGGACCTGCAACGACTTTCTGGATGCTGCTACTACATCATATCTGGCGGAAAGTGTGGTAACAGTACTAAACTTTCCTTCGAGGAGATCGAAATGGCTGACCAGATCCAGGCCTTGCAATGAGGCTTTCCCTACTACTACTACTAGATGGCGCAATGACAACAACAACATCAACACCAACAACTGTTGTAATTTTTATTTTATCTAATACATTGTAATGTATGAAATAAAACACATATTAGAATAAAAAGCCTTTTATTTTTAATCTTTAATAATTACATGTATAAGTTTATTACCTAACTTAATTTTTAAATCTAGAGGCAGTGTTGGTTCAGAAAGTGTAAAACTATATGCTTGAGATGAAGGAGTTGGTGATGGGGGTGGTGGCGGCACCTGTTCCAGTTCAGGTTGTTGTAGTGGTGTCTTAAGATTTTGTGTTGAGCTTAACCACCTGATACAATTTATACAGCCGCAGCCCTCCACTTTTGGTATGTTAGATGGCCAGAAGTGTGGTTGTTCCATTGGAGGACTCCAACTATGATTTGAGAAGCAGTCTTTGATCATTGCTATCGTAGAACTAATATTTCTATGATATGATTTAGATAAATAAAAACATTTATATCTTTACAATTGTCTTGGAGTAAAAAATCAGGTGGTGGTGGTTAGCCTGACCCATTGAATTTTAGGATGACGGCAGAGCATCAATATAACTCGTATACGATTTTCTTTACACATTCACGTTTTAAATTCCAATTTTTTAAATACTTCTCGATGGGCTCCATCACATTGTCCTCAAAAAAATCATCCGAGTCTGGGAGTCGTAGGTTTGTACTAGTTGTATAGAAGTCCGGATGTCCATCCAGCTTAACGGTAGCACTTATACGTTCGCTGCCAAACCAAGGAAATAACTCAGAAAATTCCTTGTAATATTTCCCATATGCCTGCCTCCAAATGCAATTTGCTGCAGGCATGTTGAAGGTACGCGTGTTGCTGGAACACTGACAGCCGAAATTGTGCCAAGAGGAGGCAATTTACCCCATGCTGCGATGAGTCATCATAACACATGTTTGCCACATGCTGTGATGAGTCATCCACATGTGCACGCAAATTTCCCAGACCCTAAGGTCAATCACCTCGCAAAAAATACCCCACACGTCTGCGCGACATCCGGTCATCATAACACATGTGGCCACATCTGTGATGAGTCATCCACAAACACATGTGCGCCACCCAGACTATGACGTCACCCTAAGGTCAATCACCTCGAAAAAAATACCCCACACGTCTGCGCGACATCCGGTGCGTCCCAGACATCCGGCGCGCGCAAATATCACCCCTATTAACAACCTGCGCAGAACACATGCGCAGAGACACACTTTGGTCCAGAACCCGTCTAGTATTACTACTAATGCATAAAGCCTATGGTCAAGAAGGATTGCTGACTACAACGAGAAGCATAGCTGATGCAGATATCATTTGAATTAAAATACATTGAGAATAATTAGACCTCGAAGAGACAAGACATTACCAAGTAAGTGTATAAAGATGGGTACTCACTTGAGGATTTTTGCGCGCACGAACAGTTTGCGCGTAAAATATCTCTAATCAGTACCAGCCCGAATTTACGTGCGTGCGTGCGCTTGTCGGTTTTATAGCTGGGTATTGACTTGAGCATTTTTACGCACACGAACGGCTTACGCGCACACACGTTCGTGCGCGTAAAAATGCTCAAGTCAGTACCCAGCTTAAAAACTGCAAGTAGAATAAAACAGAGCTGAAAAGGAAAGCAGTAATCACAAGCATTTATCTGCTACTTAAAAATATGAAATTGAATTCAATTAAACGGCAGAAATATTAACTTATAATAAATTGATTAAAATAAACAATAATTCGATCAATGAAACATTAATAATTAAATAATTAAATTATGTAAACATACAGTATAGCTAGCCTAAAATTGAAATGAACGCAAGTAATTGGTTTACAAGTATATAAACAAAGGTTATTAAATATGACAAATGCAGATAGATTTTTAGTAAATACAATTGCCTCAATTTAAAGTATTATAAGGTTTATTATGTATGTCCTAATTAAATTCAACAGTAACCCAGAGATTAAAAGTCGAACAATTAAAGTTGTTATAAGTGCATGCTCAAGCTGTGGGAAAAAATGTAAGATTTAGAACACAATTTTGACGAAACTCTGAGAATAATGGTAAATTTAAATAAAATAAAAGCATAAAGACCACAACGATATATATCATACACAAATATTATATTTGGCACAGAAACTATTACAAAGTAAAGCCATTGAATGTGTAGTAAGTTTGTGGTTTTAATAATGGCGTAGTAAGATTTGCTCCGAAATATGGAGTAGTTCGGAACAAATAATTTTGAAGTCGTTTCAATTGATAAATAAAATTTAAAAGTAATTGCTATTTGGCGATAGTGTGACTGTTACTTTAAAGCTATATTTAATCCAAATAACTGAAGAAAACTGTTCGGCCACTTTGTAGCCCCGGTAAAGTTTGTGGCTACCACAAGCTGCTTATTTAAGGTTCCCGTTATCACTTCATAGTTTCACATGTAATTTCAACCTAACAGTTTCTTCAGATGATGTCTCAGTGTCAGAATTAAAACGATTTTTTACAGTGCTGTTAAAGTTATTTGTCTTTGAGGGCTTCATTTTCTTGTAAATTGTTTCTTTTTTGGGATAAACCTTGCCTTTGTAAACATGCGCATTAAAAAAAACACCACGACAATAGTTGCACAACATAGTACACAGCAATGGATAGCATAATATTTTATTAATATCGGAAACTAGACGGTAAAGGTTACTTCATGGTAAATTTAAAAAGTGACACGCACTTTATAATAATTTTGCATAGTGGGGTCTCATTCTATAGGTAGACGAAACATAATTAATACTAATAAATAGTACTTTCAAGATCCATAACATTAAAGCGAAGATGAAGATGTCCAGATAGTAGCGGCAACTATCAAAACTACTTTAAAGTAGTGTCGGCTTTGAAGCCGTATTACAGGAGCGTAAATTGGTCCTCGCTACCATCGCTAGCTACATTCAAGTTCCTAAAGCTTTATGGTTGTACCAAAGGTAACTGCGACGTTTCCAATACCGAGAAAGCTACGTAAACGTCATATATACAACTATAAAATAACCAGTGATGGTAAAAACTATATGACAGCAATAGTCGATTTGCCATTTGAAGTTATTTAAAACTCAAAGTTGCAGTTTTAGTGGCGGTTACGTAACAGTTACTCACTTGAGGTTCCAGTCTCAGCTATGGGTGCTAGTTGGGATCCGTTTTTATCGATGTTACATTGCTTTGCATTCTTTAAGTCATTCTCCACTCTTTGAAAGTTTGCAACCACTTCTTTTTTGCCTTTAATCGTTTGTGGTGCCACTAATACTAATACTACAAATAGCTTTGAAATTAGAAACACTGATTTCAGAAAGCTATTAAAGTGGTGGATCATGATCTACTGTCGTTGTGTAAACCTGGTATTTTGGTGGTGGTCAGTTTTTTAAATTTAAATATTTGCTTAACCTTGTCGCTTTTGGTTAATTCCACTCCACGTACGGATCCTTTTTACCTTTTGTAAATAGGCGAGTTATGTTAGCTATAGGTAAACTTTAGAGGAATTATGTTATTTCTTCTTCGAGAAAAGAGAGACACATTTTTAATTACTACCGATAGACGTTTGTTATTCTGATTTTGAAATGTGTGATATGGAATTTCATATTCGGTGTAAAATAAATATTCAATATGCAATTCGTAACACGTAACACGAGTACCATCTGTTTGATACCGGTCACTAAGGCCTTATGATTTACTGTACTACTGTGCAGGTAGATTGGAAGAATTTCAGGTTCCCATTGTTTGGAAAACTTGCAGCGGTAGTGTATTGTTATTTTGTTCCTGGTTGATTATGTCATTCAATTTGTGAAAATAGATAATAACTATTTTTTGCCGTCTGCTCCTCAGTAGACTACCGATATCTCTTCAACACTTCATTTGCTTCCGATGAAAGATTGCTAGCTTTGCGCTTAATCAGCGCTTGCGTTTGCATTTTGGCTTCATTAACTAAGATGCTGATGTTTAACTTCATGGTGCTGTGTAGGAAAATACGTTAATGCACACAGATATTACTCTAACAAACGGTTTAAAGCCGAATGTATTGCATTGAAAAGCGTAGTACTTGTTGCACCCACACTGTTTCAATGCTTATACTCGACTCGATTATTGCAATTCTTGAAACTTCTTATTGAAGTAGTAAGTTCATGACGCTTTGATGCTATTTTAATCAGTTTTAGTAATAAATAATAGGAATTCCAGTAAATCTACACTTAAACAGAAAATGTGTTTGTATTACAACTTTTCTAAATAGATCTACTTTGTTGCAGGGACGCCATTGCACCATTTCGCAAACCAACATTTCAAGGTAATCTAGTTCAAGTAGAAAAGTTTATGTGAGTATGCAGAGCACATCTACATCAACCTCGAATTCGCGAACCCTAATCCGGGCCTGGGCGCGAAATTTCAATAAAGCTCGCCACAGCCCCAGCTACCGAAGTATAAATGACTGCAAAGGCGAACATTCGCATTGTAAACACAATTTGCACAAAGCTCGCCGCCGAAAGCTCTTCGAGCCGAAATTCATAGAAATGTACGAGATGAATCTATAATATGAACCAATTTTACGGTACATTTGTTCCAGTGAGGGCCGTGAAATGTGTAGGTATGGAAATAAGAGTCTGCGGTTCCGGCCCGGCAGCGGCTTGACGGAGATAAATAGAGCATACTTTTCATTATTTTTTGAATTTTTTACGCCGCCAGGCCTGAAAGGCATCGTCGGTTACGATTAATAGCTTCCTAATCAGTTCAGAGCCAGTGCGGTTAGACCTGAACTGGTGCAAGAAAAGATTGTTTACGTTGAATGATAAATGAGAAACTGATATCTACACTTAAAAAAATTGTGAGGCAGATGGCTTGAACTTTTCCATAGGTGCGATAATGGATTTGAACTCATTAGTTAAGTTAACTTTAATTTAGGTTTAGAATGGTTGAGTGTGTGGTATGTTTGGATGCGGGGGAGCGTAATGTAAGTCGCGAGTGGCTTATTACCACCGTTACACTTCCCGCAAGGTATGAATAGTTCTCGACACGGCAAGCTAAAGGAGGCTATAGATAATGAATGGATGATGATGTATAAATTATAAAAAAATGTTCATTAAATACATAGTATATGAAAATTAAGTATGTAAGCTAGAAATAAAGGAATTCGGTAAATAGTGCGCATAGAATCGACACAGCGAAGTATATACCCTAGTTGAAGTTGAACTGTATCAATCATTCAAAACGTAACGCATTTATAATTAAGTTAACGTTACCGCTTTCAACAACAAGACCTTCTCTAGTCGCCAAGTGGTGCAATTAACACTAAAATTAGAACCATTTACCATACTGAACAATGATAACAAATATTAAATAAATCTAGTACACAAAACAATTATTGAGCTCAGTCAACGGGGAAAGGTTGTTTACTAGATAAAAATTTTCAAAGATGCAAAATTCGTAGTTAACACACAATAGGTTACAATTAACAAAAGTGCATTATAGTTTGAATTTTCAACAAGTAACTTCCGTAACTAACGCGGTTCGATGAGTTATGCAGCTTCAAATTGCGTTTTGCTACTCAAAATATAAACTATGAAAGACAAGCTGACCTTCAAATGTAGATAGTTTGATTTGAAATATTCTAGGGGATGCAGTAAAGTTGGAACGGAAGCACTCACCAGGTGTTGAGGTTTCTTCAACGACTGACGTGGTGCTACGGACCGGAAACCTTCGGCGTTAGCAAACCATTACAATGATAAGGTTACGTAAAAGACAAGCGCATACGTTGAGATTTTCAGCGACCTATAGGTGGCATTCCTTTCAAAATATTATGCAGATTCTCTATCGCACAGCCAGGGGTACTACATTAGTTATTCATTACTCCAAATCCATGTCCGAATGCCCATGCTTTCCAGGGCTAATCTGCCCTGCATATGAGGCAAAAAGTATCCTCAGACACGGAGGTCAAATAAAACATAACAAAGCTTTAATCTGAAGTTACATGCACAAACCCTTAAACAAAATTCGTGGCAATTTTGACTCCAAAATTTACCATAAATTACCACAAAACGCCTAGGCAAAACGGGCAGAAAACCATTTTCAGAACGTTACAGCAGATTGGAGATAACAACAATTCGACAACAGCTGGAAGCAGTTTTTTATTTGTATAGAAGTTCGTCGGGTAATGTTTACATAGAATGAACATGAAAGATATGAAACTTTGTACAAATTCCCGAATAAGCATAGGTGAAGAAATCAAAACAAATATTCGCAAAAGCTTGTTTGCCCGTAAAGGCAGTAATGCAATCTCATTTAAGTAAAATCATGGCTGATCTTATAGAAGAAAATCTGGAAGCTGATTCAAAACTTTCACCAAATTCAAACTATCGCGTGACTCTTTGAACACATTTGAGAACCGGCCAGCTAACAGTGAAACCGGCATGGATTTGCTACAAAACTCGAACTTCATTAATTAGTACAAAATGGGCGCCAGTGAGTTTTTGTAATTTAATAAATATGCACAGAGAAAAACCGCAAAGCTATCCAGGATGAGAAATTGAAATTCAATATAAATAATAACCACGTCATAAATCAGTTTTAGGTAAGTAAAGCTCATGTTAATAATAAAATGTTTAATGGGCCCCAACATATCGATAAATAAAGTTAGCTGCAACAAACTTAAATGTTAACACTGAGTAACATCATAATAAAGGCCATAGTTAAATTTAATCAGATATTATAAGCACCAGGGTGTACCCAAAACTACGATATCTACTGCACTTTAGTTTACATACACAGTAATAATACGTGGATGCAGATTAAAATAAATGTCATAGTAATTAATGCTTGCATGAGGTTTTAAGGGTGCTAATCGAAGGCGTTGGTCCTTCGGTGCAACCGCACAAAGCAAAAAGCAACATAATAAAGGAAAATCAAACATTTGCTACGGCAACAGGTGACGTTCGAGGAAATCCCAAGGATATCAACCGAAGACGCTGGCGCTTCGTCCAGCAATGCGCTCTCGATGACAAGAAATGAAAGTAAGCCCCTAGAGGATTTGATAAACGGTAGGATATTTCACAAATTACAAAATATAATTACAGCTAAGTGCATGACTGAGCAGCTGTACCTGCATGGAGCTTCAATGGATCCTTGAGAATCGGCATGTAATAAACGCCTGCATCAGATCACACCTAAATAGCAAGGGACTTGCCGGTGATTGCTGTTCAGAAATATAAAGCACTGTAGCTGAAAGGAGCGACTCTACGAGACCAGAACAGCTGGAAATACCCCGAAGGTTCAACGCAAGTTCAAATAACCACGTGCACTTTCATCGAAGGTCGAGATTGCGCTGACAAAGACAGGCATCTTAGCGCTGAAAGCAATCGGTGGAAAATTATTAGGGTTACGCCAGTGACGAGAGGTGGCATAAAAGTGCACCTCCTGCGCCAGTGCAGTTACAGTGAGGAACAGTTAAACCGCAAGGTGCTAAAAGATCATAACCATACAGAAGGTCATCTTTTTATATTACGTTATACTATTTTACTTATATGTACTTTAGACACTTGTATTCAAGCAAACTGTATTCTACTTTATTGCACATTTTGTTATTGGTAAGGTCAGATTAACAATAAAACTGGTACGAGTATGAGACATCCCAGAAGTTTTGCCTCTAATGCACTAACTGACATTAATAAATCGAAATCTTGCAACTAGATTCATTTGGTTTTAGCTATACTTCCAGGCCAATCTATATTCATAGTTTAGAACTTATCATCTCAGTGAAACTAGAGAATGTGGAAGTATGATACAATTGCATCCCGATAAGTTTGAGCTCCGAGTCACTCTTCTAGCAATGTAACCAATAGTTATTATATGTGATTTAAAATATGATCAACAGTCTTCCGGTAAACATAAAGCTGAGCTAGGAAATACCAAATTTTTTATCCAACGAATTTTTTCTCTCACCCCCGTTAATTTATAGGAAGTTTTTCGTAGATCATCCACCCTTACCATTAAAGTGGCCTTTTTATATTTTATTTTCTCAACTTCCAACAACAATATAGAATTAGGTTTGTCTGTTTGTCGTTTATAAATATCAATCTATCCTGCTCAATTCCTGTCGTCCACCCCAGGTTTTTCTTTTACTGACTAATTACAATTTTCTGTCTTTTAGTGTCACCCCTAACAAGTGTTTCGGAAACTCTTTTAAGTGCAAACGTTGATTTATTTAAAACTGGTCTCTGCCGGTTTGATTCAACTTCTAGCCCTTATTTTTCCTGTTAGCTGGATGCAGTGATCTCAATCGTTGGCGGATAGCCGTCAAAGTTGAACGATATATAATGGCTTAAAGCAGCGACTCGTGGCTCGAAAACGTCCCAAATCAAACAGCTCAATAGTTGTCGATTGTTGAAATTTGCGTAGTTCTATCTGCGAAGTGATAGCCGATCCTTCAGGGCCGCGTCTGCACGCAATTCCCGTGAGTTCGTATTTGGCGAATGAAATACTTTTTCAGGGCGGCACCGGCTTCGAGCATTAAGGAGCTTTCCACACGGCTAAATTCACGGAATAGGTAACACATATCATACGCAACCTATTTGTTAGATTATATCTGCTCAACTACTCATCTGTTTCTCGCGCTTGGAATATGCTGCTAGAAAAAGTTCAACTATGTTCAAGGTGTTTGGTCGGCAGTCGTTAAATTCTTTAAAATAACTTGCATTTCCAAGAAAAGCACAACTATTTAGAAATTTATAGGACCATAGGACAGGGCCAGATTAGTGCAAAATGAACGAGAACTATTATATTTCAACAAGCGGCGTTACAAATAGAAACTAACCTAACAAGCGATTTACACACTCACGCGGGGATGAGCTCAAAATGTGGGTATATTAAGTGGATGATACCTCTTTGTAAAAGATAACATATTCGGTAGGGCTCTATAAGTCCTTTATGATATCTATGTTACAAAATCTATTTCGTTTTTTAGGCTAGGTGCACCTTTCGTGCGCGTTCTCCTTTCCACCTTGGTGCGCATTATTTCGTTTTTTGTAGAGCCGCTTGGGATACTAGGGACATATACAGACGTAAATGTATAATATTAAACACGGCACCTTTCTAGATACTTAAAAAATACTGTAACAGTAAAGTGTTTCACACAACGAATAAAAAATGATTCTAGAAAAAGGAATTCTGAACATTGAAATTCTTAAGCCTCAAATCGCAACATTTCCGTGAAAATATCGTCTTGAAAGTTTTACATAGTCACGACGCATCCCTTACTGGTAGAACGAAGAAGTAAAAATTCCATTAGTGTACATTTCGTAAATCTTTGTTTGCGCAATGGCATAAACGAATTGAGGCAGAAAAGAAACGGCAGTGGATTCTCCCTGAAGGGTAAACAAACAAAATGAAAATAGGCCTATTTGTGCCGTTCCGTCGCGATATTTGCATTAGAATATTAAGAAGGGCATCGTTTCTGCGCGAGATGAAAAACACGATGGGCACCCAAGGCAATATCTGTCCCACGGAGCTCGTGGAGATAAAGCCAAGTAAGTGTGCGGAATTACAAATTAGGCGGACCCCAGTGCCGCGCTAAGTGCTGAAAATGAGTAAACCTCGGAAGCGCTCTCTTTTCCTTTGGAAATTACTCGATAAATTGGAGACACCAATCTCATTAGGCCAAAGAGCGTGCAAGCTGGGCATTTATTCGACAAAATGGTGCGATTTTTGGGAGTGTTTGGCCTCCTTCGTTCTAATGCTGCCAGTAATTGGGCCGTTACTATGTTTCATGTCGGTTCAGTGAAAATATCGAGTTGAAAACTAATTATTCGTTTAGTTGGCTTCAGTGAAAAATAAAACTCAAACTGATTTAGACCACTACGGCAAACGCGGCGTCACATTAATTAAAAATGGCGATGCTTTGTATGTCCGACATTGCTCACGTGTGAACCACGTATTAACACAGGAGAAATTGGGGAGAACTAAAGTACGTGTGCACTCCTTTAAACTTGAACCGAGTTTTCTGTTTAAGTTAAAATATCTAAGCACCCAAGTGGTGATTAGTCTAAAAGAAAACTATTGTAGCTGTCGCAACAAATGTTTCTAATCGAATTTTCTAGCTAAATTCAGTAAATTCAAATATCATAACTACGCTTAAAAAACTATATCTTATTTAAACAAGTTTCGATACAAAGTAACTCGCGCCTAAAATAAATTGCTTCATTTGATAGGAAGCCACTTAACTTCTCAGAATGCAGCGTTTCTAGATATTCGCCATGTTCGCCCATACTTAAAATAGAACAGATTTCCTCTAATAATGCCCTGTAAATTTTAAATATAAAAATTGTTTTTGTGGAAATGCTGATTGCAGTGATAGTGAATAATGGTTATACTCTTAGCGAAATACTACCTGAGTTACCCATGGCTGGAGCCACTGTTATCCATAATATGCACACCGGATTTACTTGCGTCAATATGTACACAGCGTGCAGGCTATCAAGATTATCTTCTTCATATACCGTCTGTTCTATAAAAAGGGCCCCGCCTTCTAGCTACTTTATTATTTATTTTAGACCCAATAAACCTTATATCAAATCAAATGGCACATAAAAACCTACATTTTAACACTATCAAAAAATTTTTATCTTCAATTGTTTCAGAGTGGTGACGTCACGTGCAATTTTTTTAAATGACACTGTATATATTTTTTGACATTTTCTGGTAGAGGTTTTTTTTTATTTTCAACAATATAAATATTTTATGCCCTTACATAAGAAAATTTTCGAGAAAAATTAAAAAACTTTTTTATCGGTGGGAGGCCACCATACAAAACTATAAACAAAAGTGTAACTCAGAAAAACAAAACAATAAACACTTTAGATTATTCTGAAATCTGACAGTTAAAGCGTTTGGCTACTATTTGTTTTGTTTTTCTGAGTTACACTTTTGTTTACAGTTTTGTATCATGGCCTCCCACTGTGAAAAAGTTTTGTAATTTTTCACGAAAATATTTTTATGCAAGTGCATGAAATATTTATATTGTTGAAAAGAGAAAAAAAACCTCTACCAGAAAATGTCAAAAAATATATACAGTGTCATTTAAAAAAATTGCACGTGACGTCACCACTCTAAAACAATTGAAGATAAAAAATTTTTGATAGTGTTAAAATGTAGGTTTTTATGTGCCATTTGATTTGATATAAGGTTTATTGGGTCTAAAATAAATAATAAAGTAGCTAGAAGGCGGGGCCCTTTTTATAGAACAGACGGTATATAATAATAGAAGTCCTGACTTATTCACTCACTCATCAACGCCCAGCCCAAACCCTTGGACCTAGAAAGCTGAACTTTTGCAGAGAGGTTGTCTTTATGATGTATACAAAGAATAAGGAGGGATATTTTGAAATTCAACCCCTAAAGGGGTAAAATAGGGGTTCCACTTTTGTATGGAGAAATAATATTAAATAGACATTTAGACTTGAAACTTCGTAGGAGTATTCCTAAAAACAAATAATCAAACACGTATTTCGTGATTTTTCGAAAATCAACACTTTAGGGGGTGAAATGGGGTAAATAAGCATAAAAATCGACATGGGTGTCGTTATTGAGATGTTTTGGGACGTTGATTGCGAAAATGGCATTTGAAATTTGGCAGGCAGAATTCTCATAGGGTGTACGTATCCGCTATGAAAGGATTTTTGAAAATTCAACGCCTAAAGGGGTAAAAAGGGGTTGGAATTTTATAAGATCAAATTTTGAACTAAGTCATTCAAAGTTTTTAAAATTTGTCCCCTGAAGGTGAAAATAGAAGATAACGGGACGGGACGGGGCGAGACGGGAAGGAAAGGAAAGGCTTGGGAGGGGAGGGAAGGGAACGGGACTGGAAGAGAAGGAAAGGGAAGGGATGGGATGGGAGGGAGGGAAGGGGGCAGGACGGGACGGGACGGGAAGGGATGGGACGGGGGGGGGGGAACGGGACAGGACGGGACGGGGACGGGGTCGAAAAAAAGGACGGGGACGGGGAAAGGGACGGGAACGGGCACGGAGACGAGATGGGATGGGATGACAGAAAATAATTAGTCATTAGGCTATTTAATACATAAATAACGAAAATGGCATTTATTTTTCAGTCCAAGATGGTGGCCATGACATAAGGGAAGGGACGGCACGGGACGGGACGGGACTGGACTGGACGGGACGAGAATGGACGGGAAGGGAAGGGAAGGGACGAAACGGGACGGGACGGGACGGGACGGTCCGCGACGGGACGCGACTGGACTGGACGGGAAGGGGCTGGACGAGACGAGACGGGACGGAATGGGACGGGGCGGGACGGAACGGGACGGGACGGAAAGGGAAGGGAAGGAATGGGATGGAAGAGGAGAGGACGGGACGGAACGGGAAGGGACGGGATGGGACGAGATGGACGGAACTGGACGGGACTGGACGGCAAGGGGCTGGACGAGACGGGAGAGAAAGGAAAGGGAAGGGATGGGATGGGATGGAAGGGGAAGGGACGGGACGGGACGGGACTAGACGGAACGGGACGGCACGGAACGGGACGGGACGGGATTCGGAATGGGACGGTACGGAGACGGGGACGGAGAAAGGGATGGGGACGGGGATAGGATGCAATGGGATGACAGAAAATAATTAGTCATTATTTAATATACAAATAACGAACCTAGCGCGAACGAAGTCGCAGGTAACAGCTAGTCTCTCATAAATGGAAATTCTTGTTGAAATATCCTACAATAAGAGTTACTTCTCATAGAGAACTGGCACATGAAGTAGGTGTTAGTTATGAAACATACATTTTCAATTCGAATAGCATCATATCGTCACGCGCGTATTAAGATTAGGTGTGATTTATTACGAATCTCAGCATGTGCACCTGTAAAAGATGTGGCCAAAATTAATTGGAACTTAGCACCTTTTATGTTTGTTGTAAAACCAGTTTAGTTTTATTTGACAGGAGATGGAGTTTATTTTGTTGTTAAGAGATAGGGTGTTTGTAGCCTGTATTCGTCCCAATCAATGAATATACATTGGTTAAAGGTATATTGAATTCTAAAACATATCACAGAGCTATATATACAGTAAATGTGTGCCGTGTTTACGACCTATTATTAAAATTACAATCATATTTGTTTTAACTAACGTAATTCTAAACGCTTGAGTTGTTGTCTTGACCTAGTAACCTCGCAAACTTGCACCGGTTGTACTTTTGATATATGATACACTACACTTGTAAAACTGCAGCGTCTGTTTGTAAATACGGAACCGTCACTCGATTGCATGTGTCGCTTACATTTAATTGTTATCACGACATAGAAACTTGACACATATCTTATCTGGCGCAAGTTATGCAGTTGTTGTGGACTAATTGCGAGAACCTTTGTGTTTACTTGATTTCAATTATTTTCACACTATTTGCTAAAAACCCATGATCAAACTAGTTTGAACAGCACCCCAGCCCGGCAAGAAATTGTTTTAGGGGCGTTGTTTAATAGTTTTTGCTTCGTGTTATTTGATTTATTGTAAAGCAAAATGCAGTATGCGTTTTAACAGTCCAATAAGCGTGTGTAAAGGTATCACGACTCAAAATAGGTTAAATCTGTGCGTTAAGCACGGACATATTTTTCATTGTGGAGAGGTAACTAAATTAATCATAAATTCAATTGGCAAATTAATTTAACGCTAACAATTTATACTATATGCAGTTTTTCAACATCTTTACTATTTAGGGTGTCATTACAAGTGTTCCTTCTAAAACTGCAGCAAAACGGGAGTTTTACATTTATTGCATTTTATTGTAGTTACTGCTTCTGTATAGCTCGTTAGACAGGGTGTGCAGATTGGTAGCTTTTTGCATATTTAGCATGTTGCATGTTTAGAAATTGTAATAACATTTGCAAGCAAAAGTGTATGAATAAAGATTTTATACGTATAATCCTTCTTAATCCTCCTCGGATATTTTCTCTGAACAACAACTTTCTCTCATCGGTTTGAATTTCTTAAATTCATTTGATCTTGTGATAATTGTTGAAATTACCATCAATTTGGTCTTATTAAAGTTTCCTACCATAATTACAACAGAGATCACTTAACTTCATAAGCAAATATCGTAAATCTGTAAGGTTATCTATAATCTGTGGTGAAGACAGAAGAAAGCGTTTTTATCGTATAAAATACAGAACGCAAGCTAATAACCTTTGTCAGATTGAATTATGCTTGAAAAGTGTTCAAAATTTTAACAAAGTAGGTAACAATATCTTAATGTTTCTAATATTACTGAAAAGTTAAAGAAAACCCCGAACAACGTGAATTATATTAGTTCGTAAAGAAAAAAATATGCAATCGGTAACATTTGACTCTGCGCCATAGCCATTAACAATCTGATTGCTAGACGGACGCTTTACCCGCTCGGCTAAAGAAAGTTGCCTCATGTACTTCCTTATCGTAGCATTATGAAGCATGCGGTGGCGACATGGCCGATCAAAGACGAAGTGCGCTCATTTGGTGCCCACGAATACGTGACACACGCACCAAGGAGGTACAACACGCGTTTATCTATAAATTCTGATTAATTTTTCATACGTAGCCACCATATTAAATTCGCCATATTGAATTCGCCATTCTGTTTACAGTAATTTTGATTTTATATTTGTAATCACCGACCCAGAATCTCCCTGTATACCAATTTCTGCTTGAGTCCAAGTTCATCTGAGGTTTTGGCCAGATTTTCCGGATTGGAATCCACTGTTTGGCCATTTGCTTGTTTGCGCATCTTCCTTCCCCTCCGAACAGCCGGCAGTACTAGAAATTTACAATTTGAGTTTTCCAAAGACCGTCCAGTGCTGTTTTAACCTATATTTAATTTCTGATTGTTAATTTTCTCTCCCAAAAAAATTTTTGGCCTGGATATATTGCTATGTTTTCATGAGGGCACGAATTATTTTAGAGCTTTTTTGAGCAAAATATTTCAATTTCGTAGGTAAAAGTACAATGTGAAAGAAACATTATCGCAAGTTAGTAAGAATAAATGATAAATAAGGAGGTAACTAGCATAGGACTCGATATGAAAGGTATTCTAAAAATTAATTGAATAATTGCAGTTAGAAAAAATGCAACAATTTCAAGTTTGATTCAAAGTCCAAAGGGTTAAAAAATTATAAATTATTTGTAACTTACAGCAGTAAGCTGTAGTCTTAAATAGAACCTAAAAACCACGAACATTCGAGTTAGGAAAATTTATATGAGTTCAAAATAGCAGAGTAATGCAGCTGATGACAGTGAGTGTGTTTTCGAAATACGAACATATGTGATGATGCATACGATACTGTTCGAGATGTGTTTTTTGATGTCCTATGAGGAGCGCAAGCTACCTGGAAGTCGTGAAGAACGTATTCGATGCGCTGGTAGAGTCGAGACGCCTGGAGACTGCACGTAACACATTTTCCAGGCAGTAATATTGTCCGCAGGCAGTAATATTGCTCGCCACATCATAGTTCGAGTGAAGACAGGCAATATCCAAGATTTATAGGCCTCAAGCAGTAAGCCAAATCTGGTTACGAGTACAACTGGACACTCCTGCAACAATAGTAAACTTGTGAGAACCATAAATTGACAAATAATGATGTGTTACCTTAAGCTGCCACATTTGGGTCAAATAAAGAAATAGCTCACTGGGGCAAATTGCTATGTTTCAGTGGGAGAGCCATGTGGACTGCAAAAAAGTGGAAATTGGAAGTCTTCGTCATAGCGTCAATAGAGAGCGGAGGAGCTATCTCCAGGTTATTTTCTCAGCAACCCTTCGGGAGAACCGAACGAAATTTGGTAAAAGACACCTCACCATGTGAGGTACCAGTGTGCTTATGAATTCTAGCGTAATTTACACATGTAGTCGTAAAATTAATTAAAATTCGAATTTTTCCGGCTTTCTTAACATGTTTGGCGCATTTTTTTAAATGCATTTTCCTGCGTGAAGCTCATGTCATCAAAAAAATGCGACAAATCGATACAGTTAACCCAATCATAGACAATACCAATTAATGCATTGTTTTAGGGAGTTTAACGTTAGGGAGCTATATAAGCATTTCTAAGCGATTATAGAGCGCCCTTTTCTGTCTTTTGCCATCGTCAGTGGTCGTTTTTCTTGAAATGTAAGTAAA
Source organism: Agriotes lineatus (assembly GCA_940337035.1). Classification (NCBI taxonomy): domain Eukaryota; kingdom Metazoa; phylum Arthropoda; class Insecta; order Coleoptera; family Elateridae; genus Agriotes; species Agriotes lineatus. The sequence continues at coordinate 35,686,136 of OW679200.1, read as the reverse complement.
GCACTTAACATGACTTTTTCAAGTGAAAAATCAGTTACCAAAGTGGTTGATTTTATTACGCGGATGAACTTCACTAATTAACAAGTGCTTACCTTAATGAACGTGTATATTCCTAATGCATTTGGACCACGTTAGCAGCGAGATCGGGATCTGGACAACGTCCATGTTTCCGGAAATTGAAGAAAGTTTATTTTGCTTCGAAGCAGAAAACACACAGGTCGCGTGAAGACTCCGGTGGCGAACGGTAGGGCGTTCATTATTTCATTTTATTTTACTATATTTAGATCGCGAATTTGTAAAATCTTCGTTGCCATACTAATGTACAAGGCAATTTAAGATCAAAATTTCATCAGAATTCAAGAAGTCATTTTCTTTAGTCTCATAAAACAATTTGTTTAAATTTTAGTGAACCCTGAGACAGAAATCGTTTCAGTTTTGAAGTCATATGTTCTTAAATAAAAAAGATCTGCTTGTAGTATTCCAAGCCTTTAAGCATCGTACTGTCAGATATAAGCTAATAATCACAGTTAAGGCGAATGTAGCCCATTGAGTTACAGCAACGTTTGTTCCAGTGAACTTTTTAAGAGGTATGGTGCAACTACAGGTTGCATAACCAACATAAGCCCATTAATGGGATAGCACATTGGATTATTTTTTATTAACCAAAAATGTTCCAATGCAGCTTGTTCGTGGAGAGATATTCGTCATGATTTTTGGTCAAACTAATCGAATTTTTTCTGGATAACAGTTTATATAGGTGTGTTAATAGACTCATGCCCGGTAGCTGTTTAGCTTTCGGTTATCACTCTTTTTATATAGCAGCATTACTTTGTTATTATTTCATTTATTTGGTACTTTAACTCTATGAAAACATTCATTAAGGGGGTCTAATTAATTTTTCTGCACCTGGCTTTATTTTAAAAGCTGTCACTGCATCTTGCCCTGGTTTTAGGAATAAACGTATATCTTTCTTGTCAAATTTTGGTAGTAGATCATTTATATTTCCATTTATCTCGATTACTTTTGTATAATAATTAGTTCGTCGTTTTTTTTACCCCGTAATCCTATGGTTTATGCGCTTATTTGATAATCCGCCTTTATTTTCATTATTTAGTTGTTCTCGTTTCTTTAACAAAATTGTTGTTTCTTCATGTAATTCAAGTATTCTGCATTTCTTGGAAGTGTTTTCTTCACCCTTAGTTAACGTTAGTTAGTAAAGATAGAAGAAAAGTGCTCTCTTTCAATATAAGTTGAAGAGAGGGAGTATAACCAGCTGGGGTGCCTATGGATTGCCAGTTCCCGTACTCACAAGTTCCAAGTTCCTGGGGTGTATAAGACGCTCAGGAAACAATATTACTGATTTGAGCATAGAAAAGAAATAAAAGTGGTATTTTCGTATATCTCTTTCCTACAATCTAAGAATAGACATGACTTTATCTTTAATTGGCTCTTACAAGTTCAGTAAGAAAAATTCTTTTGTTATAAGAGGTTGTGTATATAATTCTATAAGCTTTTAAAGAGATAAATTTTGAAGTCCCGGAAATCTGGCGGGGAGTTCTTAGTACAGGCAGCTTTATTACAAACTAACAAAAAACTATCCTAAGCACTCTTGCTTTTGCATACAATGCATAATGAATTGCGTTGGAGACTCGTTGCTAAACCGCTCTTCACCAGGAGCACTGAATCGAAGTCGATTTACAATTCGCATCTTTATTCATGAAATGTCATTTCCTAATGGACAGCGTTTTTGCCACAAAGACGTAGGATTTAGCTGAAGCCTTGAAATGTGCATTCGGAGGCTGTAATACATGCGACCAGAATACTAATGCTGCTCCCAACCTGCTACCATTTGAAAATCCCATAACAACGCGCTAATTTGCTCAGCGAAGCCACATTCAGGTTGGTGTAGTGACCGTATAACATCATTGCTAATGTCAACATGTTGGCGTCTCGTGCTTTAGTCAAGACCAATCTCACAAATCGGAATGTAAAATCTGCAGACTGACGCAAGAGAACCCAAAAGTGCGCCTAGAAACGTTTCCTTCGTTATTCCGGAAGGTTATTAAATGAAATGCGAAACTGTTTGCCGATGTAATTCAATCTTTGATCGAGCGGTGGAAAATGAATTTTTAGAGACGGTTGAAGTTTTTGGAGCAAACAGGACTTTACTAACTAAATTTAAACTGTAATTTTTCAATATAGTCTGTCCCTATACAAGTTTTAATTACATTGTTTTTCAATAGCATTTCCTCAGATTATCTGAGATTTAACTTTCCGATGTTTTTTACTTAATTCCAATTTAATTAAAGTCGGTAGACTAGCCTTAAAAACTCAACAAGTGTAGAACAAAAAATATTGGAAAATAATTATATCCGAATGGTTACTAAATTGCGTCTTCTACAAATCACGTTCTCTTGACTGATAAACAAATTAATAGAAAACGTGACTATCAAGTACGTAATTTATCATTTTCCAGCTTACATCAGCTTTGGTCGCTCAATTCTTTATCACGGTAGCCTCTTGCGTCCATGGATTCCTGTATATCTGTTCTTGAGTAGTTGTTTGACAGCTCCGACGTTTCTGCCTTTCTTCTGGAATGCAATTCTTCACCAGCTGCAATAAAGACCAGGTTAGAAGCAAACTGGGGTATAGCTATTGCGTCATTCGGAATATGTATTCCTATACTACTACATTTCTGTTTGCACGCATCAATGGCTTCGTTTATATACATTTTGCGAAGTGTTACAGGGGGTTTACGAGATTAAGACAAATCCAAGACCGCTCGTAGGCGAACCAGAATTTGTTATCGGAAATATTCCTCTGTTTCCTAATATTTTCTTTCAGTTAATATCATTTGACTTCTAACAAGTTCCTTTTTTAATTTAATATCTTATCATTAACTGCAATTGTACTTCTTACGTTAAATTCCTTAATAATACACTTGCTATATACTAAATTACTTATATTTCCGAACTAATTCAATTTACATTTCTCAAATTACAGTTTTTAAATTGTTGTCATCTTTATTCTCTCTTACTCCCTACTTCCAGAATTATTATGTTATATACTGTAACGGTAGGCCCTTCTAAAAAAGATTTAGTACTAATATAATAGATAACTAGGACAAATCACCTCAAATTACAATAAAATAGTTTTGTAATCAAGAAATCTTGTGCAATCTAATGGTTTATTAAAATGATGTTATAATAATAATAATAATTTATTGTCCAAAACCAATACAAACTGGTGTAAGACTAACCAAATGACACATTAACAATACAAAGTCACACATGATCAATACATAAATTGCGTGTATACTGTAACAATTGAAGAGTAGCTAATGGTCCAAATATTCCTCTATTATTATTAGCAAAATAAATGGCTTATTGCCTTTTATATTCTATTTATTGGCAACTGAATTAAATGAAATGCTTCGGCTATAGCATGAGAACACTCTAGCCAAAGGGGTAGGTTCAACACCCGGTATAACATCTACCGTTGAGTATGACTTATTAACTTATATGGCAAATACCCGACTTCTTGGATCTGACAGTTTAACCTACAAAATTTGACAACTCAAAACAGATATGGTTCACCCGTACAAAAATAGCGCAAACACCAAAAAATATCAAAATTCACATCTGATAAATAGGCAATGCAAATAATAATGAAATAACATCCGCTTAACCTGGTTTTTGTTTCGGTGACGTAAAAAGGAAGCGCTGACTGGCAACTGCTTAGCTTCCTGGGATAACGCTCCTCATCTCTGGTACAAATCGCAAAATCAAAGAACTTTACCTCGATTAAAACTTCCTGGAACTTATCTGGGAACTGAAACCTGCTTCTGCACCTCGTACAAAGTCTAATCTTTCCGCTGCACAAAGCTGATGGATGGGCCTCCCGTACTGCTTTCCTGTGAAATGTTACCTTGGAACTGGACTTCGAAGGCTGGATACGCTTTAAAAGCACGCCACGGCGATTTTTCAATTCTGGAATGCTTTCTACTCCAAATCTCTAATTGTCTTTGTCCTTTAATAGGTTGCCTTATATTGCTATTTGCAATCTTTGTTTTACTTTGCACTTTCTTTACCGGTCAGCTGCATTAACGTTTGTTGATGATATAATTTTAATTCTGTCGCTGCTTATAACGTTTGTAACGTCACGAACCATCTCTCTATCTTACAAAATTCACATTATTGTATTAACTTTACCAAATAAAATCTGTCATTGACTGAAGTTAAGGTGCGTTTGCCATTACGAACATAAACTATGAATAAAATGTAAACGTAACCCCTTTTATATTGTTTAAGCTATTACCAACCTCTATCAATCCAATTATAGTTACTGGTAATAGTATCTTGTGCATTTATTAGTGTAAAATACTCACTTCATCTTGCAATAAACAAAATATCAATTCTGTGCCTATTTCAAATATTTAATTTTCATGTCTTGGTTAGGCAACCAGAATTGCTATGGGCATTAAACCAGACCAATACATAGTTCCTCCTTAAACATTTTTCTATTATACATTATTTAAATTTTTAAGAAATATAATTAACATAAATATTTCTTTCTAAATTTAAACCTTCATTATAAGCTCCAATATGAAAAATGTTTCTAATCCAGTTAATCATACATTAAACTTCAATTTAGTCCTTTAACTGAAGTCCACTAATTGGATATCCTAACAATTTTAATATAGTATCAATTACTTTTCCAGTTTTTTAATCACAGTGAATAATCATCACGATACATCAGTAAAAAACATGTATACTTGTTGCGTCAATCGGAAACTTGTTTACAACCAGTGCATATAAGCGCAAAAAGTAAAAAAGTGTAAATTAGCAGCAAACGTGCCCCGTTCCTAGTTAATTTATAAATGGAAAACTAGCAGTCCAGGCCAGCAATCAAAAACAAAAGGTGTTCGAGTGCATATTTCCAGTGCTGATAGAGTTCAGTAAATTAATCAAAGCGACGCAGGTTCCCTTGACGCCCGCTCGCCCAATAAATTCCATCGGAGTTCTGAAGCGCAAATAACAAAACGAGGAACTGCCACCAAATTCACAATTGCTATTTTGTTTGCAAGTGCGACCGCGCGCTGCTGAAGAACCAATGTGGATTCCAACCATAGATCGTCATTAAGGACGAGCGTCTCTTTCATGAACACTCTAATTACGCACTTTTGCAACGCCATTCAATTACTTTGGGGGCGATTTTCGGTTAAATTAACTTCACGCACTTTCATCTCGCAATCATGGCGCTCCAATCAACGGATTGGTAATTATCAAAAGGAAGAAATTATAATATGTGTGTGCGGTGCTCTTTAATTTTTAAGTTAATTCATTCTTTGAGAGTAAAATGTGATCCTGCTAATTGCAAGCACCATTTCTTCAGAAATCCCATATTTGAACAAAATCAGAGGTTACTTAAATATTTCACTATGCCACTTGTTACGGTGTAGAACCAATTTTCATCTTACCAACGGAAAAAAGAAGTACTTTAGCTCAGTATAGGATTTATGGCAGTGATTCTATACTTTTATCTGTTCGCTGCTTTTTAAATTGGGCCATAACCTCCATTTTAGGGGGTATCCTAATATTAATCGGGAAATTGTTAGGCGCTACTTACAGATGTACCGTCGTCTTCATAAAAAAAAGTTAGTGCCGCCAAAATTGAACAGATTTGGTTTTGGCTGAAATACGAAAAACTTTTGTCATGTGATACTGACGCCTTTAACGTTAAACTAAGATGGCACCTTTAGAAGAATCTCAGAAAGTAATAATTTAAACCAATAAAAGTAATGGTTCATGAACTCGTTAAAAAGAACACGGTATTGCTAGCTAAGAAAAGAAAAGAATACTGGAAAACAATTAGAAGAAAACAAGGTACAGTTAGCCAACTAAAGTTTTCAAAAATTAAGGTAATGTGATATTTGCACTATCTTAGTTTTTTATGAAGGCCATCGTACGTCTGGAGATAACGTGTAGAGCGTTTCAATAAGGCAAGGGAATCATTTTGCTTTCGTTTATCTTGAAATCTGCTATTAGTTTCGCATATTGTTGAACAAATGTTAGACGTCTTTCAGCGTAGCCTCATGTTTCGATTTTTGCTCAATTTTAAAACAACTCGGATGGTAAATATTTAAGTTACACACAGTTCAATGCAGAACAAATGCATATGATAACAACTCTTTTCAAAACTACACAAGTACAGAAAATATCTTCAACCTAAAGAAACGCAGGTGTGGCCGGGTTTACAATTAATATTCTCCAGGTACTATTTCAACCGAGTGCAACGGTGGTGTTAGTAAAATGAGAAACTTAACTCTCGCGGTAATGTACAGATTAGATAAAAATCACAGAAGAAAAGCCTCGCATTATCTCAATGATACGGTACGTCAAGACACTTCAAAGATGTGCCTAGTAAATCCTTCTGTCAATCCTACTAACTCGAGGACCGACAGTTGCAGGATCTAGGCAAACTATTATTGCCCTAACACGATTTGCATACATCATATGTAGTCGCGGACTGCCTCGAAACATTGGACACTTTTCTGGCGGTATAAATGCACAGGCCCCGGGTGAACTCGAATCCCCATAACAGCTCCGTATGCGAATAACTAATCCAGCCTAACACACGAACCACATATACGGATGGGGCCATAATTATATATAACAGCAATGAGATAACATGAATAACAAAATAGAATGCTTGAATAAGAAGGAGATGGCCATACGAAAGAAATATTTTAGTAAGCATGTTTAGTTGACAAATGTCATAATTAAATGAAGCTTCCAGCCTTCTCGAATATTTGCTACTATGTTTATCTCTTTCTTACTCAAGCAATACGAGTTATTTTCTTGTTCATGTTATCGCATTGCTGTTATATATAATTGTGGCCCCATCGGTAGTATTCTAAACCATACCCCGGTAGTCGAAAATCATATTATTCGTTGCTTTTAAAGGTAAATTTGTTTCTCAAATGACCTTTTGCAATTTCTTCAGATCCGACTATTATAATCAGTAAGGGACTCGCATGGCTACAGATACGTATGGGAAGACTCACAGTATGGTTTTTGTTGTGGTTATGCCTTAATAAAAACAAACGCCTTACAGCAACTCTCACTGCGATTATATGAAACAGCGCTAAGTACATTCTCATTTTTCTAAAATATAGTGGATTTGTGTAGCACAGGCAATTATGGCAGCGGTAAATTATGCTTTGATTTAAAGAACTTTGGTTTCGCAATCACGCGAGAATAAAATAACTTATTTAGTTTCATTATCGGTCTCACCAGCGATTTCAATTAGGGATGCAATTTTTTGGTAATTCGACATCGATTGCCAGGCATTTCAATTCAATTTTAACAGTTTGTGCAGCCTGCGATCGGTCAGTTTTTCCATGTCAACTCAGCGATAGGATGTTTGATGACGGTTTGATTTTAATATTTTGTTCTGTGTAATGCTGTTTCCTATATTAATTGTTTACCATTATGATTTGGGGTCGACCCCAATTATTTTTAATTACTATTTGCCGCTGCAAAGCGCCTGTTTCCATCTGGATTTATTTTGTCAGTTGTTTAATAGTGCTTGTATATTTACACTTTATAATTGGGACACTGTTTATTGAAGATATATTTTTTGTGTTTATCAATACTTACTACCCTTCATGAACCTGCTCGTTTTTTTTATTTAGGTTGTGAAGTGTGAGACATCCAAGGCCGGTGGTCAAATAGTTTGTTAGTGAAATTTGTTTTTGTTGTGCATAACGACTGGCGCCTGATTGTATACAATTTATAAAATGTTTGGTAATATTGAAAACTGTTGTATGGCCCTTATCACGCCATATGCTACCGAAGGTTTGAACTAGCCGTGGCTCAGTTTGCCTCTCGTTTAAGGGTAGCACTTCACAACCAAAAGTGTGTAGAAATACCGCCTGCATTCGAGTATTCTTTTTAAGCTTCGTCGAGTCTCTCGCTGAATGCCGGCGGCGCCTGAATCGAATATAGCACCGGCTCGGAAAAAAGGCTCATTAGTTATTTTGTCATCGGAAATCAGCGCAACAACGAGCCAGGGATTGTTTTCACCGAAAATAGGCACGGCGGAGGTTCAATCGTTGTTTGCCAGCGAAAATCGGCTCGGCAATATATTGGGTAGATATTTAGATATATCGAGATGATTCCTGGACTAGGGAAGGCTCAAGTGTCAATTTTATGAATCTTAAAATGGTTTTAGATCTCTGGCTGTCTTCTCCGTATAAAAGCTCAAGTGTCTTGGACTGGCCGGATACTGTCCTTATAGACCTATTTGAGCTTCCTTCTATTTGAATTACTTTCTGTGAGGTGCAAAGTGCGGCTGCGCTGCGGGTACGTGCTAATAATTTGCATGTTCGCAAATGTTACAAAGTAACTGCAACTTTATCTGCAATAAGAAAATGGTCCAAGCAGATGTTCAATTGTTATTAATCCAGTCAACAAAAATTTCAAACTATAATCTTTATTCTTCTGTTACTGCTGTCGCGATAGAGATTTACAAATGTCGTTCCAAGCTCGTTCTTAGTTTTCTGTTTATCTCTGCCTTGGGCAGTCTGCTGTATGCGTTCATTTTACTATTCCATCTTAGAATGCTTTGTACATCACAAATCGTCACTTTGTATCCTGGGGAAAAGTGTGTGTCATGATATTGTTTCTTGAATCAAAATTTCAGTAGTTTGGAGTATTTTTCTAGTGTGAATTGTGTAATTCTACCCTTTTTACTCCGGTGTACAGCAGTATGTTCATACATTTTTTGTAAGAGGTTATGTCTGTTATGTAATCTTAAGCTTTAGCTCAATTTTGTCCAGTATTCCTATTTTTATGGCTGATTCTGTCTTTTATCCGGTTTTGCCCGTCTACATAGTTTAAGGATGACACCTTCCTCCATCTTTCTACTTTCTTTCACAATGAAGGAAGTATTGTTTTCGCCCGAAAAATTGGAAATTGAGTTTTGAAGAGATCTTCACGTTTTAGAGTCATCTGAACCAAAAAAACATGTTTTTGTTCATTGGTCTGTCTGTCTGTCTATATGTATGTGTGTATGTGTGGCTGTGTGTGTACCTGTGAACAGAATATCTCAAAAACAAAATGAGGTATGACGTTGAAACTTCATATATAAGTTTTGTTTCTTTGTTATTATTGAGATGAAACAGCAAGATTTTGAAGAAAATCGCATAACCGGAAATATGGTGTTTACTCTTGTGATTTTTCAGTTTTTTCGTTTTTTCAAAAACGGTTCTCTAACGATTTTTTCAAACTTGACTTTTCTATTACATTTTTAATGTGTATTGATGTGAGATACCTAGGTAATTTTCCAGTTGAAAACCTCGAAAATGGATTTCCACTGTTTTTTCTTTTTCATTAACTCCTATATTATATAGAACACCCCGTATAGTATTTAATTCTTTAATTCGGTTTAAAATTTTAGAAAAAAATTGTTTTTTCAAGTAACTCTCTATTTAAGTAAAAAACGACTTCCGGGATTGGACCGTGTCATTATTGAGATCGACCTGAATAATAACACAGTCCAATCCCGAAAGTGGTTTTTTTACTTAATGACAATGGCCGTGAAAACCTCCGAAATTAACTCTCTATTTTGTACGGTTTCTGTAGAATTTTTAATTTTTTTTTTAAATTTGAAATCAAATTCTTGGCTCATCATAAGATCGCTGTAAAAGGAAGTTGTGTCCGTGTATCACACCGGATTTTTTTATACTGTCCTATTATTCTATGCTGTCAAGTTTATTTCTCTTGGGTGATGTTTTCTGGGTCAATCTGTTGATGTATAAGGACTTGGTAGCACTATCCATTATTGATTCGATGGTTATCCTTTAGAAGTATTCTGGTTGTAGTTCTGTTTGGGTGTATATTTAGATTTTCTTTCTAAGAACTACCTTGTAGTCCGTGCCTGTGTTAGCGGAAGTTGGTGTGTTCTTGTTTTTTCGCCCAATGAGCATTTATCTGTTTTGTGTCTATTCATCTCAAATGTTAGCTCCTGCTCCTTTCGTTTCCACGTACTTTTATTCTGCCATCTGCCATTTTATTATTATTTTCATTTCAAGGCAATTAATTAGTTCTTGTATCCATAACTGTTCGGCCTTGTGCTCATTTCAAAATTAACTCTGAAAAAGTGTTTAGAAAAATCTGCAGATAGATCCCCCAAATATAACGTAAATCAAAATTATTGGTTCTGTAAAGATTTGCAACTACACATTTGGAGTTATCATTCAAAGAATGAATATTTTACTTCAGATAAAGTACTGACATATGCTAGGGAACATTTGGGACATAACAGTGGCCATAAAAAGTTATATCAAGTACTAAAATCATTGGGCTACAAATATAAACGTGTTAAACAACCCAAAACTTTATCTGAACAAAAACATCTAGTTGCAACTAAAATAAAATGTTTGAGAAAGTTTTTACAGTATCGATAATGTGATATTCGTGTACGTCGACAAGACAAGGATATATCAGAACGGAAGTAGTGTTCATCGGTGGCTACACGAAACTGATTAAAAAAGTAGCCCTGCCATAATTAAAAGTGAGGAGAAACGATCTACTGTTTTGAATGGGGATTCTCGTTTAGGGTTTTTAAAAGGATGTGACTTGCTACCGAATGCGATAAACAACGACAAAACTATGAATGGAGTGGTGATGGATAACGCACCTTACCATTCTCTGCAATTTAAGAAACCACCTGCTTTTTGTTCTAAAGTGGGTGGGTAAATTACAAAACGCAAATTATGGGATTTAATAAAACCTTTTCGAAGTGGCAAACGGTACGTAATTCATAAAACTTTGAAAGAGCATGAGCATGAAGTATTTAGACTGCCCCATATCATTGCCAGTACAACTCAATTGAAATGAAATGGGAACACTGTTACTGTTACGGTGTTACTACTACAAGGACATAAATTCTGGACCTTCATCTAAGCGTAGGGTAAAGTAAAGAATTTACGGCTTAAACCTCTTTCAAGATGTACTACTGACATGTGGCTAAATTTTTGTAAACTTTGCGCGAAATTTATTTCGGCTGACTAGACGAAGCATATGGGAGATCTATAGATTGAAAATATTTTACCTTGGATAATATCATCGAGGAAATCAGATTCCGAATCAGAAGGTTATTATAATGAAGATGAATGATTCTGCCAGTGATTTAGTGGAAGTGAAAAATTGCAATTTTAACAGATGTCGATCTTCGAAATTTTGGTGTTAAGATCACAGGTTCCTTTGGTTTCATAAAGCCCACACATACTTAAATTAATACGATAACACTACTAACTACTATATCGGCCATGAAGTTAAAATTAATAAAACAAGAGCATTAAGACAGGGAGAACAAGTTACCAAATATTAAGAGGATTCATAAAAAAACATAGGAAACATAGCATTAGGAAGATTCTACACAAGTGAAATACTTAAAGCTTCACTTGAAAAACTTAATGTATCATCTCAAATGTTTTTCGATTGAGTGGACATTAACGGAGAAAGAAGAGAAGTACCCGGAAAGACGATGAGTAGATGAAACAGAGGAACATATAACACAAATTAGAAAAATTAGATGTTAAATAAAAGAAAACGGTAGGAGAACTTAGTCTTTTCAGATTATTTGTAATCTGACTATGATTTTGAATTAATTAAAAAAGTACACGTCTCTCTGTTTTATTTTGGTCAGAGTGGTAATTTACGATTCTGGTGTCTTTCGAAATTCCGTACACTTATAAAATTTTGAGTACTTTCAGAATTTCATGCGCTTTCAGGATTTGGTAAAGTTACAATATTGTGTGTGCTTGCAAATTATTTATCCTTCCGCTAATGCGCGTTTTCAGAATTCTATGAAGTGCCAGCATTTCCCCGTTAATAGTAATTTTTCTTCCCCTGCATGTGTACTGGTCCCGGTTGAAATTCCAATATTTGTATAATATTTCAATCACCCCTAACTTCATGTCAGTACTATTTCTATTGATTCTTAATGCAGAGCAAAGGTTTTCTGGATTAACCCTGTTTTGAAACGTATGGCTTGCAGAAGTTAGTAGTATCACACGCAAAATTTGAACAACTTTTCTTGAAGGTATTTTAATCCATAGAAGTCATGTTTTATTAATCAAAGACTTTGAATCAAATGTTAATAAATTTGTCAGCTGAAAGCACCGTTAATTTTACGGAATCTGTTAAATAGAGTTTTAGCTATGCTAAAAATACTAAATTGTTAACCTCAAATATCGAACTTGGAATGTAAATATTTAAAAATTTTGGGAATAATCCCCAATTGTTTTTACGAAAGTATTTTCTAGATATGCTATGTTATTGATCTGTATAAATAGAATATTTTTACATTCATGTATGTACTGTACACCAGACCCACAATTAGTGGGAATAGTGGTTCCAGTTTCTCTTAGTCTTCGATCTGCAGCTACATTAAAATTACCTTGACCGTTTTCTAAACTCCATATCATATATGCATATTCATATGCCATGTTGTCCATGGTATAAAGACAAATTATGGTTGAAACAAATCAAATGCAAGTGAAATTACAGTCTGGAGTAAATCTAATATCACAACGGACAGTCAAAATTTTACCTTAAGAACTTTGAATGTTTGTCACCATTTTTATTTTTTGTTTAAATTAGGTCACCATAAATATGCATTGTTGTCATGTTTAATTTTAACAAGATCTCCTATCTTTTAGCACCATTTTAAAAACGAAATATGAATAGTCAAATCAATGTATGCATCATCGATAACCTCATTTTACCTTGCGGTGTAGAGGCTAGTGCTTTATACGCTTGCGTCTGGCGGTACAATACTCAACTTGTCCCGGATTCGGGTTACAAGGTTGGAGGGTGCCTTTTGTGCTTGCGCAGCAACCATTGTGTGGCTTGGTGATGTGTTGACGTTGGTACTCTGTCTCTTAAGTCGGTGGTTTCGAATAGAGCACAGTTGATTTGATACCCAACTGTGAATGGTCTCACCGAGCCTGATTCCAATCGCCAAGGCTGCGGAAAAATTCCGGCCCCCGCCGGATTCCAACCGAGGACTTGCTTAGTGCAACCCCAGCGCCTACCCAACTGCTCAACGTGGCTCCTCATTGTCAAAACAAATTAGTCAATAATTTTTATTATAAATGTACTTTCTATTGACAAAATATGCTTTTTATTTACGTTTTCTTTCTAGTACAGCTATGGAATAGTTCCTAATTTATGAATGCAACTATAACTCATTTGAAAATCAAATGTCAAGTTTGACATTTAAGTATAAACGTAGATGAAAATAATTTTTGATGATACTTTAGTTTCCTACAATTTGCTGTTGGAGATAACATCAACCACACCGTACAAGAAAACTAATCTGAACAGAACAATTTGTTCGCAATTTTGTGTTCATCTTCCATAATCAAAAAGTTACCTGCAGCTTTGTAAAATCGCAGAAATTTTGTATTTAAACTTCAAGTCCTTGCGAAGGGTGCTTATTTAAACTTGAACAAACTTTGCTACATTTAGTTTCAAACTGGTTGCCTTGGGTAAACTTAAATGTGAGGGTACGTTTACTCACATGTATAAGACAGGAGTAACAGATATATAAATAAAGTGCATATTATGTTTAATTAGATACAAACTAATTCTTACTTAAGGAAAATGCTATATGCAATAAAATATTATAACACATAAAGTGGTTCAGCGGTTTCATATTTCTGGACTCTAGAGAACCCAAACGGCACGTTGGTTTGGCCCGGTTGCTTCCCTAACCCCTCTTGTAGTAGGCTTGGAGAAGGTATACGCGGATGATCCGTAGCTCTGATGCACTTGAGCTGGAAACGATAGGTCTGAATCAAGCGCTATTAGCACAGACGGACAAATTCAATGGAATCACGGGTGTTACCGGGCTTGTGAAGTTCATGGCGGGTGTGTTAGGCCTTGCCGAACTTGGTACTAACTTGACGAATAAGTTTTGACCTCTCGAATTGATATAAATTAAACTACCTTACGCAAAAATCCGCCTGTAACAGCTCGAATCGCCGGTGAAGCGCTGAAAGATATCGGTCAGTCCGGAATTACGGCGGGCGGGCCAGTTTACCTATGTCGGAGTACCTAAATTATACGGGCGGCGTAAGGGTTTCTCCTAGTATGCAGGAGGTTAAGTTAATTAAAAAGTTATGACCATAATAACAGGAGAATCAGCTGGTGCGGGCATTCAAAGAGAATCTTAGCAAGATGGGAAGTCCACCGTTGCGAGACAGGTAAAGGAATTCTTTAACAAGATGGAAACCACGTTCACAGTTTCCGGGCAAACAAATCGTTTAGCAAGATGGAAACCAAGTCCATCGTTGCTGGTCAGGTCATGAGAGTGTTATGAAAGAGGGCAGTTCCTGGGGGGACTTGAGGGCTAATAATCAGGATCGGGAAACGTAAGACTCAAGTGAAGTTAACTAGATGCGGATTCGCCTTTTATACTCTTCGGGTCCCTCGATATCGGATCGTTTCTAGAGGGGACTTCAGAAGGATTTTCGTGGCTTACCGTTTTACGCTACGTCCACGCATTGCGGCTAGAATCGCCTTATCGAAAATCCGAAAGCTATAAAGATGTGAGCAATGATTGTAACAGTTTTAACGCCATTCAAATTTCTAGCATACTGTTTGTCGCTTAGGTAAATTTGATACGAAGGCTCACGTTACAGCTTCACTGTATATAAATCATGAATTCCATTTTGAGGCGACTTTCTGCTTTAGCCATGATAATAATTAATTCCCGTCTCTCTTGGAAATTCCTTTTAACTAAAGTCGTGCTGTGGATAGACGTTAACAAAAGCCCAAGACAAATTTCACACACGACACGAAATATGATTTGATTTATTACTGCAAGTCATTCGAATGAAAATGTTGAATTATGCATATACCATCGCAATAAATAGAGAGGTTATTACAATTTAAAAAACTACTCACACTTTAGACTATTGAACTATATTCAGTTTTCACTTGATTTCTATTTTCGATTATAATCGATAGGATCATTCACCATTTGCCTAAACTAAATCGGAATGGTTGAACTTGCACAGGAAGTTGGTTAGTAAGCCAGTCTTTCTTTTCCATACATTAACTCTGGGTTCTTCGGTGACTTTGTCTCCCATTTTCACAAATATGTGAAGCCGATACCTGAAAATATGAATTGTATAATTCTGCAATCTAAAGATCCTTGTAAGCCTATAAAACTTGATGTACTGTATGTGTAGAGGTCGGAGACCCCAATTTGAATGTTTATTCAACCCTACAAACGAGTTTAGTCATGGAAATATATAAAAATCTATTTTGATTAAATTTTCATAAGAAATTAAATTAGGATTTATGGCGAATTATTGTAAAAATAGCATAGAAAAAGTGTGTAGAAAATGACAGTAAAGTTTATTTTTTTGTAATCTTTCCGATTACATTATTATGAGCAGAAATGTGTAATTTTAACACGTTTTGCTTGCCGTTTCGACCCAAACTAAGAGTAATTTTATGAAGATTACCATACAATGGTTAGTTTTTCATTACTAATTAATTCTAGTTCGTCAATAATTGCAATTAGTGGCCATTAGAATAAATGTAATTTTAATTAGGTGTTCGCGGAAGGCATCCAGAATAACTGTTAATTTTGTTAAATGTCAAATCAATCAGTCTGACGTTTCGTTGTCGTTTATTTGTGGCAGCCTATACAAGCAAAACACTAGATGAAAAGGAACTTCTGTAACTTTCAATTAACGCCAAAGTACGTGTGGCTGTAACCCTAATTTATTAGTTAGGTTATTTGTTTTTTATTGAATTGTTTTTTAATCACACCTCAACTGAGGTTAGGATAATAACATTGCTATGTAAATACTGTGAAATTAATTGATTTTGGGGCAATCATAACCAGTGCTTTCTATTACTACTCATATTTTATTTACGACGTGTCTTGTGGTTAAGCTCGTTGGTAATTAACCTTGAACAAAGGCAAATAAATTAACTATCTACGTTAGTATTGGGTAATTACCAATAATACCTTCAATTTGGTGGATGTATTTATTGGATTTTGCACGTGAAAATCAACAGAGTAGCTGGCGACAATGACTCCGACGGTCCGGTTTCACTTAGAGCAAATTTTTGTTTGCTGTCATCGCCGAAGGAGACGCTTTGATTTTGGAGTCTGGAGCAGTGAAACAATCGTGACTTCACTAACGATGAAGGAAATGGTGCTGGAGTTGAACGTTTAATAGTGCATTTCGAAGTTGTTGTTACTTTTGTTTCGGGTTCAAATTGTAAGTCTTTATTGGTATAAAGTGCTCTATTACTATCTTGACAACCCTGAGTTTCATGGATATTAATCCTTGTATTGAAATAAAAGTGTACGTTTATCCTGAGTTATTTTTCTTTGTAGTAAGCGAAATATGTTTTATATTATTGTCAGCAACCCTTTTATTATAGCAATATATAAAAACGGCCATACCACACCGTGAGCACGTTTCAACAGATTAGAAGGACTAACGTAATGTGTCTTAAAGAGCGGGCGTCCTAAAGAGCGCATGGCAATAACCACTTCATCCCAACACTGTGTCGAAGCATCTATAAGGAGCGTGCACCTTCTCATCTGGTTTTACTCCGAGGTCGTGACGTTTTACGGATCTTAGTCTCAGGCTAATCAAAACCGATTGTGTGTTTGCAGATACAATTTTTAAATTTACTGAAGGTATTTGTGCGAAGAGAATTTCAAACTTTATTATAAAACGTGAATTTATCCCTTTATACTAAATTACAGAAAATGGAACAGTGTCGTACCGGAATGAAATAATAAAAGCGGAGATTGTTGCTGGGGCGATAAAACCTTCATCGGCAGTGCAGCCATGTAGCGGCCTTAATCGAACATGGCCGATAAAGGCTCACGGACTGGTTTTGGTATTCATATCAGACTAGAACAATTTACGACTAACGACTAAGCCGAGCAATCTTTTTTATATTTGCGGATTCGGGCTGGCATGTAAAAGTATCCGAGGGCCGCGCATTTCGTGATCCTCAGAGGAGCGTAGGAATGCATAATCCTTTTCCGGACATGGAACCGGCGCGGCGCAAGATTACACGGCGCTTTCGCCTTTGGTCAACTCTGTTAAATAACGCTTTGTGAAGTTGGAAAGAAATCCAGGAATTGCTGTCCTCGCGGACAATTTTTAGCCTAAAGGCGGACAAAGGTCGCATACTTTAAACGCGCTGGCCACAATGTAGAGTGCTAGCTTTATTTAATGCTTGTTTGGTGTTCTGTGCGGAACAGACTTCAGGGCTGAAAATAAGATGAGATAACCTCGTTTGCAAGTTATTCAAGTTCTTTTAAAAAATTGTTTGCTTGTAAAAATAGAGCATTTGGATCAATTTGGAAAATATTCGGTATGCGAATCAACGCCTCCTTTATGTCCGACAGCTGACATATTATCACAATTGTGAAATCTCAAAATCCAAAGTTTTTGATAATTTTTATCCAAATTAGATAACATCTTGTATGATACACGTTGCAAAGAAGTTTTTAGGCACTTGACGAGATGTTAAGCTGGGCCTTCGGTCTCGTTTGGCAAACCACGTCGCCTGCTTAAAACAGTTCAACTTTTAATGCTGCTTATTCAAATAATAGGCAACTACACTTTCCACTGAATTTTATTTTGCATCGGTTACTAGGCAAGCTGCGAGCCAACGAATGCAATATGAAATGTTTGATGTTCGGCCCACAAACTTTGCTATTGCGCATATTGCATGCTATGGGCATCTATAAACAAAATTAAAAAATATCATTAATTTGTTTCTGTCAACATTTGTACCTCCAACCATACCAGCAGCTACAGAGGAAACAACATTAAATTTACTACCAGTGTAACGTTTTGTAATTTTAGCAAATTGAATTTTCTCCTCAGATCAAGTTCTGATTACTTTACGTTATTAATTACTTCTGCCAGTAAGCTCTGGTCCAAGGTTGTAAACAGCTGGAATAAAAAAGTCGATTCAAAATTTTACAGAAGTTTATTTAGTTTAACTACATTTCCAACTTAAAAGAAAAGCCCTGGTTTTAAATATATACACTATAAACAAAGAAAATAAAATAAGGTTCTTCCGGGTGGTCTCTGCGCTCCGGGCGGTACGGCATTTACTGGTGGCGGATATAAAAGGTCCTCCTAGGTATCTGGGCTGACGGTGACTGGTGGAGCCCTTGGGTCCTCCGGCTGAGGCTCAGGTTTTGGTCTAGATTTTGAAAAAAAAACGGGTTAGACCTCTTTCCGGACTGAGCGGGCATCGCTCTTTTATAATGCTCCTTCCACATCTTTTACCTAGGAATATCTAAGAGGGGCTACACGTGATACTTTAGTACGGACTGAAAATAGGATGCACGGATCGAGCGGCGCGGTGTAGCTTGCGCAACTCGTCGGTTATACACCTGGGCTTTATCGGACAATCAACAGGATCTCTTGACGCAATTTTTTGTTTTTCTCCACCGCGTGGCTGCAAATGTTCGCGCCTCACTCATTCTTATGACTGTTATAGCGCCTACAAGTTGATAAGGGCAACTGAAAAGTTCTAAAGAAAATTGGGGGCACATGAAACGTCACATCAGAAAAATTAAAAAAAGGTATACCACACCCTCTATATAAATTGGAGAAAATATGAAAAAGCAAAATCGTCTTCCCAGAACGCTTTAATGGCTTATTTTGGTAAATTGACGATAAAATTTAAACGTTCCAGTTTATGGACGCAATACTCAATGTCGAGAAACACTATTAGTATCAACAATAATATAGATATTATCAAATATTTAAAAATGAGGTCATTCCTTAAGCGGCAGTCCCAAAGAATCAAAGATTTTTACATCAAATACAAGTATCTAACTGCTGTTACTCACAGTTTGTCTTTCTTCAACCAATGGTCCGATTTTCTGCTCCATGAGAATATGTTGGAATATAAACTGTTTTGGAAAGATTCACTTTAGTCATTTTGCATAAAGCTTGCTTGATTTGCATATTCTGCTTAGTATAATAATTCTTAATCTAACTTCTCTTATTTAGAGATAGCTGTAAGTGTCGACGTGTTGTAGTGTTTTCTCGTATAATCTTCTTTATATATAACAATGAATGTTTCTTTCTTTGTCCCGTATGCATTCCTATACCATTCATCCGATTTGCAATAAAACTTTAGTGAGTTGTGGGGCGCCCGCAAAGGTTTCTGAACAACGATTTTACAATAGGTGGCGCTGGGGGTCGAGATATTTCGTTTTATTGTATTTATGGTTTATTTGGCTCATATTCGGAATATATGTTAGTCACATGGAAAGAAATATTTTTATAAATAGTGGACCCGGTAGTTGGAGCTAGAGTCAAGATATTTACGAAAATGTGTATCTATGGTCTGATTTGGCTCATATTCAAAAGATGTGTACAAAAACAAATTATTTTTCAGCTGAAGTTTGCCGAGTCAGCTAGTATTGTTAATAAATCTTCTACTTTATCTTGTAGCGTTCTTGTTCGATTCATAACTTTTTCCTTGTTTCAATTTACCTTCAATCATTTAGCTTCCAGTCGTTCTTTCCATTTATTAATTATTTGCCGTAAGTCTCGTTGAACGTTGGCGGATAATATTACATCGTCGGCATAGCCAAGTTTGTAATTGCACTATTATGCGACTTAAACTTTTAAATGGAAACTACTTTAATCCTGTTTTAGTACCAGTCAGCCCAATAGATATGAGATCTCTTTTATTTTACATACCCCTGTTACGTTTAAGGACAATCCCTATTAAAATGTATTAGAAAATCTGTGGCTATGCTAATCTCCATCTCAACATATTAGCTTCAAAAATTGAGTCAACTCTAAAAAAACATTTGTTTACACGTAAACCAACAACAAATAGCTATATAGCTTTGTTAAAAAATAGCACTACATAATAGTAAACCTAAACAACCGTATCTACTCTACATTCACTTTAATCACAAGGAAAATCTGAGCGTAAAAATGTGTTTTCACTACCCACTTGTATTACCATTGACGTTGTCAACAGCTCTATCTATGACTTGTTCTTACTGCTACTCTACGTCACAAACCTCATTGCTCTGATACACCAAAAATATTATTTAATCACTCTGACAGTTTTCGAAGTCTCCTGGCTCCAACTCGTAAAATTGAACCATTACCATGTTCAAATTGAAAATAAGATCTTGCGTTTCCTACTTCGTCTGTAAAGTGCTTGTTCTTTCCCTAAGTGTGCTTCGATTTCTTCTCTTATTTTTCTTTCTAATATTTTTTAATATACTTTGAATGCTACAGGTCTTAAGGAAGTTTCCTCCGTGTTTGCATAATTTAGTTGCAATGTTATATTACTGGAAGTTTCCCGTTTTGTATGGACTTTCTCTTTGATTTTCTTGTTGTTTAACGATGTCATGCAACCGTGACTGGAGCTTTGCATGAAGTGCTCCAGGTTACTGCTACTGGGGTTATAGATAGGAAAGTAATTCACATTTGTAGGACCGGGAGAAAAATGTGATCATTTCATTTACAGTCTTGAAACCAGTCGAATTGGCCAACCTTCAAAAGCACGAAAAATATCTTGCAAGAAGATAACGTCCAGCCCACTGCAGTGACGCGAATATTGTGTAAGAGTTAGTAAATTGACTCCCAGAAAAGGTTTCAAGTAAATATGTCTCGAAGAGAACATATCTCCATTTTGTTATTAGTTAGTAGGTATCAGTGTTAGTTGTAATTATGGCAATAATGTTTTGATCTTTTTTATCAATTAAGATGAAAATGTGTGAAATTCCTCCAAAGCTGTTGAACTTACGTCACCGAAGAAAATACAGGATGTTGTTACTGTGTGAACGAAAAAGAATAAATTTATTTCACCAAAACATAGCCTATAGTTATAATCAGGATTTATTGGAAGTGCTTTTTGATAAAATAGATAATAACATTAGTAAATTCATCCTATATGAGAACTTCTATTAAAAATGTAATCTCATAGTGAAACGCGATATACCCCCATATCACTTGGCAACATACACGGTAAAGTCCTCCTCAATTACATCATGCGAATGATATATACAGACGTGCAGAACTAGAGTTACGCTTAGTAACATTCTATTGAAAATGCGCTTCACCGTTCTATAAAACTTTATTTAACTATTGCAGATTTAATGGCAAAATAGTTGGCTTATCAATTCTTCCTGGCTACAGAAAACGTGCATTTTTTAATGTCTTCTGAATCTTTCCGTGAATGCAGCTAATTACGTATGATTATATTAATAGCAAAGAATTCAAGCTTAAGTTGATGCTCCCTAAGTACATAGCTTTGCTCTTCTCTTCAATTATTTTATTAACTGCAGCAATGGTTTCTTAGGAAATAAATTTAGAGTAATGCCCGGTCCTGTCAATAAAAAATTCTAGCTGTGGAAGGCATTCGTTCACTAATTTTGATCTAGTGCTCCTCCGTAGGCATAAACGAAAACACCACTTTTAAAGTAGAACATTGGGATTATAAATTTTTTTTGTGGTTAATGCAATTTGGAGTTTACATTGCCACCTCAAGATATTAATAATTCAGACTGCCTGTAAGTCAGCTTTGAACAGTGAGTGCCAGATGGCAGCTAAAATATTTATAAAGTTTCACTTCACAGCCTACTAAATTTTTTATTCGCACTAGATGCAGCTGTGCTAGCTCATATATTGATCAATCATCTCTATGGATATAAATCAAGCATATGTGACACAGGAATTACTGCAAAATGAAAAATATACTGTAGCTTATACGTGCACGATATCTGTCCAAAACGGTATTCTATATTTTCTAATTATGGCGCCAGTACAGAACGAACTTTACTGAAAAGGACCTCCACTAGAAGCAGGTCTAAAAGTTTAACCTTCCAAATCAGCATCGATAATGAACTTATTTATAATTTAAAGTGGTATTAGCTTCGATTTTTAGCTGTATTTAGAATTGATTTTAGTAATGATGTCTGCTTCAGCTTTTCACGCACTATTGCCAAATTTCTTTGCCATGACAATGTATTTTGTGCACGTAAACTATTTATTATGCAATTATACAACGGTTTCTAATCCGCTCCGCTTATTTTATTGTAGGTACAATGGTATATAGGTTAGCGCCCTGATACATGATAAATCTTTAGTGCTATTTTCAAATTTAAATTTGTCATTTAAATATGACGTGTTGGTAATATACATCTCCACTTTATCTACTCTAAATTAGATGTATTTTCTTTTTAACTTCATTTCGGTGAAATACTTTACTCTATTTTACCATTAATTCACATGTAAATGATTTATGAATAACAACTTGCATTTTTTTCAGTAAGGCTGACCACATTTCTGTAGGTTTCTTCTTGTTCACAAGGGTCTTAAGGGTGTGCTTTAGGTGGCCCTGGCGGTGTCTGCACAGCTGGTATAGAGTTCGATGATTGTGCTCGTTGAAACGGCACTTCCTTCAAGCTCAACACAGCCCGATAACCTCGTAGTCTATAGATTTCTTTATGTCGGCAAACTAGCAGCTCCAGGCGTAAAATCCTGGTGCCTCATAGATTCACCCGAGATTGGGAACTGCCTTTAGGTGGCCATTGTGCGTCGAACGCTTTTTACTTCCCTCTTCTAAAAGACGCAAAAAATCACCTTTAGAGATTTCTGCAGATCTTCACGTTTCAGGGTCCCCAGATGGCGACAAACAGGTTTTCTCAATTCCGCTATCTGTCTGTCTCTCTGTTGGCGGTATAAATAAAAAACTATTAGATAAAGGCGATATTTTGCATACACATTATACCGATGGAGCCACAATTATATATAACAGCAATGAGATAACATGAACAAGAAAATAAAACGTATTGCTTGAATAAGAAAGAGATAAATATAGTAGTAAATATTCGAGTAGGCATGACGCTTATTTTAATTATGACATAATTCAACTAAACATGCCTACTAAAATAATTTTATCGTATGGTCATCTCTTTCTTACTCAAGCATTCTATTTTTTTGTTTATGTTATCTTATTGCTATTATATATAATTACAGCCCTTGCCGTATATCTAAATACCATAATACCGAGAACATTTCAGACAAATATATACAGAGTAAACCCTTAAAAAAATAAATTGTGTTTGTTTTCCTTTTAACTGAGAAATACATAAAAGTAGTAACTGTTATATAACGCAGGCTTTATCCTTGACAAAAATTGGGTTTAACAAATACAAGATAAATGTTGTACGATACAAAAAGCGGCAACGAATGGGTGCGTTACGTTAAATACAGCTGCAACGCAGGAATTCGGACGATCCCGGTGGCTCAGTTTTGATGGTCTAGTAACAAGTCAGCCAACGATTGGAAACAGTGATCTAGACACCCCAGAGAGAATACGCTCAGTAATCAGATCCGTTAATCTGTCAACTGTTAAGTGGTTTGAAGCGAGATAGATTAAATTCGGCGCAAGAACCAACTGAGCTGTTTCGGCCAAACTCCTGGCAGGGAATTGTTTGAACCGGGCAAACTAGTGTTTGAAGAAGCGGCAAGATAGCTGTAGCTTTAGGCGGCTGACGGTGTCGATAACAAAACGGCGGAACCAGTAACATAGGCGCGACACGAAAACAAAACTTTAAAAATATAGGTATGCCTAGGAAGGTTTCAAATCCGACTTAGAAGTCGAAATCACAAAGGTATTAAAATGCTTCCATACAGCAATAGTATCGCACAAACGAAAACCCTCCGAACCACACCCTGTTCGCTTGTTGATAGGTACCTGACTGTTGAATTGTGCCTATCGCGTGAAAAAGTTGAACTATTCGGTAAGTCTACGGGTCTGAGTTCTTGCACAACGTACACTCGGTAAGAAAATGTTTGCAGATCTTTTCCTAAGACTAATAGATATGTGCCGTAGAATAAGTTAATCTCCTGGAAAAGGTGACGGGGACAGACTTCATGTGCCTTGCATAAGTCGTTCACTAACATTTTTACGAGCAATGACACTGTAAAATGTAAAGACGCAGTCAGAAGTTCGAACTTCGGTTAGGCGCCATAAGTGAATAGAAAGAAGAATAAAGGGTAACAGTCGTTAACTGAGCCCTTAGTAATGCCCCATTCGCTTTTTTGTAATGGAAAACAAAGGTTCAAAGCAAAAACCACAATTTTGAAAATCTTGCACACATAAGTAGCGCAATGCAATGATACGCGACATTTGGGCGCCAGGTGTTTGGACGCCTGGCGTTGGGGCGCTGGAATTATTTTATTCAACAAAATTTTACCAACGGCATTCAAAACGCTACTTTACATTACCCTCTATGTTTTTGTATATTAAAGTAAATTTTACAGTATCGATATTTTTTTACTTGCTATATAGTTATTTACATGCATTTTTTGTTAATCAACGTAATAGATATTTTTAATTTAATTATTTTCTTTTAATATTTATCTGTTACACACAATAATGATTGGAGATATCAAAAATTTTTATGGTCTGAAAGTGAAATTTACATATTGTAACAGACGTAATACAGACATCAAATTTTGAATTGACCCATGTTGAGCTAAAAACAGTTGCTCGATAACGTAAGAATCTCATTTCAACTTCACTCCCTTAAACATGAAAAATCGACGTCGAAGCACCAGGCGCCCAAACTCTGGCGCCCAATCGCCAGCGCTCAAACATCCTGTTACGCCCAATATTAATCCCAAAATTCATATTCCTTTTTGGGTATTTCGCCACTCTGCAAATTAAAATTATTAAATAACGTATTAAATAACGAACGTTTCGAAGGACATTCTGCCCTCGTTATCAACGAATAACAATTAAAAAGGAACAAGAAAACTTAGCTTTTTCACGGAGATTGAAAACCACCAACCTCCAATGAATTGCTTGACATTGACGTTTGTTGATTGTCTAAACCTACTTGATCTGATCTTTAAAAATGGATAGCCAACTAGTGTCTAAAAATATTGAGAAAGACGACAAGCATTTTTCTTCGTTAAGTAAAATATATGCCATCTCCTCAATTTTACGTTTAGTTGACATCGATTCTTTAGACAAGATCTTTGTATTATGCCAGTGTACTTTATGATTGTTATCCCAAGCATGTTCTGCCAGCTTAGACTTATTGAATTGATAGGTTTTCATCATATTTTTATGTTCTTTAACTCTAACTGCTAAAGGTCTGGATGTTTCACCGATATAGTATTTCCCGCATTCACAGGGGATACTATATATACAATTCTTTGAATGTTGTTCTTCGTTGATCGGTTTAGTTTTTGTAAGAACTGACCGCAAGGTATTCAACGTTTTGAATACCGTCCTAACATTGAATCTATTCCCAATTCGTCTAATTTTGTCAGATATTCCTGGAATATAAGGTATCGTTAGAGTATTATATGTTTGAGTGTCATTTCTTTGTACGCGTATGGCATTGTTTAGTGTATTGAAAATGTTCCGAACAAGAGTCTCTGGATAGCCATTATCTTGTAAAACATTAACAATAAATTCTTTCTCTTTTTTGAAAATTTTATCATTAGAGCAAACAAGTTTGGCTCTGTCATAAAGACCTTTTACAACACCTGTCTTTATGTTTTTGTGATGGTTTGTTTGCTCTAATGATGAAATTTTCAAAAAAGAGAAATAATTTATTGTTAATGTTTTACAAGATAATGGCTATCCAGAGACTTTTGTTCGGAACATTTTCAATACACGAAACAATGCCATACGCGTACAAAGAAATAACACTCAAACATATAATACTCTAACTATACCTTATATTCCAGGAATATCTGACAAAATTAGACGAATTGGGAATAGATTCAATGTTAGGACGGTATTCAAAACGTTGAATACCTTGCGGTCAGTTCTTACAAAAACTAAACCGTTCAAAGAAGAACAACATTCAAAGAATTGTATATACAGTATCCCCTGTGAATGCGGGAAATACTGTATCGGTGAAACATCCAGACCTTTTGCAGTTAGAGTTAAAGAACATAAAAATATGATGAAAACCTATCAATTCAATAAGTCTAAGCTGGCAGAACATGCTTGGGATAACAATCATAAAGTACACTGGCATAACACAAAGATCTTGTCTAAAGAATCGATGTCAACTAAACGTAAAATTTAGAAGACGGCATATATTTTACTTAACGAAGAAAAATGCGTGTCGTCTTTCTCAATATTTTTAGACACTAGTTGGCTATCCATTCTTAAAGATCAGATCAGGTAGGTTTAGATAATCAACAAACGTCAATGTCAAGCAATTCATTGGAGGTTGGTGGTTTTCAATCTCCGTGAAAAAGCTAAGTTTTCTTGTTCCTTTTTAATTGTTATTCGTTGATAACGAGGGCAGATTGTCCTTCGAAACGTTCGTTATTTAATAATTTTAATTTGCAGAGTGGCGAAATACCCAAAAAAGAATATGAATTATAGATTCACGCCACAAAGAAGTTTCAGAGATTATCTTAATCCCAAAATGTAGTAAGTTGTTAGTTCATCTACGGAAGAAATATAAAACCCTAGCTTTCTACGCTCACTTCCTCTGCTCAATCAATTACTATTTATTTTATCACAATAACTTTTAATAGCTAAACTAAATGGCCTCCTTCTAAAAAGAAATTGAAACCAGCTGCGATATACAACTTTGTTGTGAATATTTGAAGGTGGTTTTTAGTGATGGGCTTATTCGAATCAAAAATAACCGGTTATCCGGTTATTGAAATAACCTGTGTAACTCGGTTTTCGTTCCAAGTATTCGGATGAAAAATAACCTCATCCTGATACGTACTACGGGCCGCGTCTCAGCGATCTGCGAGTGATCGAAATTCTGTAAATAATACTGCATTCATAACTCATATAACATTTTCTACGTATGTACTTGATTGGCCCAAGTGAGGCCGCGGCTGCTTGTTGATGTTATTAAGACATTTGATACTCCCAGTCGACGGGTTAAATTTATGGGGCCGTTCCTATTAAAGATAACGTTCTCTTGAGTATGAGATTTGCCGAAGGTTGGTATTAATTTAAAACGGCCTAAATTTTTGCTTTGAAACGCGGTTGATTGTGCCTAATAAGGGATAAACAGAAAGCGAAATAAGATTTTCCAATATCGTAAAAGATTTATATTTAATTTTTAATAACGGAGCAGTAGGGACAAGAAGTGGATTTCGATGTTGAAAATTTTAAGTGTGCGTCCTTAGAACCGCGGAAGGCTGAACGTAGATAAATGATGGATTCTAAAATATACCGGTATGATGTGCAAGCGAAAAGGGAAGGGTGACTACTAGAGAATTTTAGGAACTAAAAATAGATTCAGTAGATACTTTGTATTCGCATACTTAGAATTTCTTTATGATTAGTATTGATATAGCTATTCTCAATGGTTTAAACTCCTTAGAAATCAAATAAATATCATTTATACAATTATTATAATTAACGATTAACTGAGTTCCTCTGCTATCTGCAAGTTACGATGCCGATGCAGATGACGGTGAACCGCCAACCGGCAAACCGGCTGACTTAATCGAAACGAATCGAGAGCCAAAATTGATTCGAATGATTATTCAAATAATCAATCGGTTATTAATATGATTCGAATGCAAATAATTCGGTTATGAAAATTGTCCGGTTATGCCCATCACTATTGGTTTTTCAAAATGCCCAAGTAATTAATTGACTATCACATAACTCAGCATAACAATGCTAAACAAAATTTCGTGTCCCCATTACGAGTATAGAAAAATCAGCAGCAACTTTTAAGGTTTAATCCAATATTTCAAAGGCTTGCATACCAAAAAGATTAAAAAATTTTATTGCTTACTGAACACATTCTCTTTCTAAATCTGTGGAAAACAAAGCTTTATGGTTTTTACGGTACACATTAAAAAATTTGCAGATTTACAACATTCTACCTCATGAAGTAATTTTGATGAATGAAACGTCACACTATTTTGCTCCCTTATTTAAAAATCAGAGTATGCCAATACAGTAGAACTCGCTTTTAACGATCACGGTTACAGCGAATTCACGTTTATAACGAATAATTTTGAAGGTATATTTTGAATTACATTTGATTTAATGCATGTATTTCATGTTTATTACAAATTCGTTTCACGGGAATAACGAACCAAAAATTAAGAATACATTCTCAGAACTGATCCTTTTCATCTCCTAATAAAATGTAACTGAAAGATATTAGGTATTTTGTTGTGGCAACATTATAATAAGGAAGGTTTTCTAGGAAAATAGTGGTCAGTTAAATTTCGTAGTAGGCCACTTTCTCTAGCTCTCTCTAGCACTCTGTACAATAGCGCGAGATAGTGGCCATTGTAAGCAACTCCATTTTTCTTAGAATCCAGCAGCTACCTGCAGGATCCAGTTCTTCGAAAAGTGATAATGGGTTTCGCTCGATGTTATGGCTCAGTTCTGTTATCGCATTCTGCAAAACGAAAGTGTTGCGTCATAGCATTAAAAATACAATAGCTATAAGACGTTGGCCTATAACGCAACAAAAGTAGTTGCAAAAATCTTCAAGTGGATGTACCTTGGTCGTTCCTTTACTGAGATTCCGTATGTACCTACGCATTTTCTAGTTGTGGAAAAATGTCGGGAGTCAAAGGGAAAATTTTATCGGTTTCCGAAAATGTAGAAATTATACGGAGGTTGGAAATTTGCTCAAATTATGATCTTCTTGGGTATAACGAATAACGGTTATTACGAACAAATATAGCGGTCCCATGGAATTCGTTATAACCGAGTTCTACTGTATTTGGTCAGGTTTAAAATTTAGCCAGTTGTTCCCTGTACAGTGTGTCCCAAATTGGACACTTTTGATAGGAAACATTCATTTCTAGAAGAGATAGTAAAAAACTAACTTACATGTTACGGGCTCGTTTTTTGTGTAAAAATGATTGGCGAAAACCGCACATCGATATCTTGATCTCTTTAAAAGATACAGAGTGATTTTGAATTAGGTGCATTTTCGACTCACCCCCGTAACTTGCTTATTTGTGAATATTTTGTGTTTCTGCAAAAACATTCTTAAGGCACTTTTTTAAAAGGAATCGAATGGTATGCTTAGTGTTTTTGTAAAACAAATGGCGGGGAAGCTGTGACATAAACTTTTATTTTTACTTATGGTAATGGCCTAGTGTGCTCGGCTTCTGATTTGATGGAATATTGCTCATCGCTTGACTAGTAATTGCATCGTTATCGCTAACTACGCAAAATACTCTAATACATATTACTTCCAAATTGTATATTACAGTTTCAATGAATATAGAATATAGAATACTTCCCTAAATTTGACTATACTTGTGGTCATAAACACGTAAGGCACACAGAGTTAAATATTATTAACTACCTTATTTGTGTTTGTAGAAATTCAACATTTATTCACCTGGTGAAGATATCTATCTAAAAACACTTGCAGAGTTATGGTATACACTATATTTAATTTATTAACCGGAACTGCTTTAAAACGAAGCTACTCGTTTCTATAGGGCAATGTAATGACTTGTTCGTAACGACTATTTACGTGTTCATTGTGCAATTGTGCTGGCCAAAAACTCACACGAAGGCCAGCAAACACTGATGAAGGCGCTAAGTGAGTTGTTTGTTAGACAAAGTTCAATTAAAATCGATAAATCACGGCTGCAGCCATAACTGGCCTCATTTAGCTGACGTCATAACCCCGTGACGTCAGAAAAATTTGGCCTCGTATATAAAACGGCATTGGTAATGGCACCATTTTATCGCTATAATTCTATGCATAGATGAATCTGGTTTAAAATTTTGTTGGTAAGTAACTACCAGGAATTTTTTATTCAAACTCCTCTACACGAAATCGTATGGAGTAATTCCATTCGCTACTAAATTCATTTTCGTCGCTACGGAAATAACTTATCAGTATGACAGCTTTGTTCTGTAATAATAGCACATTTTTAAATAAAAACAGAAGTTTACTACACTTTTAATTTTCAAGCCTCAGGACAGTTCGACATTTTTTGAATTTGATATTAAATAAAGCGGTGTTGCCAACTCTAATAATCTGGTCCAGGCGTACTTTAATTCTATTTTAGATGGCGCGGTAATTCCAAAACGTAGAAATGGTAGTATTAAAGAAGCTGTACATGCTATACTACCCGTAGCCTGAAAATCTAGCTCAAAATATTGGAATGATATGTAAGGAAAGAGGTTGAAGAACAGCTAGAAAAAGAAACATCAGTAGTAGGAGGGCCGTAGACTGAAATGCAAGGGTGTTAGCTTGCGATAGTTAAAATAATTGTAGATTGAAGGATACCGGGATAAATTGGTGTTACGTTAACTCATCATGTAGTGAGTTGAATGTCAGTGATCTACTTGGAGGTTCCATTAGAAAATCTTTTTTGGCAATGGGGAATATGTGTAAGAAACGCGCTCAGCTTTAGCTGACTCGCCTTGCGAGGTCTCCTGTCAAAATATTCTCTTTACAAATGAAAATTGTACAGTAAATTTAATGTATAGATATTTAAAATATTACATTCAGTGAAGGAAAATTATAAATCCTGAGCGTTGAGCGATATATTAACTGGGATTAGTGAGTCAGTCGCTGGCAAAGTTGAGCGACATTTGCGGGCTTGCAAATGAAATCAAACTGGACAGCTAAAGTTCTACACCCGATGTAGAAAAGTTTTTCTAGAAATTGATCGGAGTAATAAGCAACGGCAGCTCAAAGATTACATTCGAACAATGGTGCTTCTCCGGAACAACGCTAGGATGTAGAATGGTTGGTTAACGGCAGATTCATAGGCAGGACGTTAATGGTACGGCTGATATACATGACGAGTGAAACAATGCTGTTTCTTTGAATGTATTCGACCGAAGGTCAAATCGAAATTTCCCGAAACTCAATAACGACACGGGATTCGAAACCTCGGATACGTGGACTGCGTTTTGGAAAACTGGGCATATCCAACAATTATCGTAAAGTTGCCAAATATGGCTTTCCATGCTGCTATATTTACGAAACGAATCTGTTTCCTGCTCTAGTATTACGTGATGTGCCCAATGAAACGATTGATGTGCCCAACGAAAAGATTCTCTGTACGCCCCAAATGCAGTGGCTGTGTTGAATCCTTCTTTTTCTTCTTCTTCTATTGTCTAAGCCTTCACGATATTTACGTACTGAGCATAAAGCTGAGCCACGGTTGACTAACAAAAGGTAAATAATAGCATCGGAAATGAGATACATGAAGAAAAGACAGATGAAGACAGAAAGAGATAGCATTAAGAAGCAAGCAATAAGAACAAGAGCACAACATTGAAGAATCGTAACTGAAATGGCGGGAACAAGTGTAAAGGTTGACAAAGTTTAAGAACTAGCAAAAGGGATATACGTTGCGACAGCAAATGCAGAAAAGTGAGTGAAAGACCAAGAGAAATGAATGAAATGACCAGCCAACGTAAATAGCTACAGGGCGTAGAAAATATTAAGAGTGTGCACAGACTTGTAGGATACCAGAAAACTGATTCTGTAATGGCGGAAAGAGAAAAAGATAAAAAAGTGAAATGAACAAAACCATAACTTCTGTGTAATAATCGGTATCTCTCTTAGTAGTAGTCCCAACTAGCACAATAAGTTGCTTGAACGTACCGGCGACCTTTGTCGAAACTTGAAAGTGTTTTGTCACTAGGCACAGTCACGTAATGGGACCGTTCGCATTACTTGCATGCGACCAAAATGGACAATAATTTTGAAGCCCGCTACGTTCTGTCGACGTTCTTACAACTTGTCCGGCGACGTTGCAACGACTTTGTGATTACGTGGCGCCAACTTTGCGGCTGGGTAGTCGTGACTTTCACGGAACTTTACTACTTATTTAGATTAGTTTTGCTTGCTTTGTCTTGCAACTAATTTTGTTACATTTATGTTTCGTTTCTCCATGATCCTTTGTCAGTTTCTCTAGCTCAGAATCTAAATCGATTACTATAAAAATACTGCTAGAGAGCAAAAGGTGCGCTTTTGGTCTGAGTGACAAAATGAAAGCAAACGCAAGTCTATTGTCAAATATAATAATGATACGTCTAAATAAGCTCACATGTACTTTGAAAATAATAGCTTTAAAGTCGTTTTAATTACAAAGAATAATTCTAAGCAACTGCAGATACATAACTTTAAAGTTATATTTACTTCAAGGTACCGAAAGACGTTTGCCTACCGCAAAACTGCCTGTTCCAAGTTTCTTTTACTAGTTCACGGTTTCACCTCAAACTTCTCTTATTTTTAATCCTACATTTTCTTGAAATGACCACGCATACTGCATGCATAATAAATGTGTTCAAAAAGTATAGAAGAAAAGGTTACAGATTCGCAGTACTAAAATGTTGTTTTACAGTGCTGTTACAGTTTTTCTCGTGACGAGCTTAAATTTTCTATGAAAGTTAGTAGAATGTCGGTAAATTGTTTCTTTTTTGAGACCAACCTTGCCTTTGCAAACATACGCAGTTACATTTGAGACCCACAGTGGTAAAGCAGCACAATAATGCACAGCTTGAAATTGTATCAGTACTGGAAACTAGATGGTGAAGGTTACTTTATTGTAAATTTAAGAAGTGACGCTCATAGAAACTGTGCACAGTGACGTTCCGTTCGACAGGTAGAGGAAACGATATGAACACTAATAAATATTACTTACAACTTCCATAATACTTTAAATGGACAGTAAATGTGTCCAGAATGTGGAGGCAACTATCAAAACTACTTGAAACTAATTGCAACATTAAAGTCGCATAATAGCATAAATTACACACCTTCAAATCTTGAATACTTTAAGGTTCTCCCAAAGGAAACTACGACTTTTCCAATGCCGGAAACGCTACCTACAAATCATTACTAATGCAAAGAAACCACTGGTAAAAAACTATGTGGCAGCATCTGTAGATTTGTGAAATGAAGTTATCTATACATATGAAATCCACAGTCTTAGTGGGGTTACATAATAGTTACTAATTTGCGGCTCCTGTTTCAGTTACGAGGACTTTGGGGCTAGTTAGGGTAGAGTGTGTGTCTTTGTTGCGCTTTTTGCGTAATATATTATTAATTTAGCGTCCACACATAGTCCACACTACTTCTGAAAACGACCATGACCCCTTGGCTCTTCATAGTTTTCATTCTATTATTGTCGGCTATCTATAAAAGCCATAGAACATTCTTAGTTTATACTTACTTCTAAATCCCTTGGAAACAAGAACGGCAGCAAGATCTGGAGCTTGATTCAATTGAAAAAGAGATGCGAACTATTTTTCGATATTGACTTAAGTCAATAAATTTAAATAGCTGTTCCAAAAACCTTACGGACCAGACACTTAAAAAGCTGCGTTCGGTAGCTTACGAATCGAGACATCGAAATTCATTTATCTGCTGAGCAGCGATCCTTGTTAAGGGGAACACGAGGCCCTGCCGTAATTCCTGGCGAATATGCGTGGGTTTGTACGATATTCTCGGAAAATTTGACATCGTGGAATCTAAGCAATTAAGCAGTGGAGGTCCTAGATTAGCCTCGAGAGTTTCCTAAACTTTACTTGTACAAGGTATAAATAATGGGATGAAGGCACTTTGTTTGAGAAACGTCGCGAATGACTTGTAGCGGTCTAATAATGTCAGAAGGGGAAAGTTCATTGCATTGAAATATAGTATTTTACTTTTGTGTATGAAAGTACAGACAGCAGTTGAAAGTTTCATTGAAAATTGGTAACAGGAACAAATTAATGTACATCAAGAGCTCTGCTTATATTGAGAAATACAAAACTCAAAATACTCCGAATAATGTAGAATGGTGGGGCAATTTCAATTCGCCTCCGATTCTGCTTAATATTTTCTTTAAAATGCACAGTAGATAACCTAGTTGATAGACATAGAACGTCGACAAAGGTAAAGTTATGAAAACCAACTTTCAGGTACCAATAACTTTAGTGATAGTTGAATGCAGGCTTTCTCGACCATTCTGCTTAACAGTAATTTCTTTAGGGTTATGTCGTGGTCATCGGTTTACACTTGACGTTTCGGTGGTAATGCTGTCAGCTTCTTCAGAAGGACTTATGTTGAAGTCTCGAGCTCTTCGTGATATACCGACGAGCCGTTATGGTTGGCACATGTAAATCTGTTACTGGAACCTGTCGTTATTCTGCAGGGTACTTCAGGCAAAATTTGTGTGCGTTTTGATTTCTTTTGCTGAGTGGTTATGCTATCTTCCATGTGTTGCTAAGGCGATAACCTTCTTCTCGATTGAAGTTGTTCTGATTTTTAGTAATCTCTATTAATGTCCGAATACCGCAAGTTGCAGGAATTTATAGTCCTAGGTAGTATGTTCAGGTGATCGTAATTTATTGTGTGGTCATCTGCTCCTAATGAGCGTTCTACGATGATTGGTTTGTTTCCATATCGTGCGCTACTCAGCTGTTTTTTATTCTACATGGATGCTTCTTTCCGTTTGTTCAAAGTAAGATTTGCCATAAGTACATTGCCTGCAGCCTGCGCAAAAAGTATTTGTTGGAAGAGATCATTTGTTTGATCTTTCTCATTGTCTAATACAGAAATCTCTAGAGAGTAGTAAATATCCGAATTTCTTCAATCGAGAAGATGACTACCGCCTTAGCAACATTGGAAGGTATCTCTGAAAAACAAATCAACATGTATTTCACGTGAGCAACCAATTGGAATAACGAGAAGTTTTGTAACATGGCAGATTTACATGAGCAGTCAACCATATCGACTCTTCTCGGTATATAACGGGGAGCACGAGGCTCCAACATTAGTCTTTAGAAAACTTCTGAGGAAGCTGTCAGTTTGAATAGTAAACCTTAAGTTTAAATTGACGAGCACGGCATAACTCGGAAGAACCTTCCTATCACTCTAATGATGGCCATATCATCAGCACTAAATATTGTATTAAATCTTGCTCATTCCGAAAATATATTGTCTTTATATGCACTAAAGCACCTAAAGAGCATGTCTTAAAATAAGCATTTGCTTACTATCTGTGCCTTAATCAGGACATCTTATTGAAACTGAATAGCCAACATCATGCTACTAAAGTTTAATTTAGAAAAAAATTATGCAATACGAGGGAATACAACGAAATGTGTCCGGTTATCAAGAAGTACTATGGTCTAAAATCTAAAAGTCTAAACACATTATTATCTTCAGCTTGAAGTCACCTCAGTTTTTAAGCATCATCGTCCCTGAAACTCGCATTAAGAAGATGAGCTCTCAAGTTAATCAACAGAAAGGATTCCGAAAGTGTGAGACCCGACGAATAGGCTGGATGTGAAAATATTTCGAGACTCACTTTAGCAGCTTTTAATTCGGCTGCAGTGCATTTTTCCGACGATGCATTGTCGTGATAGCAACACCCCTCTTCGAAGTCGTCAACGACGTTTAATCTTTTGCCAAAATGCTTAAGAGCACAATTTCCAAGTACCAGCTCCGTTGAATGCTGCTGCCTTAGGGGTTTGAACTGGCGGCTGCTCACTTAGCAGGATTAAGCGAGGCTGGCGGCTGGCTGTGAGGCCTTAAGATTTTCGGGGTCTAAAGCTGCAACGGGTTTGACTCAAATCTAAGAAAGTTTCGTTTTCTCCTCCTTCCACTTCGCTTAGCTAGGCAAACCTAAGTGGGATAAACAGTGGGATTGCGGGAATTTGTGCGTTGATAGCCCCCACCTAGGGTACTTGGTATGATCCACTCACTTTTGCTGAGGCCAGATAGATTTATGTAATACTTTGTTCGAACCAGATAGCTTTTGTGGCGGAGATAGCTCCGTACGAATGGAAACACGTTTTCCAAATAATTCTATTCCATTTTTCAACAAAACTAAACGTCGGTGAATGTCAAAGTGGTCCTTTGGTATTTCTTTTTCTCTCTAGATGATAATATTCGTCGAAGAAAAGGTTCTTTGAATATCTTTTGTAGTATTGGCAACAAGCTGATAAGTCTCTACGAAGCTACCTTTGCTAATAATTTTTCTGGCTTGGAAATCGAGATCATTTGGGCTACCTTTTACTGATTAGGAAATTATTCTCTACTTATAATAGCTCTAAAGTTCATCGTAATTATCCTACTCTCCTCAATTGGTATTTCTGTTAGGATTTTTCCGGCAATTAAATCGAAATGTGAGAATTCCTTTTGCCCCAGTTTGAATAAAATTTATAGAAAATGGCGTTTTAAGAAACTCGTGGACATGAGCTTTATCTCGAAATACGACTTTTAAGAGATCGTCTTCGTTACTCTCCATAAGAAATAATCAATGGGTTCTGCAGTATATGTTTATGCATTTTTGGATTTCTTTGCCCTTGTGTTCATTTAGCATAGTACAAAATCAATTTCATTCTTGGTAATCACACTTGGGTTGATCTATGTTTACATTATTTACTCCTTTCTTTAAGCTGTGTTCACTGCATGAACACTACGTTGGTGAATAAAATTTATAAGCGTGTTTCATATTTTTCTGAATTATTCTACTTCAAAGTTTCCCATTCAACTTTGTGCTTTACTCTGTAATTCTATTATTTCTGTATATAGCTCTAAACAAGATAACTTTTAATATATTAGAAGGATTTAGTACTCCTACTCCTACTTTGAAAGCGTTTTCTTTTCCACTATAGCAGAATATTTAACATTTAGTGTTAACGATCTTGCAATCTGATTTTATCATTGTAGGTACACAGTTCTGCGTAAAATCGAAATTACGTACTCTATTCAATGACGAATCCAGTCAACCCACTCAGCAATAGGCTTCCAGAAGTAGAATTGCTGGAAAATAAAATAAGACTTTTGTACTTCGCCAACTTGTAAACACATCGAAGAAGAGCGCTCCTTCTGTAAACTTTGTAATTCCGGTAGCTTGCGTTCAATCAACAATAAATATCAGAAACAGCAAACAACGAAAATCAACCCTATCTAAAATGTGATTCTTAGAAAACGCATTGTAGTAGTTATATATGTACTTACTATTCTGGAGAAAATTCATAAATTTTGTAGGTCAGTGGTATTGATTCAAGCAGCTGTCTGGTAGCACTTTAACATGCACCCTATTACCCAGCTGACATTCGTAAGTAAGATATAGCGATCAAAGGAATGTAACAATCCTGGCAAATAAAAATTGCAAGCCCTTGGCTATTTAGTAAAATAAACTGACTTAAAGCTTAATGTTAATCAAATTACCACCTGTATACTCTGCTACCTCTTCATATTAATATTTATTATAATGCAGTTACAAATTGGACAATTTATTAGCTTTAGTATGATATACGACAGTGATCACCATAACATGCTAACTAAAATGATTCTCTCAAATACCTTTATTTGTCTTAATGAAACCTCTATTAGTAATACAATTAGGTCAACCTCGAGACATTAACTCTGATTTTACAAATAGCACAACAGAGTTGTTGCAAACGAACGAGGGTTGCGGTGCCTTTGTACGTTATTGATGTTCACTAACTTCATATGCTGCTTTTGGGACTAAATGTCTCTAATTGTCTACGCTTTGAGCCCTCATGAAAAAAAAAATTATATAACTATACCAGAATATAAGTGCAATGTTAATAAACCATTCTAGCAGTTGCCAAAGGGCAAAATAAAAAAAAATTCTTTTGTTAACAGTGGTAATTACAAAATAAAGCACCTGCTTTCCTACAGTAGTTTTATGTAAAATATAATAATAAACAAACATTTCAGAAATAAAATTCGTAACTTGTTAGTGTTTACAACAAGTAGCTCACAATATTCATCCGGAGAGTCGTCGTGGTTTTAAGGAATGTGTACTAAAGGTACCTAATTGTCATAAGCAGCAGCAAACTAAGAGTTGAGGACCTAGCTTGACTACACTGAAACACCCGGAGTAGTCAAAATGGCAGGAGACTGCGGGGACGGACACTTATAGATGAAAGACGAGGGGGTCGCCCGCGATATTCAAAATTATTGGAAGATACGAAATACGGAATGAGTTCATGTTAATTTAGGGCGCCACATAGTGTTTCGGATGCCTGTGATAGAGCGGACGTTCCACCATAGAAAATCTTCCCCGCGTTGGGTACAGTGTGAGATGCTCACCTCTTAGCTGGATCTTGCCTTCTTTCTGGATCTCTTAAAATTCTTACTTGACTTCAAAATACTCGAAACTGGACTGCGCCTAATAAACAAAAATTCGGCAGTTACTTCTAAAACGCAGTTACGTCTATTAAGATAGCGTATATGCTAGCTGCGACCCCACCTAATACTGGTATATGTACTAAAACTGATTTCAAGACATCGAACTTGCATGCTAAACCACATACCACAACTGATGATAATTGAAAACGTGTTCAACGAGCAATTAGCGTGAATACACACGTGATGAAAGAATGGTTTCTTTTCACACCCCTGCAGGGACACTGGAAGGTGGAGAAACAATACATTGATATCAGGGTATTTATGGCACGGCGTAGCGGGCCACAATGCAGAAAGTTTAGTCAACTCAACTCAAAAGTGTGCCAATTTTCGTAGTTTAAAATGAGTGAACTACGTTTTCAAGGAGCTGAATATCCAGCAGTTGTAGTTCGCCTACAACTGGCAAGGTATGGCATCCTCACAGGGTGATATTTGCGGGGTAAAATAAAAATGCTAACCCCATTTTTCTTTACGTGCCAGTTACAATGGCATGATTCAATTTTCAAACAATCGTATCTTAATAAATGTGTGCCCACTGATTTCTACTTTCAGGTGCCTCTTATTATTCGTAGTGATCTATCGTGCTTATCTTTCAAATAGTTGGTGCAGCACTGCTATCCTAGGCTAGTCTGGGCGACATAATACCGCTCTATGTAATTATATAGAGTAGGGCAGCAGGGAAAAGGTAGCTCCGATAGTGACTTAGCCAAACTTTAGACCTTGAGCCAGGGAAACACAGTAAAATTATGCTAGATTTCAGGTCACCAAGGCATTGAAAGAGATGAAGAAGCGGACAAGCTCGCAAACGAAGCAGCCCGTAATGCAATGACTGGTCCAGAACCTGGTTTAAGCATACAGAAAAACCAAACTCGTTCAGCCATTAATGAATGGGTCAATACCGCACACCAACTAAGGTAGAGAAACTACAATCAGGCAACAGACTGCAAAACATTGTTAAAAACTCCGAATCCACAAACCACCAAAACCCTGTTGAGACTGAAGAAAACTCGAATCAAGCAAGTAGTCAGTCTACTAACAGGCACTGGAAAATTTAGAAAACAGGATCAATATCTGAACCTGTTTGCAGAAACAGCATATCATATCCTCTTCGAATGTCCAGCATTAGAGCGTAAAAGACACCAACTCGATTGGAACCTTAACTCTATAAACAACCGCAAGCTAGTAAGGGACATTGCAAGTCTACTAAAAGATACGGATGTCGGCCTGCTAACTTGAAAACTCCCGACAGTAAAAAAGGCACAAAGGACTGACTTGCGCGTGCCAGCAAAAGACAATCGTGTAAACTAATCTAAATCTAAGAGGAGTGTCCTTGCCCCCTACACTGTACCCGTAGAACTAATTGTGAGGAGAGTGATCCTATACATGTGGGGAAATTTGGAGGTAATGTGGAGTAGAAGTGCATGAAAGTAGCCCTACCAGAAACTCATTCAACGATACAGGAGTATTTTTGCTAACACGATTGTGTTTATGAGTACAGCGGCTCTGCATTTGATGATGATGTGGATTGTGGGTGCGCCAAATCGTCTTTGTTCGCGACCTATCTAACGGCGCAGGGGTGGTCCTGTTAACACTATCGCTAGGACGAATATATTCCTAGGTAGTGAGAAAGCGCTAGACTCGGGTCACTCCTAGAAACATTTGTAAGGTGACCGATTCCACGTTTATGGGCAAAACGACCCTGAAATTGAAGATGATGTGGCGTATGGGTACGCAAAAGTTGTCTTACCCGCGACTCATCCAACCATGCAGGGTTAGTTCTATCAACTCGATTAGTTGCATAAATACCCTCCTAGTTAGTGAGGAAAAACTAGACTTTACGGCTTCACCTCTAGAATCCTTTCTAAGGTGACCGATCCCACGTTTATGGGCAACGCAACCTTGCAGGTGGAGGTGATGTGGAGTACGAGCGTGCAAAAGTTGCCTTTCCCGCGACTTATCCAACGGTGCAGGGGTAGTCCTGTTAACATGTTTACCAAGACAAGTATTCTCCTAGGTAGTGAGGAAGAGCTGAACTCTACAGCGTCACCCCTATAACCATTTGTAAGGTGACCGATCTCACGTTTATGAGCAAAGTAATCCTGCAGTTGGAGATGATGTAGAGTACGGGTGCGCAAAATTTGCCTTACCCACGACATAACCAACGATCAGGGTTAGTTCTGTTTACACGATTAGTAGGAGGAATATCTTCCTAGGCAGTAACGAAGAGCTATACTCTACGGGGTCACCTCTTAAATCATTTGTAAGCTGACCCATCCCACGTTTATGGGCAAAGCGACCTTGCAGTTGGAGGTGATGTGGAGTACGGGGGCGCAAAAGTTGCCTTCCCAGCGGCTTATCCAACTGTTCAGGGTTAGTTCTGTTTACACGATTAGTAGGACAAATATCCTCCTAGGTAGTAACGAAGAGCTATACTCTACGTAGTCACGTCTTAAATTATTTGTAAGGTGACCAATCCCACGTTTATGAGCAAAGCGAGCTTATAGTTGGTAATGATGTGGAGTACGGGCGTGCAAAAGTTGCCTTCATCATCAGCCTCTTTCATTCCAGTATTGGACATAGGCCTCCTCCATTTCTTTCCATAATGTTCTGTCTGTGGCCTTTCTTGACCAATCATAACCACCGACTTTTTTTATATCATCCGTCCAACGAAGCAACGGCCTTCCTCTCTTTCTCTTTCTTGGCCATGGTCTCCACTGTTGTATTTGGTAATTCCATCTGTTATCTGTATACCTTGCATTGTGACCTGCCCATTTCCATTTTATTTGACTTACATGTGTCACTATATCCTTTACATTAGTCATTCGGCGGATTTCGTCATTTCGTATTTTATCTTTCAAGGATATACATATCATCGTGCGTTCCATTGCTCTCTGTGTTTTTGTGAGGCGGTCTATATTTCTTTTTGTGAAGGTCCAAACTTGTGCTCCATATTGCAAAACTGGAAGTATACATTTGTCGAACACTTGGCTTCTCATGTGTAGTGGAATGTTTTGGTTTTTTAAAATGTAATTCATTCTTGCAAATGCCGCCCACCCTAGGCGCACTCTTCTGTCTATTTCCGCTGTTTGATTTTTTTTTAGTGGTTTGATCTTCTGTCCCACGTATATATATATATATATTCATGTACTTGTTCCACTTTTTGTTCGTTTATCTTTATCTTCATCTTTATATTCATCTCTTCCTGAGTTGCCTTACCCGCGACATATCCAACGATCAGGGTTAGTTCTGTTTACACGATTAGTAGGACAAATATCCTCCTAGGTAGTTACAAAGAGTCATACTCTACGGAGTCACGTCATAAATCATTTGTAAGGTGACCCATCCCACGTTTATGGGCAGAGCGAGCTTGCAGTTAGAGGTGATGTGGAGTACCGGAGTGCAAAAGTTGCCTTACCCGCGACATATTCAACAATCAGGGTTAGTTCTGTTTACACGATTAGTAGAACGAATATCCTCCTAGGCAGTAACGAGGAGCTATACTCTACGGAGTCACGTCTTAAATCATTTGTAAGGTGACCGATCCCACGTTTATAGGCAGAGCGAGCTTGCAGTTAGAGGTGATGTGGAGTACGGGAGTGTAAAAGTGGCCTTACCCGCTATGTATCCAACGATCAGGGTTAGTTCTGTTTACACGATTAGTAGGACGAATATCCTCCTAAGCACTAACGAAGAGCTATACTCTACGGAGTCACCTCTTAAATCATTTGTAAGGTGACCGATCCTACGTTTATGAGCAAAGCGACCTTGCAGTTGGAGGTGATATAGAGTACGGGTGCGCAAAAGTTGCCTTTCCAGCGGCTTATCCAACATTGCAGGGTTAGTTCTGTTTACACGACTAGTAAGACAAGTATCCTCCTAGGTAGTAACGAAGAACTATACTCTAAAGACTCACCTCTTAAATTATTTATAAGGTGACCGATCCCACATTTATGAACAAAGCGACCTTGCAGTTGGAGGTGATGTGGAGTACGGGTGCTCAAAAGTTGCCTTGCCCGCGACTTATCCAATGATACAGGCGTAGTCCTGTTAACACGATTACTAAGACAAATATCCTCGTAGGTAGTGAAGAGGAGTTAGACTTCACGGCGTCACCGCTAGAAACATTTTTTAGGTGACCGATTCCCCGTTTATAGACAAAGCGACCCTGCAGTGTGGAGTACGGGTGCGCAAAAGTTGCCTTTATTGACTCATCCAACGGTGCAGAATTAGTTCCGTTGACACGATTACTAGAACAAATACCCCCCTAAGTAGTGAGGAAGAGCTAGACTCCACGGAGTCAACCCTAGAAGCATTTTTAAGGTGACCGTCCCACGTTTATGGGCAAAGCGACCCTGCTGTTGGAGATGATGTGTAGTACCGGTTCCCCAAAGTTTTCCGCGACTCAAGCAACAGTGCGATGGGTATAGAGGAAACGTTAGGTTCCACGACGTTACCCTTGAAACCATTATTGTTTCTACTGCTACTGCGTAGCAAGATCGGTACCCGACATTAAACTTTGCTTTATTCGGCGTGGGTATTCTTTGCACCACTTGGCCATTTAATATCTATCACAAACCAGGAGTCATTACACGCTGTTGTGCTGCCATGATTGTTTATTGAGACAACTAATTGCGAGATAGGTTTTCCTCTCCTTCCTCTCGCAGTATTACGTTCTACACTGATAATTATTTGCAGAAGTGAGCTTGAAATTACACCATTTTGCGATACTCTTGCGCTCGGTATTGCGGCAACTACTAGTTTTATTGTACGCATGCCGGAATATTCCTCTGATCAAAGCATTAGAGAATATGTTAATTTCTAAACAATACTGAAATAAATTGAAAAGAAACGTTTTGTTTTAAAAATATTCAGTAGAACGATAACTTTGTACCTTCACATATTCAGAAAGACATGAGGGATCATTTCTCCTCGTCAGTTGATTGCCATGTTACTGATATACAGTGTGTCCAAGATAAGGAGGGCCAGTATGGGGATCTCGGTAATGGTAAGAGATACAAATTTGGTTAAATGGGAAGAAAGTTGCGCAATTAAAGGACTAAAAAAACGACGTCCAGAAATCCTTGATATGATTTTTCGTTTTTGAATTATCGCAAAAAAACCGAATTTTTGGATTTTCTTTTTTATTTTTTTCTGGCGTTAATATTAAAGTTAGAGCGAAACTGATTAAACTTCTTTATAGCAACTTTTAGTGTACTTAATGATTACGTTATCAATTTTTTTATCCCACGTTTCGTCTTCGAGAAACCATCATCAACTTCATTTTTTTAAATACGGTCCTGGTTTTTTGATGCCAAATTTGCAAAGCCCTTGTTACTCTGAATTCAACAATGTACCACATATTATGATTTAATTACGTTTCGAGCTTTTTTTGATCATCATCAGAAATTTTTTAAGATACGGACCTGCATTTCTCATAATTTTGTAAAAATAAGTTCATACAGTAAGATAGGCGTTTTTAGATGCCGTTAAAATATTAAAATGCACATCATAATGTCATAATTCTGATACATTAATTTAATAAGCAACCAATAACTATTAACAATAAACAAAAAATAAATGAACAAAAGATAGGCAGAAAGAATGAGAAAACGAGCCTTGAAAGACTTGAAACAATGTAATAGGTATTTAACGTTTTGAAATAGAAGAAGAACTTAGAAGATTGGTTCTTGAAGCCTTTCAAAGTATAACGCCAGTATTGCTGAATAATGTTTTAGATTCTACAGTTAGAAGATGTTATTTATGCATAGACAATGATGGAAACCTTTTTGAATACCTTCTGTAAATTTAATACCTATTAAATGGTTTCGATGTTCGTTTTGTTATTCTTTCTGTCTATCTTTTGTTCATTTCTTTTTTGTTTATTGTTAATAGTTATTGGTTGCTTATTAAATTAATGTATCAGAATTATGACATTATGATGTGCATTTTAATATTTTAACGGCATCTAAAAACGCCTATCTTACTGTATGAACTTATTTTTACAAAATTATGAGAAATGC
This sequence comes from Agriotes lineatus, assembly GCA_940337035.1. Classification (NCBI taxonomy): domain Eukaryota; kingdom Metazoa; phylum Arthropoda; class Insecta; order Coleoptera; family Elateridae; genus Agriotes; species Agriotes lineatus. The sequence goes on along the minus strand of OW679200.1, from coordinate 35,641,890 downwards.
AGGTCCGTATCTTAAAAAATTTCTGATGATGATCAAAAAAAGCTCGAAACGTAATTAAATCATAATATGTGGTACATTGTTGAATTCAGAGTAACAAGGGCTTTGCAAATTTGGCATCAAAAAACCAGGACCGTATTTAAAAAAAAGAAGTTGATGATGGTTTCTCGAAGACGAAACGTGGGATAAAAAAATTGATAACGTAACCATTAAGTACACTAAAAGTTGCTATAAAGAAGTTTAATCAGTTTCGCTCTAACTTTAATATTAACGCCAGAAAAAAATAAAAAAGAAAATCCAAAAATTCGGTTTTTTTGCGATAATTCAAAAACGAAAAATCATATCAAGGATTTCTGGACGTCATTTTTTTAGTCTTTTAATTGCGCAACTTTCTTCCCATTTAACCAAATTTGTATCTCTTACCATTACCGAGATACCCATACTGGCCCTCCTTATCTTGGACACACTGTAGAGTAGGGAATTTACTTCCTAAATGTACATATGCTCCAGGCACTGAATTTATCCCTTTCACTCCATTTAATTACATCCCACCACATCATATTGGATACACCTATTCTGTTGGCTGATGTATGTACATGTGAGCAGGTTTCTGCATATTGCTGACCAAAATAGATCACTCCGAAAGGGCATCTGAATAAAATGAAACCCGCAAGTTAACCGAGACGGTTATTCAAATTAGCGATTCAAATTAACCCTTGGAAAACGAACGTTCAAATTCAGAAACACGCACAAGTCGGTGCAGATTTTTTCGACTTTGCAACGCTGCCAAATTATAATTTCCCAATTCGCGAGCAAAACAGTGCGTGAACGAGAAGCAAATCAGCGGCATATTCCGCAAAGTTTTAATTATGTCTTAAACTAAACGCTCTGCGCCTATTTAGCCAGCGACGATTTCGGCATTTAATTCGGCAGCAATTCGGGCCGGCAGTTACAAATTGGAAAGTTATTACAAACTCTCAAGTTCTATCCTCGCAATTAAGGCGAAGGTACTGCCATTTATTTCGACATTTTCCGTAAGAGTTATTAAACTCAGGTTTTATCTACAAACCAGGAGCCAGTCTGCGTTTGGATTTGCAAGTCTGCCAGGACCAATTAATAAGTAGCTCGCAGTGCCATAAATAAGACGCTTGCGCCGCTGTTGCTAACTGAATTAGCGAAATTATCTTCAAAATTGGGTTAGGTAGTTGTAGTTAGTGCTGCAGCATTCGGAAATAACGATGTGTGCAACGCCGTTAAACCTCCGGTTTCCATAAATTCCCCGAAAGTGGGGCGCCGAAAGGAAGACGAGGGTTAATGATATCAAACCTGTGTTTAGAAGACATAGTACGAGAAACATAAGAAGGCCTCGACGTCTACCTAGCTTTCGACTTTCTCAGGGCTTCATGTATATTTAGCTTCTGCGAAATTGGCGAAATGGCTTTTATGGTTGTAGCTTTCGCAGATTAGGAAGTGTAAGTAAGGAGATAATTCATAAAAATTGCCGTGTAGGGAATGTCTTACTTTAGCCTGATATTACGTACCTTCTCCTGTGCAGATTTAGTGCCTGAAGCAAGGGAGGAAAGGTGTAAATTTAGGAAATGCTAAATGCAGATGTCTGTTTAAAAGTTTTAAGTTTAATTTGGTGCCTCGTTTTTAATTTAACTTCTTGAAACATTGTTAGAAAGAGTCTTAAAGAATTAAGGGAAGCATAATTGCACAAGTCTTTAGAGAAGTGCCTTAACAACCTTATACATTAAGCAGCCATTGCTGCTAGCTCTTGCAACGTTGCTTTTACATGATGTGATAATTGCTGAATTGCGTCAGTATAATAATATTTGCCCAACAGGGTACTTCAATGCTAGGACAACTATTACATTAACATTAAATAATACAGTAACAAAACTCACACGTTGAATTGCTGAATACATACATTTATGCGAAGAAAATATTGTTCCAAATACAGTAGATGTTCAACGATGTATAGATAACACAAACCAAAGTTATATATTAACTAAAATTCGCTAATAACACCTGCTATTCATATAAGATAGGCGCATAATTATTGCAACACTTACCGATTTTATTAAAATAACTGTATGAGAATTCAATTCGTTGAACTTTGCACCAATTATCATCCTTTAAATTTAGGACATTGGCTAATAGGACGTTCTACCATACTGCCCATATGTCGACTCGCGATTATTGATTTGGTACAAGCTAACTTGGTTTTATGTCACGTTTCAAGCGAACTAATTTAGAAGTGTTAGTTGATTTTCTAGGTTATATCGTGCGTTTTAAGCATAAATAACAACAGAAAGTAGTTTGGGACAAACATTGAGCATTAGCATTACTACTCACGTAATAAAATAGTATTACTCCTCCTTCTCTGGTATATATTTTAAATCAATATATTGTCTTCCTAAATACAATTCGTAGTACCACTAATAATCTTTAATGTTTTAGGAATATAATTTCGTTATAACCCCAATGCGAGAAAATACAACTCGTCTTGCGGTTTCACTGTATTTTCAGATTTAGTTTTACAACTCATAATATTTATCAAAAAACCATCGAAAATAGTGTACTACTTATTATATTACCCCTGACAATGTAACACACATCTATCAAGAAGCCTATAAAACTCAAAAAAATTAAGCACTTTGTTACAATGAAGATCTGCCGTTAAACACCAATTGATTTTGTAACGGTCCGCTTCTCCCTTTTATTAGAAATGTGTTAAGCACATATTTCAATTTGTACGGCGCTATCTCCGCCACAAAGCCATCTGGTAACAACAACATGGGACACGAAGACATTTGGGCCCTACTAGAGTATTTTCTGACTAGAATAAGCGATTGATACCCTGTTAGTTGATATCACTTGAGTCCAGAACCAGAGAACCCCTGGGCAGCCGTTAGCCCTGGAGGGCTTAAAGCTCCACAGCCAGCAGCCAGCCACGTTTAAATCCTGCTAAGAAAATAGCCGTTAGTCCATAACGTGAATGCGTCAGCCTCCAGCGTAGCTAGACCATCTGTAGTCATCACGTGAGCGTTTTCATCCTGATAAATAAGCTCAACCCAAGAAATTCTAATTCTAGTTTTTTCTGAGAAGTTGAACTGCCTGAGAACACTGACCTGACCTGAACTTTCTCTTCTTGCTTGTGGTAGTCGATCTGACCACAGCAATCTCCAGCGCAGATATCTTCACGTTAAAGTCCCACAGCGCACGGAAAATTATCTCGACAGGCTTGAAAGCTTCCCACTAATGATTAACACCTTGATATTTAAGTTGTAGAGCGTATGAAAAATCATGATGGCAGGCTTAAAGATTTCCCGAACGAAACATCCCGTAGTCAGAACGACTACCTGCAGCAAGAATCTATCCTCACGTGCTCGCGTTACAAAGTCGTGGCTAAGCACGCAGAACCAGGCACCCACGCAAGCATAAATAGGTTCAGCAAACAGCAAATTTCAGAGGGGTGGCTCCGCGCTAAGACTTCGCCCTAGAGCGCCTTCCAAAGACACCTGTTAGACCTAATATGGCTTCAAAGGCCGCCAGAGTTCCAGCGTTCGGACGGCGCAAGCTCTAAGCCGTAGGTAAAATCCAGCTGCCATCAGCCATATAATTTTAGCCTGTCGTGTTCACCTGAGAAATGAGATTAGCGATTGCCTTGTACTACTGCTCCGAGAACGTCAATAGCCGCACGTTAGATTTGCATCATCGCTGTCATTTTAAATCGCCGAAGCTTCTAAGTTCACGTCCAAAAATAACAGTTTTCATTATTTTAATTGCAAAGACATTGATTTTGTGTTACAAACACTGTTTAAATCCTAGATTTAGGAATAAATATTATGTAATCGACTCCATTTTACTAATGCCGAACTCTGTAGACCTTGGATTTAATATCCCTTAGGCATCTTACTCTTACAATAAAATGATTATCCAGACCCAGAGTGTTTATTGCAATTTACTGTTGCACTGGATTACTGCAGAGAAGTGATTTACGAACAGCAATGAAAAAAGGTCCCCAGTCGGACCCTTGTGGAACTCGAGCTCAAATTATATAAACAAAGGAATATGTTTCGTTATACGTAACCGTCCGTTCCACAAATGAGGATTGAAGGAATATAGTAAACATACTTACATCAAAATAATTTATTTAGTGAAACACCATGACCAACCTGAGCACATACCTTCGTCATGTTCTTACAAGCTACATCATCAGTTCTTCTTTTGACAAATATACTTATTAATCGTAATGTTGCGAAGATAATTGATTCCGAAACAATGCACGTGAGATTAAATTCAGGTAAAGTATTGGTTTTTAGCCTTTTGCCGGACAGAGAGCCACTATTAATAAGAGTCATCAGAAATTTCTTTATAGCACGCTGATTCAAAAAGAGAATCGATCAAATGGGGGTTACTTAAAGACTACAAAAAAGCAAAAACCTTACGCATCTTTAGCAGACCAAATTTCGAAGCTCCATACAAAAGGGGCGAAAAGGGACGGCCAGAAGAACGGATTTGGGACGTAGCGGTGCCACCGCGCCAAATGGGTTTATAAGGAAGCCCAATTTTACCCTGAGCGTTTAAAACTAACTTGATGATTATTTATGTCATCATATATCTATGCAAACCGAGGAGTCAAGCCTATCGAAACCCGGAAGGTAAAGACGTATTGCCATGAAGCAATGAGGTAGTAAAAACTTGGCGCATTTGTGACGTTAATTAAGTTTCCATCTAAATATAATACAATAAGTACAAGAACGGTGTAGCGTTGTATACGCAAAAACGTGTTCAAAATATTAAATATTCGAATTTAAGTTCCTGAGATTTTTTTTTTGTAAATTAAAATACAAATAGCTCTTCTCCCTGAAATATTGTATCTGATATTATAACAATCTGTTATATATAAAATACATTTCTACAGAAGCGTGAAAATTTGAATACCGGCGCCGCCTAGGTTTCTTTGTTTCAATATTTCACAAGGATAAAGTATAATAGTGAATAGCAAATAATTTTCTATTTCCCAGTTTCCAAATAACGTTAAAAGCTTAAGTAATGTTTAAAATCGTTTACTTTCATTTTGTTTTAAATTAGTAGTATGAAACAATCCTACTTGGCATGGACGAATTTCGATATAGATAAAACAGATGTAACTGTCTAAAACAGTTTCTTAAGATTATTGAATCAAAATGGCGTCATTAATTAAGTTTAGCCGAGTATCTACCATATAATTATTTGGTAAAAAGTACACTAAACCTGTATCAATGTTATTTAGAAACTTTTGGCAAAAAAAATTACACTTTTTTAATTTCTATATTTTACGATTCGAATATAAACCAAACGATAAATTTCCAGTACGGTAGATTTATGTTCTACATTTATCATTGTCGGTTAACACGGGTTTGCCGTGAGCTGCTTGTGCTATTCTGACTCGATACGTGGAACACGATTATCGGCACGGCAGGATTTAGTTGCAGCAGAGAGCCGAGGACACATTAATTGTGCATCAGCCAACCACATCTGCTCGTTGCAACAGGTAGTTGTAAGGTAGGTAATTTGAATTTTATTGGTAACTGGAATTTGCGTTTCCAGTCGCTGACAGTCGTCTAAAGAATACGATTTTATACCGATTTCTATCTTGGCTTCCTCGAAAGAAATTATTTTCCATATTATATCAGCTTCAATGCTTCATCGGAAATTTGTTCTTCCTTTATACTAAATATTGGTCTTACATAATACTAGTGTCGTATTTTCCCACCAAAATATTCTGTTAGGTAGATCTATGAAATATATGTCAACCTGCCTCTATACAATACTTATAACCAAACTGTATGTGTCGATAAAAGGTAAAGAATTGATCTCAATCTCCTTGTCGGTATTGCCTGTTCATATATTAATATTGAGGATTAAAACATTCTCACTTATAAAAAAAATGCAAGATCGATAGAACCTGCTTAGCGCACCGTTAATAAATTGTTGTATATCCCAACGTCAGCAAATGAATGTAGCAGCTATATTCTTACTCAAAATAGATTTATCTTGAGGTTGTAAATGATGTTTGTTCAATGTGGGCTGCTTGAGGTTCATCTGTTGGCTGTAGCAGATATCTGTCTAATTGCTCTGAGCTAGTACTAGAGAGCTTTTTAACAAAGTTAGACTAGTACTGTTTGTCAAACATTGGAAGAAAGAGTATCTAAAGGAAAAGATAATGTATCACCAATAATTACCTGAAATAAGCTGAGAAATAATTGTTAAGTCATTTTGCTGTTGTAGATGCTTAATTGCATTTCACGCCTTTAGGGCAACTTGTTGCTATTTTAAAACCATTTTCAATTTTTGCGCACTAGCACAATCTCATCTCCCGCACATTTGATTCAGGTCATTTTGTATTTTAAGTAGCCACCTAGGCTTTAGGGCAGCGTGCCCGTATGCTAAACCCTTTTAGTTACTTATTTGGCTCCATCGCCTAATTCTACAATAATGATTTTGCACATATTTGGCCCCAAACGCAGTATTTCTCGTAAGTTGGAGCACCCCTTTGCTGCTACTTTGGCAGCCGGGTGTTATCGCTCGCAAGAATTCCGAAACTTCTAGAAATCACTCCGTTGAGGCGCTTCGCCATTGGCTGTCTTTGATACCGGAATTAATTTGTTTTATGGAGCGCATCGCCATTGGCTGCCGAGAGTCACGTGGCAATGCCGTTTGGCTCACGCCACTGCAGGGGCCATAACACGGCTTGCTTGAGGAGTTTAAGTCAGGCCGTTGATCGAAGAAGTCGCAGAGTGTGCCGTTTCGCGGCGTTCCCGCTATTTGCGGGGACGCCAGCCTGTTTTTCCCGTCTCGTGCTGTTTCAGCGAATGTTGTTGAATATGCCATCCTTTAAGAGGTCGCGTGTGATTGTGCGAGTGGCACGTCTTTACGTCAAGGCGTAGGTGTGTGAAGGGCTTCTTGGGGCCAGTTCTGCGTTGGTGAGAAAGGGGGCTTTCTCTTTGCAACTCGCTGTTTCGAGGATCTTTCTAGGCAGGACGAAGTAGGTCCTCTTTGCCGCTGTAGTGTGCTCTCAGGAGAGCGTCCTAACGCCGCCATCTTGGCGGATTCCAGCCCGTTTACCCCTAATGCCGTGTTTTGGCGATTGAGCTGCCACAGACTGCCGCCTTCTACCAACTGACTGCACGCCACTCTCATGGACCGTCTGCGGACTAAGGTATTTGTAATTGCAACCATTTAAACATAGTAACTGTCACTTGTGCGAGCGTTGGTGCTTTGTGCTCAACTTTATGTGGGCGGATGCATGCCCCTTGCTTGCTTTTCGCGGCTTTTAATGCCGGTTTGAAGCCACCATGCTGCAAGACGCTACTTTGGTAGCCTGCTAGTAAGTTCATGTGCGCGAGTTTCGCGTTTCATCGCCTAAATAGCTAAAGAACTCTGCGCTTATGATATGGTGTTACGTTTGTGCTAATTTTTAATTCAGTAACGTTAGGTGCGCGAGCTTCGCTATATTGTACCGATTAATACCTAAATAGAATTAACGCCTCTTCGTGCTGGGCCTGGCGCGCCCTAAGCTGTTCGAGTTTTTCTTTGTTTATGTTTGCGAGGGCTTTGTGCTTTGCTTCCTAGGTGTTAACCGCAGGTCGGCGTCTGTTATCGCGCACTAACGCGCCCTTTTGCCGGAGCGCGTATTTCTAAACTGTACTCTAATATGTTCATTAGCATAGCGCGTCCATCAGCTGGTGCTTAACGTAAGCAGTAACATAAGCTTGGCGGCACGATTTGCTGCCCAGATGTAATTAGCGATCAATAGACGCATATTTAGTTAAGGGACGTATTATTCCTATTCGACCTGTGCATGCTTTGTTTCAGATAGCGCCTTTTACAGTGTAAAGATTGGTGTACGGCAAGACGTGAGAGATCAGAGCGTGCAGGTAGGTCCAGTGATTGCGCAGTCTCGGCCAAAGAGTCCCAATATTACCATTCCAGTACGAAATTGTTATTTGAGCTTGCAGCTCATGAGAATTCTTATAGACGGAGTATCTTGAATACTTCGCTCCCGTTTAACCGCCCAGGCCCGGTTATTCGAGCTAAGACAGGCTTGGTGGCGCCCTCATAATTTTGACGTACCCTATATATATGCCTCAACACGCTTGCCCAGAACGTATCGTGTGACTCACGCCCGACTCCCTGAGCGTTCCAGCCGTGGCCCTTTAGCCTGTTTCTAGCAAATCTCAGGGCAAGTGTGCCAGTTTTCCAGGACTGGGTGGGTGTCGTAAAGTTGTTTTAATACCGTAACATGATATTCATATGAGATGTTGTATAATGACTGGATGAGTTGTAAATATACACCTTAAATAAAAGAAATTGATATAACCGATATTAAGTTTGCCGTAAAAAGTATTTTAAAATTGAGATTAATGAAAAATGGATGTCCCAACTTGAGTAAAGGGTTTCATCTTTAAAAAATTATTAAATGTACTAGTTTTGAGGTGTAGTCACCAGAAATTAGTTGGAACATAACCAGAAATATCTTAGGTTATGTCGATCTGACATTTGAGGGAATAGAGCTTTGCACGCTTAGGTGGAAAGCAATTTTGGTAACAAATTACTGTTATATAAATAATAATATTTAGTTTATATATTGAATTTCGTTAACTGAGCTTATCGCAACCGTTTTAATGAACTACTTGACCTGTTGGCCTTCACCCAATAGCCGAAGTTAGTCTCAATATCTTTATTTGTCCTTGGTTTTGATCGTGCTGAGGTATGAGCTCTTTTGAACTCAGAGCATAATATTATCATCTCCGTTACTGTTTGATTTACAAGCTTTCTTTCGGCATTTGCCTGTAAAATGCAAAAACCTCCCTTATTTCTCGTGTCCCCCTTTTTCTCCCATTTTCCTCCTATTTGGTATCCCAGAACAGTATTTGCATTGTCCGTTTCCTATGCTGGGCATATATTATATCTCTATATAGGGTTCAGCAACGACACGGAGGTGAAATATATTTTTAAAGTATATACATAAAATGTTTTCTACATATAAAAGCTGTAGATACCAAGATGGTGCACAATTACAACTTCTGAATTTTTTTTCTTCTACAAGAAGTCGAGTTCATGCACCTCGATGCTCTGTCGTTCTTCCACAATTATAAATCTTCATAAGGATGAAGTCACGCTGCACTAGGTGCATCCAACTCCCTTGTGGTTATCGCATTGGTCTGCTGTATCCCGAATTCCACCCCATTGCCGACTCCACCACCTTTCCACTATGTCTCCGCACAACATGGCGTAACCATCTCAACCATTGAAATTTGATAAACCGAACAATATCAGCTCCTTTCAGTAATGTGCCTAATTTAAAGCTTCTCCATTTTCTGCTTCTATCCAATCGTAAATTTCTCTTAGAATTGTTCTCTTCATACTTCTTAGTTTATTTTGTTTATTTACAGTTGGAACCTAAATTTTACAACCGTAAGTTAGGGAAGGCCTTATAATACTTGTGGTGTTGAAAATGGATAATTCTGCTTAGTTTCACATCAGTGTAGAATGAAAGCCTGTACTACTTCTTCACTGAAACCCTTTTTGATGAAAAAATCGAACATTTCCTTTTATCTTGAATCCCCTTCCCTACGAGCATTAAACACGTTCATGTTAAATCCCCGGTGACCTTTCACCCTTGAGCAGCGGCAGCAGGATTCGATTAAAATTAGTAGTGCTAGACACATTCGAACGAGCCTCTGCATTTAAATGACGAGTTGGCATTACACACGACGTACTAAACGTTAGCGAGAACACTACTAACCTAGAGTAATCCCACGCATCCAAAACCGCCTGGAAAAATGCTGTAATCGCCTGCCCGAACGGAATTATTTAGCGCCCACGCCACGTTACATCCCTTTTGGGCATTACACAACATACGCATTTAGTGTCTGTCGCCGTTGGTGAGTTATAGCAACTTCCGCTCACGAGAAAACACTCGGGCTCCGAAGGGTTGTTAATTAGCGGGCGGATAGCTGGATAACTGCCCGTCCGGTTCATTTCCATTAGTGCAGCTCAGCAAACCTTATCAGCTGCAGCAAACCGCGGCTTGCACAGGATTAAGTACTACAGCTTGCGAGCTGGTGGCCGACGCACGTGCTGCACTTTATTGGATTTTAGAGCCCGCGGAATTTGGCTGGGATGTGATTGATGATGATTATGGGCCTGTCATGGGAACGTGTCAAGTGGTAGGGCTGCAGGGCAATCGCCAGTGAAAACATTATTTTTTCGACTGCATGCTGGATTTACTGGTTCTGCAGAACATTTATATCGTCAGCAATTTCAGTTAATAAGCAGAAGCTCTAGCTGCGAGCTATTTGCTTGAAATGGCGTGAGCTTTGCTTGATCATTTATATTTTTGTTCCTTTCTTATTTGTATCTTTTACTAGTATAGATTTTTAAATAACAAACCAACCTATATAAACAGGCACCTGATATAGATTTGGAAATTACAAAACGGGAATAGTCGACTGCGAATAAGCGATTCCATATATTACCTACATCCAAAAATTGAATCTACAACAAGCAACTAAATCAAAAGTACACACAACTTTCTCCAGTGGGACACAGGTGCGGGTCTATTTTTAAAGCGTAGTCTAATTTAGTCTGAGCGGGACGTAGAAAGTAGTAAGAATAATAATTTTCCGGACGCCAGTAAATTAAGTTTATTTCTACTTATTAACCTTTAGTTCGCTCATATAGTCATGTGCATGCAGTTTTGCAGAGTACATGCAAACACATAGTACACACAGCGTGGAAGCTGTAGCTAACCGCTGTTACATTATTCTGAGAATATGGCACTAACAGTGACATCAGGGTCAGAAACCGTGATTTATAAAACCCATTAGACTGGTCACGACCCAATCTCGATATTAACAATATTCATTGCCCACCCTGACTGGGAGAAGCTTCAAACTGGTGTTCATAAAGCAAACACTCGGACAACACAAATATAAAATAATAGCACCATATTTAATTTTGATTTTAAAAGTAAGTCAGCTTTAGATCTACGTTTTTGTAGAAGCAATCTAGGAAAGTCAGGATATACAACGTATTTATTCAGGGGCTTTCTCCAAATCAGTGGCATGATTGGCCTGCAAGGATAGCAGCCTGAAAGGAAAATATGCGAAATTTTGACCTGGAATACAAATGACCTACGAAGATGGTTGCCGCAACACCAAGGAGGCGGGAATCTGGGGATAAACGTTGATACACGGAGCTGATCATTTGACGGGACCACTATGCACAAAGGGCACTTGTTTAAGTGTTGCTCAAACGCGAAAAACAAATCCGAGTTTCCAATCGGTCGTCAGTGACTGACGGGAATAAACTTTTCGGCGACGCGGCCTATCTAACAAAATGAGTAGTTCGAAGTTGATGTTGACTTTAAACTTCCACTGTATTTTCGTGTCACAAACATTGCGCAGAGCGCTTTTCCCTTCCAATTACACGACTGGTTTCTTTGCCTGTCCACCATTTTTTAATTGCGCACCCATAGAAATGCTGCTGATGTGCGCTTGACGCGACGGTCCTCAACTAACGGAAGGAATTTATAGACCGTTGCTCCGAACTTATCTTGGGAAGAAATTCACATAACATGCACCAAAATACTACGAAGAGTTATTTTACGTGCTGCACTGTTCGGAGCGACAGCAAGAATATAAGCAGAAACAGTTAACTTAAAGGGACTATGGGTATGATTCATAAGACATATCTTACACATACCTCTTTCTTTCATTGCATTTCGCTTGAGTCTTAGAATCAGTGACTCTTTTATGGATTTGGATTCTTTTCCTTTGGTCTATTTAACGAAGACTGTAAAGCCAGAAAGATGTAGCTATTACTTGGTAATTCCTGCTACCTGACATAGATAGACGTTGAAGTTTGAAATTGCAAATTTTGCTTGAATAAAAGTGGGGTAGAAAATAGATACCTCGACTATTTTCTAGAAAATAATTTGCTATACAACTTGGAAAATGCAAAAGTAAATAATAACAATAATAATAATAATAACAAGTAATATTGTTTAATTAAGGCAAGTATGAATGTTAGAATTACTCCAAAATTGTAGTGCTTTTCCCCAAATTTTGAATTCTGGTTACGAATTGCATCAAGATTTCCAAATAAATATATCATTTCATGAAATAGTTGACAATTGTATCTTAAATACCATATTGAATTTATGTAGAGCTAATTTCGTCAATATGCTCGATGTTTTCCGAAGTGGTTGGCCAGTTAATATGTTTCTACAAAACTATTTGGTATTTCAGTAAATGTAATGTTCTGTGTTTAATGTTTTTAGGTAGATGGGGCATCTACTGAAAAATAAATAATAAATAAATAGACGAAATTGTCAGTAGAGGAGTTTCAAATGGTTGTTTTAAATATTATTCTCATTTCTTTACACATATCGATTTGCTGAATCATACCACAAGTTACTAAATTTAACCCCGTTTAACCTTATTGACATCATTTTTGGTATAATTTCCAATACTAATACGTCTGTTACGATTCCTCTATTCATTCAATTGCTTGAATAATAATATTAAACCTTTTTCTGTCGTGATGCAATTCATGTTCTTTCTTGGGTATTTCACCACTCTGAAAAATTAAAAATATTAAATATCGAACGTTTCGAGGAAAAATTTGCCCTTGTTATCAGCAAACTAAAAAAGGAATAGGAAAACTTAACTTTTCACTGGGATTGAAAAACGACCAATCTCAAATGAATCGCTTGAAAATTTCAGTATCAAGCAATTCATTGGAGGTTGGTCGTTTTTCAGTCCCAGTGAAAAGCTAAGTTTCCTTATTCATTTTTAGTTTTATTTGTTAATTGTTGATAATGCGGACGGATTGTCCATCGAAACATTCGATATTTTATTTTTTTAATTTTTCAGAGTGGATATACCCAAAAAAGAAATGAATAATATTCATTGCTTTGCTACCATATCATACTTGTTGCACCATACATAAACACCTACATTTTGGCCTCAATTTGTGATAGTGTAATAGCGCTTCTCGTTATGCTGCGGTTAGGGGCCTTCCTTTGTTAGCTATATTGTAGTGGTACGTCTGTTAGCCTTGTTGTTGTGTATAATTTATGATAATTATTGGCTCTTTTGTTCCAACTATTTCAGTTTACAGTAAGAGAACTTTTAAATTTTTCCCCAGTCAAGGTTACGAATACTCAATTCAACAAAACTCTGGAAGTTGATCGGATGTAGCTCGAAACACAGAAAAGATGTACTTCAAGCTTGTACTCAAATAAAAGCCAATCTGCTTACAGTCACTGTAACACAAAAATATTGGTTTTAAATACACAGAACTAAAATACCAAAGCAAATAGATTTCACATAAAATAAAAATAGTAGCCACTTGCTAAACCACGTGGTGCTAGTTAATAATAATATAGAAACTACGAGTGATTGCACGCATTTACCATTCAAACAGACTGGAATAGCTATGACTGACATACATTTATATTTCAACAATATTAAAGGACACCAAAATTACTGTCGCATACGCGCAACAGTCTGGAGCTGGTCCTGTACCCAGTACCTCGCATCAATTCCAAATGAAAAAATCGCCAACCTTTACTAATTGCGTTAAGGTACGCACTAAACTGTCTGCCAGTTGTAGCAGACTTTTTCACGGCGCTTGACAAAGTAAACCCTCTCCGGAATACTTGCAGATCCTGGGTGGAATTTAGAAATACACGGAGATACACATCTAAACCTTAGCCTTAAAGAGATGCCTTTCATTGCTCTACGAGCAATCTTGTGTGATCTTGTGTATCTGTCTGAAGTGTTCTCGTAATTCTTTAGTGTGGTGCACTTGAATTTTTTGTCATTATTTCAGACAAGTCCTACTTTTCAATATTTCTAACACGTGTATATTTTCTGCTTTGGACCGTCTCAAGCCAGTGGCACTTCCGGAAAACCAACCCTAATCTTGCTCACGAAATAGCTAGCATACTTTGCTACACCACGAGACCATTCCTGGACCAGTGTGTTGTGACTTAGTCAAGTAATACCGTTTTCTGTGTAAATAAATTCCCCGTGTAGCAAAATGTTTGCTAAATAATTATTTCAAATTATGGGTTGACTCAGATATCTAGTTTTAAATTTTGTTGAACGCCATTTGTCTCAATATTGGTTAGTAGCACATAGCATTAAAGAATAAGCAAGTAAGCATACATAAGAACGCAAGCGTGTAAATGACGTTCTTGATTAAGATCGAAACTAACTTAGACTTTGATACTAACCCTCTTGGAAATTCAATATTCGTTTTCAAAGCGTCCAAACGTTAATCGTGTGGAGTAGGCAACCAACTAAAACCATTTAAAGACGTCGCATTTGAAAGCAAAGTATATGTAAAAAGTTTTTTTTTCGGTTATCAAAGGTATACATAATCTAATTTACTGGTGAGATCTGATATTGACATATTTAAATCTAAACATGCCACCTTAACTCTCAACTCTTTGTAGCAAAAGTTTTTCTGTGCGATATAAACCAGTACTTTTTTCCTACTTCTTTACCTAACAATGCTGAGATTTTTGCCAGCTGAGTTTCAGAATAAATTTGCATTAATTTTGTTTAATAGTAACATATGGATTTTTTCTAGGAACATGCAATACCAAATTTCTTACTTTCGACAAGGTTTCAGCATTTAGTACCGGGTGGCCATAAATATCTGAGATCCCGGTAGCCATGGAATTAGCTACTTATAAATGTTGGTTAGCATTATATTTCAATTATAATAAGTATTGATATGTAATGTAATAAAATTCAAGGTTATTGACACCATTTCTTAAATACGACTTGATTATAAAAGCTCCTGTTCCAACTCCATTACTTCTTGCTATCTGTAATAATAATTTTTGACAGATAGGAATTTTAGTTGTGATGACATTAATGACATTTAGTTTAGTTGGATTCATCACTTTAATAAAGCGGTGTTGATTCCAAAGGTAATGTGATATCAGATGTTTATGGCCACCCGGTATAAGTGTGTTTGTTTTCATTAACTCATCATGTCATCCTCTACTGTAAGTTGTACAGACTACACGTTTGCTAGTTTAAAATGAAGTTCTACATCAGAACAATCGAACGATTGGAAAGTGATACATGACTATATAAGATTCATTATTGAGAGAAGCACTTAAAAAATAAGGCAATTAAAAATACAACCAAATTAAAATACTTGCCTTACTCTCACACCAGACACAAGAAACTCCAACAACTGGACAGTAATATCCTAATTCAAATCCAATTCAAACCTTTTAAAATGGTTTAGAGTATCTTTACCTAGGCAAATAACATCGGGGGTCTCAAAATATAATTTCCACATTGCAACTGTTCTAACCTTCAACCGTTTAAATCAAAAACATAGTTGACTTCTAAGCGAAAAAAGGGCCACGTTTTATCTCGTGTATGAAGATAAATGTTTTATATAAAATATGAAAGTATATCAACTTTCGATCCATTTAGCTGGTGGCTCCTTCTTGACATGATTTCTAAGATGCGCATTTTGAATTAATTAATTATAAAAGTGTGAATAATATAAAACACCAATTTGTTTCCATAACACCCATAATGTAAATTTTTTTATGATCGTCTCATCATTTTAAATGGTAATTATTGATACCATGGTAGTGCTTCACTTAAAACAGATGATTGGCGTGTCAATTATTATATTGGCTGATTCCGAAATGGCGCATTCCATCTACATTCCGTAGTAGACCATTAACGCAGCAATGTGAAAATGTAAAAAAACCTTAATCGTTAATTCACTAAGTAAAAAATATGTATTCAACAACTCAATATGGTATAATTTTCAATAAAAATCTCTGCATCCTATCAGACTATTTGTAAGAACGAATGCTCACAGAGTCTAATTTACCTACTTGTAATTTTAATTTGGAAAATTAAAATTTATTCGTCAAGTTGGTCTGAAAATACATTTGGCCACGGCCTGCTGAATAGTGTGACAAACATCAGTTTATACGGCCTGGGCATTTTTTTGAAATCCGTTGTTGTTTTCATTTCTGAGAAAATGCCAATTTCGGGTGTTTTAGCGCCATATTCCCCTGATGACATTTAAATGGCAGCGGCTGTCAAGATAAACACGTGTTTTAAAAATGATTGTATGGAATTTCATTTGGTAATGTACTACATTTCTACATTCAAAATCGTTTCAAAATGTGATACCTTTCTGCATTAGCAACACTTTTGCATAGCATGGGCGATTCGTTTTGCGTATTGTAAGTGGCACTGTAAGTGTATGCAAATTCGAGGTTAGCAGGTGAAGTTTCGGTCAGTATTGACACAACCTGACGCAAAACCTAACCTTCTAACCTCGAATTTGATATACATTTACAGTGTCACCAACAATACAATTCAGTACTTCCAATCGCATAACATCAACTGAAGCTTTAGTACATAGAAACGAGTTTTACTCAGCATAGTTGTTTTGACATTTAGCGACGTAGGTTTTGGATAGTCCACAGATTCGTTCTAAAATAGAAAGTAATATAGAGATAATTGTGTTATTCTTATAAATTTAGAAGATGATCTTGATGTTAATAATAATGAAGTACTTCATTCAGTATTCTATTGTAAGGCCCTAAGTTTCGATACAATTCACTCCTGTAAGAGTTCAAATTCAACAATTAAAAGTTATCTGTTCTATTGAACACAAGTCTGTAGATTTAAAAATTAATAATATACCAAAGACAGCGTAGCCACTGCAAGGTACTTTAATATTTTCCGCCCATAAGATATTACTCGGAAACAACTTTCTTCAAAATGCTGTTACAGCTTTGAAATCATATAGATGAAGTTGAGGAAATGTTTCGAGTGTCTTAAGTGTATATTTGGTTGTATACTCATTTTTAATTTTTGGGACGTTTTGGAAAAACTTTGAATTTTAGGGGATTATAATACATTTTCAAAATGGATTGAGAGTATGACTTGCGGCGGCTATTTTTATGAGACTGATTTGGTGAGATTGTTCCTTCTGGGGCTGTATATGTAATCTGGAATTTTCACTCCATGTGGATAATATAATTCCAAAGGTATTGTGGATCCTGTCGATCAGCCTTAGGAAATTCTGTGTCAGATTGCTAGAATGAAGTCGGCTATACTGGGATAATAATTTATTTCTACAAGATCACTTACGAATGGCCACCTCTCAACTTTGCTATGTTTTTGTAGTTCCGTTTGAACACCGATTTCGATTTTGCGTCATCTTAGGTTGTTTGCGTTTTACTCGTACCATAATCTGCATGTGCTCCCCCTTCGGCTGTGATGTCGCTTGCTAAGGAACCTGTAGGACCGACTCCTACGCAGTTCCGAGCCCCCTCAATTCTTATGGCTGCTTCCGAGGCTTGCACGACAAGGTATTTTCCCAGTGTGACAGCTGGAGAAAAGGCTGCCACATCTTAATTTTTGCACGTGTTTTGGACAGCATCTCCAAGTCCACCACCTTGTATAACTGCTCTGACGATGCCGCTGTACTCTGCTATGCATCACCTTCTACGTGTACCGCTAGCGATTTAGTCATCTGATTTATATATTGTTATGATATCATAAGAGTGGATATAGTTTGATAATTAATACGATAAAAGAATTTGGTAAAGAATTGTAGTCAGTCTTTGCAAAAGTTTAGAATATAAAAGGTTATTTGAATTAAATTTTAAATAGAGATTATATTTTAAGAAATGAGAATGGAAAGAATAAATTTCATATAGTTTAATTTATAAAGTAAGATGTTAAAAGATAGAAGTTATTTACTACTGATATCAGATACGACAGACTAAATTAAAATATTAAAAGATAACAAAGTATGTAGGTATCAAATGTATATTTTAATATAGTAAGCATCAATAATGAAAATACGGTAGTTAGGAGAGTTGTTTTTAAAAGTAAGAATAACAAACTCATAAAATGTATACAGAATTTTGAAAACTCATTTTTGATATAATAAAAAATTTGAAATTATGCTTTATTTGTATAAATATTTTGGTGGTATACAAATAACAGGGCTTTTAACAAATCTACGTGGTAAAAAAAAATATGAGAAAGTAATTTTGAAGTGATACAAGTACATAATCGGTGAAGAGATTGTGCAATATAGTTAATTAGATAGAAATAACCAGAAAACTACAGTATTTGAATAGATTTGGATTGAGCTGCTTTATTGGAACTGATACAGTTTATGGGAAGGAGTGAAAAGGATTTGACTGGTGTGGATTACTGCAAGTGTAGGAGCCGTGATGAAGGACTGATGTATCTTCCTGGGAATCATTCTGAGTGATTGGTGGTATTTGGATATTTCATTTTCATGCAGAGGACAGATCATCGTGACAATTAAACCTGAAAAAAAGTAATATTAGTTGGAGTACATCAAGGATAGTTTACTGACAGAAGAGGGTTGTGAAGGAGTAATATAAAAGTCGATAGGTGCAGTCTTGGTAAAAGGAGGATGGATTCTTCAAATATTTGGATATTTTCTGGAGGATTTAATGGCTGTAAATTGGTTTGACAGTTAATTGCAGTTGGACGTGTTCGTTTGGTGACTAGTTGTACAAGGGGATCTGTGGTGTAGGATGTGCAATTAGTAGAGTCAATAAGGTTGGTTAGTAGTTTAGTCTAGAATAAAAATGAAGTAGATGAACAATATTTATTACTTGTAATAATTAAAAGAGTTATTACTTACTATAAAAGATAGAGAAAGTCATACATCATAATAATATTGAAAACAGTGTACGTTGGTCGTATCTGATTACAAGCAGAAGAATTATTTTGAATTCATTCAAGATAAGTGACATTTAAGGGCATTTGACAATTGAAATTTATTCTAAATATGACAAGTCAAATATAAGACAACTAGATAAAAGAACCTAACCCTGATGATTGAGTTTTCATGTCAATAATTATTTTTAAAAGAGAAATCATTTGAAATTAATTTTTAAATAAGAAATAAATACTCACAGCTAGCAGAGCTGGGCAATTAAATTAAATACTTATGGTACAGAAACGTGAAGTCATTGCAATATATATATCGGTTTTATACGGCCAAGTGCCGCCTTCCCATCCTTAATCGCCATGTATCTCTGTTTAAGGCATCTTCTTCTTCCAAACCCCTGGATTCCATTGCTTTTCGCATTCCTTCATTCCAGGATCTTCGGGGTCTTCCCCTTTTGCGTCTCCCGGGGGGTGCCCATTTGAATATTCTTTGAGGCCATCTGTTGTCATCCATCCTAAGTAGGTGACCGAACCATTTGAGGCCTCTTCTCTCAATTCTATCTATTACATTTTCTTCGGCCTGCATGCGTCTTCTAATTTCTACATTGGTAACGTGATCTAACCGCGAAACACGTGCGCTTCTTTTGAGGTAGTCCATTTCTACTGTCCCTATTTTCCTTTTATTATCGGCATTAATCGTCCATACTTCTGACCCATAGCATAATACTGATTCAACTAGGGATCTGCCTATATGTTTCTTTGTTCGATGTGATATATGACTGTCCCACCAAATAGGGTTTAGACATCCTATAATTCTTTTACTTTGCTCAATTCTACTTCTGATTTCAGCAGAGCCCAATCCATCTTTTGTTATAGTTGCCCCCAGATGTTTAAATTGGTCGACTTGTTTCACGGACATGTGATCATCTATTAGAATTTGGAACATCGCATCGAAATTAACTGCCAAGAATTCAGTCTTCTTTACGTTTATTTTAAGACCCCACCTATCATATGCTTGATATAGTCTGCGGAGCATAATCTCCAAATCGAAAGCGTCCTGGGCAATAACCACTTGGTCGTCGGCAAAACTCAAAGTAAATAGAGTGTCATCTGATTTATCAAATCGGGAAATACCGTTAGTGATGTTGCTATGAAACTCTTAAGCGTTTTGCCTACCGTTTATGCTGCAAAATCCCTGGCCGATCGTGCCGAGAAATTAAGAAATGTGAAACTGCGATATGTTCACCTTATACATTTAGTTATGCGAAATAGTTAGTTGTACATTATATGTATTTATTATTTCCTAGATTGGCTACTCTGTTAGAATTTTGGTCGCGTTCAACGTCGCTCAACGTTTTAAAAATTAATGCATTCCACGCCAGCATCTCCGAGAGCCTAAACATTAAAACAACTCTTCTTTAAATCTAAAAATACACAGTTAAGTGTTTAACACCCTAGGCGTATGGTACCATTCGCAAAGGCTTCGTGTTTAAAAATTAATTGATCGTTGGAGCGCTTTTATGAGACTCCCGTTTATCGATATCGCAGTACTTGATTTTTAAGTCACTATATACTTGGTTGAGATACGTCTACTCAAGCGAATTGCAAGTTAAAATCATAGAGCTTTGTCTCGAACTAGTGGCGCTTTCGGACTAACCCCCATTCCTGCTCAACAACTAGCTGGCAAAAATTTGCTACACTACTAGACAATTCCTGAACCGCCGTGTTGTGGATTATTTAATTTTTGATAGATATATTTTTCTTTTCTGTACAGAAAATTCGCCATGTAGCAATGCAGCTAGAAATAATAGTTCTTTCCTGCAGTTTTCGTTGATCATCTGTATTTTAATATCAATAGAAAATAAAAATTGTTACACAGGTACATGTTTTAAAGGAGCAGTACCATAATTTATATTTAGCTTTCTCGAAGACACTTTCATGCGAATTTTATAATAAGGTTGAATGAAAGTGCTGGAAAGCCTCGAGCGTTCGTCTCTACCTTAGGTCAATATCGTGATCACCCACGAAACGTTTAGAAGCCTGAGAAGGCACAGTAAATCTTTGAAATGCTGGAAAAGAAGCCAACACGAAGCACCTGGAGTATTTCACCAGA
Source organism: Agriotes lineatus (assembly GCA_940337035.1). Taxonomy (NCBI): domain Eukaryota; kingdom Metazoa; phylum Arthropoda; class Insecta; order Coleoptera; family Elateridae; genus Agriotes; species Agriotes lineatus. The sequence goes on along the minus strand of OW679200.1, from coordinate 35,620,998 downwards.
ACTGGAGCTGTAGCAAAACTCTATACACAAGTGTATCGTGAGTGAAGGATGTCATCTCTACCACTACGCAAAGGTCCAAGTTCTTTGTCCAATGACTTTCAGCTACGCATAAATTACTGTAACTAGTTATTGTAAAGAGCAGCAGCGGACAACAATTTTGTTTCTTGTCTGCTATAGACGGATGAAGCTAACTTTACCAGAGATGTTTTATTTATCAGAGAAATAGCCTTTATTATAACGTAGGAAACCCTCATTTAACTTATGAATTCAACTATCAACATAGACTTAGCTTAAATGTGTGTGCCAGTAGCATTGGTAATAATTTGATTGAACCAGTAGCTTTACCACACGGTTTAAATGGAGATACTTCTTTACACATTTTTACGAAGATTTGCAAGAACACCTCGAAGAGCTCCCTCTGGAAAAGTTTCGAAATATGTCCTGCTAATTTTGCTACTCCACTTAGAGTCTGGTTAGGCGAAGAGTTTCCAGATAGACAAATAGGTCGCAACCGACCAGTACCTTGATCGTCCATATCCCCAGGTCTCACGCCACTCGATTATTTCTTCTGGGGTGATGTAAAAGCACTGGTATTCCGAACTTTGGTAGAATATTCGGAAGACTTAATTAATTCCATTCAAAATGTTGGTGGAGCTGTCAACCCACAAATGCTACAATGTGTTGAAAACATCACGTGTAGAGAGCAAATTTGTTTAGAGACCCAAGGGCTGAATATTGAACAGTTATTTTAATCATTTACTTTGTCATTTTCATCAAAGGACTATTTTAATTGAATCTTTACCGTGTAATTGATTTACCTAATATCCTGAGTTATCGATTTGATTGCAATTTTATTAAGTTTCTAATTTTAAATATATACCTAGTTTACTAATGTAACTGCAGCTTATTGGTTTAAATAACGTCCTCTTTTCAAACCAATAATTATATTCGTCAGTAATAGTTGTAGATAAGAGATGCTAATAATTAATAACTATTCAAATCAATCAATGTTTAAATATCTCCCTACGTAAGGAATGAATTATTATGTTGAAGGGTTTTCTTAGAAAAAGTAAACAATGTATTTGTTACAAAGAAATTTACCAGCTATTGTATCCATGTTGCCAAATTTATCTTTTATTTCTTTCTTCATAACTATAATACAAAAACAGATTTTTAACGTTTTTCCCAGGATGAATTAACGGTCCCCTATAACGTGCTGTAAAAAAAATGCGCGATGTTTGAATCACCCGTATATAATAGCAGTCAAGGGTGGTGTTCAAGATATGTACACTGTTTCTGAACAATCTATTGTTGCAGCAAACTAGAAGCAAGTAAATCCTTACACATTTATAAATCTTAAGAGATCCTTAACATTTTCTGTTTTCTGTTAGTGTTTTTTCTATATCTTCTAGATTTTATAAACGGAGAAAGAGAACCACTAAAAAGTTTAAGAGACTGCCGAGGAATATTTTGGCATATCGTCAGTTGTAGACCAGCTTGTGTTTAATTGAAATGGTTGAATGAGAGAAATCTTTACAAAATTACTACGTTTTGCTTTTTTACTTCCCTCGTTTCGCTTTTCGTGTATAACTAAAGGGGGCATTGAGATGTTCAGCTTCTTTTGACAAAAAGTCAGAACATGTACTGCGTTAGATATAAGTTTAGAAAATATCTGTTTCTGAGAAAATCACGAAAACTACTTTATTCAGGGACATATCAAACACAATATTAGCTTCTCAAAAAAGGATGAGAGCGAAAGTTACAAATAAATAAAACAATTGACTTCTCAAATGCATTTGACATAGCAAAGTTTCTGCAACAGCACAAATTGGCCATATGGCTGAGAAGATAATCACCTTGTCAAAATTTTTGGGAAACCTTGAAAATTCAGAATAGGCAACCACAATACTTCGGGGCTTGAAATGTATAAAATATTTTAAACTAGTTGTGAATAATATGCATCGAAGTATGACTTCCTGTTTAATTATATAGTATCTACTATCGTGGTTTATTAGTAAAATGCCAATTAATTACCAAAATTTTTGTAAATAACTTTTAACACGTAATATTGTTTATTTTGCTACGATCAGCTAAAAAGTTTTCTTAGGACCCATTGAATAAGTTAAGTGTCTCAAATTTAAAGAAATTGTTATTAATAATAGATAAACCTTTCTCTAACGGTTCATATTAGACCGATATTCGGTTGTAATATACATCCCTTAGTCAATTTTCACATTTCTTCTTATTTTTTTACCTATACAATATGAATTTGTATTAATTATTATGACTATATTCTGCAGCTACATTTGAATGTTTCTTTATTAACCCTGTTTAATTGCCACTTGTTATGATGTTTCACTGAAAACAATGGTCAAAGATTAAAACTAACTTCACTCTTATATGCAAGATGTGTCTGCTGAGAGCCGGAAATTCCATACAATTTAACAAGGTTCTATTGCCAACTTTCTGAAGACTTTATAGCATTTCGATACAAAAATTGCTCTCCTTCCATAATGATTGCTTTGTAATCGCACAGACTCCAATAGCTACATCAGTGGCATCAAAGTAATACCACCACATCGCAACCAGCTGCGAGCAATAACAAGAGTCCGTCCTAATGATGCTGGGAGGGCGAGAGGCATAATGTAAGAAGCAAAATTGTGTAAAGGGAATCGCACTGCTGAGATGCCTGAGGCATTTGCTCGAGGCAGTAGCTCACAAGATTATTTCATACAGCGCCCCCGCACACCCGTCAATAAAAAGGCTTTGAGCAACAACGACGAAGGCATAAACCGTTGCACTTGCTTACACTTGACACTCGAAAACCCCTAGCTTACGCGCCAAATTAATTCACGTTTCCTTAATACCGAAAGGGATGGTTGGCGTGCCTCTTCCGTGAGGTTATTTTTTTCTATTAGCCGCCGGCTTGACACAAAATGGCACTTCTCGCAAATCTATCTATTTTTATTTACGCCCCACGCTCATGGAAATGATTAATGTCTACTTTTACGCAACCGCTAGAGATAGATACGACCAGGTATGGCTCTGAATCTGACAGTCCAATTAATATCAGGAACTGGAAAAACATGCTTGAGGCAATTTGTCCGACGCTACCGCGTTTGGTTTGCCCACTGTCATTAAAAAGAGGGAGAATCAATCATGAAAAGTTTCAATCACTGTTGCTCCCGACGTTTTTGTGCGCGAAGATCAATGGCTCCACTGCGACATCGAGGGGAAGGGGTAATGGACAAATAATAGCTGCGTCGGAGGGTTTTTCGCATCCGTTATAATTACGGCTGATTCCCGGTACGTCACTTTCATCGTTTATAGGTCTCCGAGGAGGAAATAGAAACGTCCGAAGTATTAGGGCAATCCCACATTCCCTTTGCGCTTCAACGGTAGACCACTATTTCATCTTGAAAGCTCTTTAAAATATTGTACATCAAATTACTTCCACTACTAAACGAAGACACCAGGGGAAATTGGGAGAATATACAAATATGTAGATTTTGAGAAAACAAGCTTTGAATAATTCAAACTCTTCGTTTGCGACAAACCCGCAAATAAAATATGCAAAATAACTTTGTTTTATTTCCAGCTTAACTGCTATTTGACACAACATAAACAAACTTATGACATGTTTCGACAAAAAAATTATATCCAAAACATAAAGTAGCGGTTCTATTGGAAAACAGTTTCTCTCTCAGTCTTTCATCATATGACAACAATTTTTAGCAGTTTTTGAGTGGTTTGGCGCATTTCTTCATCATTATCGTCATCATTCTTGATCGTGATTTATACTGAAGCATTTACGACTCCAAACTCAGTCTTAGTCGATTGCCAACACTTCCTATTTTCAAATATTAAAATTATCCTATTCCTTTTCTTTTTTTTCTTCTTTATTATTCAATTTGGACGAAAATCTTGACACTTCTTATTTAATTAACTGCGGCTCTAAGCCTGTTCCGGTTCCATCTTAGTTGTGGTCTGCCTACGATCTCTTTTTTAAAGTATGAAACATAAAATCTTTTTCCCTTCTGCGGTATCACATTGTGTAGTACTAGAGCACCTAAGGTGATCCCATTCTTTTTTTTCTTTCTACACTCAGACGTTAGCAGATATTGGTAATAATTTTGTTAATCCTCACTTAGTTCACTGCAACCTTTTTTTTAATCACTCAAAACCATCTCATTTCTTTTTCACTTTCTGTGTTTAAACGTCAACCAATGTATTAAATCGTTTCTGCAACCTTTACACAGTTAACTTTAAGCCTATTCCGGCTTATCGATAATTCTTAGTCGTGGTTTGCACACAACCCCTTTTCCTAAAACATTGAAAATGGTTTTAATTTTCTTTTCCTTCCGGTTGTATTTATATGTTAGCAGATGTTGAGAACGGGCAAACGCGGTTACTAAAGGAATATCCAGATGTAGCTCTAGGATATAGAATAACTAATAAACATTCATATTATATCGGCCAAAAAAGCAATGAAAGAAAATGTGAAAACTGACTGAAGAATTTATATTACCTACAACCTAATATCAGTCTAATATGAACTGTTAATGGAAGGTGTATCTATGATTAATAACAATTTCTTTAAATTTGAAACACCTAATTAATTCAATGGGTCGTAAGAAAGCCTGATTTAGCTGATTGTAGCAAACTAGACAATGTCCGATTCTCTCAGGGTTTAAAAATTTGTACGAATAAAGCAGTTCTTTGACTGCAAAAACTCTTACGAGTCAAAAGTAATTTATATAATATAATTAATCTCCCTATCACGAATAAACCACGATAGTACGTACTACACAATTAAACGTCAAGTCATATTTTCAATTAGTTTAAAGCTATTTTATACAACATTCAAGCTCCGGAGGTATTGTGGTTGCCTATCCTAAATTTTCAAGGTTTTCCAAAATGTTTGGCAAGATGCTTATCTTCTCAGCCATCTGGCCAATTTGTGCTGGTGCAGGAAAGCTGCTCTGTGAAATACATTTGAGATGTCAAATGTTTAATTTATTTGGGAGTTTTGCTCGCATCCTCCATTTAGAGAGCGATATTGTGTTACGGCTTTATTTGTGGAAATTTGATGATGTCCCTCAAAGAATTAGTTTTCGTGATTTTGTAAAAATCTGATATTTTCTGGAATAGTACCTGACGGAGTACATGCTCTGCTTTTTTGTCAAACGAAGCAGAACATTTTAATGCTCCTTTTAGTTACGGACGGAACGTTATATTTTGTATAAGCTAACGCCTCATCCATCTTTGGGCGATTTCTGTATGTGGATTTCTGCAAAAAGCCCTCTGTCAGTCCACTTGTTGGGCACACAATCCTTTTGTCCAACATTAAAAATAGTCACATTTCCTTTGTTCTTCTTTTCCTGTCTACTCGTTGTCGTATGTTAACCATTGTTTTGATAATAGAGATTTTGCGGATAAGCCTGCTCCGACTCAACTCCTTCCATTTTCCATGTCTCTTCTTTCTGCAGCTACACAATAGCGGACTTGGGTAATCACTTTTCTCGGATAACTGCGACCTAGAATAGATCTGCGGTTTTCATTGAAAACAATGATTTCTTTTTCTGTTTAGACATACCTTCTATTATCTTATTTCAACTCTCTCACAATGATGGTATTTGTTGTTTACATTTCTTTGTCGAGTTGTCCCAGTACCCTCTTGTTGCTAACATAGTACGCTAATCACTGGGATGCTTCTAATTTTATACACGATATTGTCAATATTAGAATTAAATTTCGGCTTAGACCGCGTAGTCTTTGTAGATAAAAACCTAGCATTTGTTGGCTTAATGTGCCTAACACCTTGTGAACTCAAGCGAGGGTTTGTGTAACTGTTATGTTCTTTGGTGGTTCGTGAACTTTTACAAGCCGTGATTTGGTCCGTGTTGCTAGAGTTCTTTGTGAAGAAGGACACTTAGGCATATTTGACCCTTTTACTGTTTGTGCACCCATGTAGACTAACGTTTCGCAAAGACATTGCAGTTTGCATCATCACAGTCAAAGTTGCTCTAAGAGCTGGAGTACGACATGGATGTATTTATAGTCATATGTGCCAGCCGTGCAGAACGGCGTAATGTTGATTGGTCGGTCAAGTCCATTGTACGTCTGGGCAGCGGTGCGTGACCGGCTGATAATCGGCGATTGTAATGCTTGTATCCTTGTTCACAAGCTGCTCTAATAACTCGGATCAAATGATGGATGGCTTGTAAGAGTTCACGAGCCACCAAAGAACATAACCGTTGCACAAAACTTTTGCTTGAGTTCACAAGGTGTTAAGCACATTAAGCTAACAAAGGCTGGGTGTTTAGCTACAAAGACAACGCGGTCTAAGCTGCAATTTTATTCTAATATTGATTATTCGAGTAACCGTGAAAGCCTCAAACATTATATTTATACTCAATACTAAAACTCAACGCAATAGAAGAGTACGAAAAAGATGCACCATTTGAGCAGTCTAAACTTAGTTCAACATCTATTTTTTTATTGACCAACGTCTGCAAGTCTTTTCATAAATATTACTTTCTTATAGACATAGGTACCGGATGTTATTCATTATGTTTCCATTCACCATTACGTCAGTTGCTGATTTATGTAATGGTTGTCATAGGGTTTCCTCTATGTACACATGAGTAATAGTGGCCACAGAATGCAATTTTCTTATATTCCGTGTATTCTATCTCGTTTGTGTGCGTTATTGTAATTTCAGTATAGGTTTTTAATAATTATTGTGGTGTGTTATTTATTTAAATAAAAGACTTTCTCATCTAAAGGGTTGGAATTCTACATCCTAACCAATATGATTGAATTTATAATTATAGGCAATACATTTGCTATTAAGATGATCATCTTGGTTTTTATGATTTTTAAACGAAATCACTTTAATCACCACTTGTTTGTCCTTTGGAACCGCTAAAAAATAAGATATTTCAACTGATAGGAACAACTGTACATATATGGCGCTCCAACCTCACAATTTTTCAGAACAACTTGGCTTCGTATTAATAATTACATCAGTGATGACGTAAGAATGCGTTGCCTAAGTTGTTTAATAAACGTAACTAAATAGACGCCCCAAAAAAACACTCACAAAGCGCTTCTTCCGGAAATGTGCAAAAACCAACGCCACTTTAAAAGTTTCACCAAATTTTATTTTTAGAATAGCTTTCTGACCTTGTTTGCTGATGCAAAATAGGACATCAGGTGTCCCCACAGAAATTTCCACGTTGGATAGGGGCTCTTCGTTCTCTTCGTTGGCTTGCTGTAACAAGCCCGATACCTTTTCAAACGCCATCCGCAGCCTGCACCACTTCAAAACTGCTTCCACCTTCGTCTTTGCCCCAGTCCTACGGCTCCGTAATGCTCAGCACGAATGTCGCTACCTCTACGCGCTTCCAGGGCTATGTTAACTTTGCAACAGCCCCAAAAACTGTCACGGGAACACAGCTACTAATTGACATAGCAACTCTCGTAGGGATTCAACGAATCAAAACAAACCGTCTACAGCCTATCCAAAAAACACTGCACTAATTATAAAACATACCTGGAAAAAACGGGTATTCATTGGCGTTTAGATGAGTTATTTGTGGGGAAGCCAAAATAACACACATCACAGCTTGGCTTCGCTTCCCCAGTTTTTACCTTCAGCTTGCCTTGCTATTCATTCTTTCTAAACCTGTTATATTTTCTGTTTTAATCAAGGCTAATACTATTTTTAATACAGATTTTACAAATTTATATACAAAATCAATGCTATTCATACAATTTGCAAAAAATTAAACTAGCACATTTATAGAATATTTTGTAAAATAATATTTGAAATGCTTAAAATGTTATTAATTGCTATCAACATTTTAGAGGTCTTAAAAGTGTTCATTGCATTATAAAAGATCCGTTCGAAGTATTTTAATTGATTTTACATTTTTTGTAGTAAATAGGAATTGCCAAAGGTTCTTCCGCCATACCACTAATACGATATGCATTACTTCTGCTTCAATTGGCATCTTCCTTATATTTTTTGAAGCTTCGATATTTTATTGATTATGATACTCAATTTACTCACCAGCTCTTAAAATTTCATATTATCGATTGTCCTTCTTAGGACGTTTCGGTTTTTTACACCTATAATGTTTCATACGAAGGTAGTCTTGACCGCTTTGCAGTATCTCGCCTTCTTTTTAGTCATATTTGTTTCTTGGGGTATATCTTGAATTACTTAGGCTTTCACAGATGTTTCCATTATTCATAGAATAAGTTCTACTTCCATCGTATGTAATATTTTCCTGACCTACGCATATCGGAAACTGTCTATGACCTTGTTCCTCCGTATGGGGTCAAAATGGTGTAAATTCCTTTTTAATTTATCCTTGAACTTATCTTAATATTATTATTAATACTTGAACACTCAAAAAATATTACAATCAAGTTGAAAATACAAGTGCTTAAAGAGCAGTCGATATTTGGAAGACCAGAGACACATCGGGAAGACAGAAATAATCCCGGCCACACTTCACGTGGATTTTAGCTAACTCGCGACCAAGTTTAGAAACAGCAGGTTTCAATTCTAATAAATTGCCAAGCTTGATGTAGTGGAATTTCCCTTAGTGCACTTTATAACCGCGATTACGTGCGAGCATCTTTATTTGAATCCCCGGCAGCATTCCAAAACTTCAACCTTAAAGGGCTGCATTGCTCTCTAGGTTAATGTCTCGAAACATGTCGGCGAGCATACTGACACTGCTTTATTGCTTCATGAAACCATCCGGCGAGTTGCTTGGTGCTAAAAATTTTGTGGTATGCTTATAAATAACCTTAATCGTAACTTTAGTGAAGTTATATCAGTGCATAGATATTTTACATTTTTGCATCAAGATGTATATAGGAGTTAAACATCGATTATTCCCATTCAACTTTAATCATTTTAAAAGTTAAAGAAGCGCTTAATGTACATATATTTTATGCGAATAAAGGTTATCGTAAAAAAATGATTTCTCCCTATGTTTTTAGTTCTTTATGATCTTCAGTTTGTTATACGAGAAGTATGTGAATTATTCTAGAGGCTTAACCATAAGCGCCATAACCGCTAGTATGAACGATGACTTGGTGCAAAAGTGTCCGTCACTATGCACAATAAACAAGTGTGCTCTGTTATTTAAGGGTGGTTGTCAGAGTTGTGAAGATGACCCTCACAGTGGACGCCCACCAAGACGATGTTACCCCCACCTCCATTACTTTACTAAAGCAGCCTAACACCAATTTCCGAGAAGATTTTCGTACGATTTCGGTTCTGCATTTTGTTTTTGTTAAAGTCATCCATACTCTCTCATAGAATCAAATCGAGGAAAATATATAAGAAACTCATTCTGGCTTCAGAAATGGCCTTGGTGTTGGAGGAGCGTTATTTACGGTCTAAGTTCACATCCAATGCTACAAAAACGGCAACTGCAATGTATTTATACTTGTATTTTGTGAACTACATAAAGGCTTTTAACGAATGCCAATACTAGAAGATAATACGTACCATGGTAGACACAGGAACAAATGAGGAAGATACCGGGGTCATTGCAAACCTCAACTGTGGACAGAAGACTTGTTACCTAGGAGTTGAAAACCGACTATCATAAATTGTTAAGGTCCGAAGAGTTGGACGACAAGGTTGTCTTGGTGTTCAACATCTATCTAAAACACATATTTAGAAAGGTTCTGGAAAATACCAGAGACGGAGTCAAAGTTCACGCCGAAGTCATTGATGACCTACCACAGTTTAGGAGGAATACAGGAGCTGATTAACGAAATGTTACGGCGAGTGAAGACTTAAATCTAAACAAAATTATTAAAGGTAACCACCCTTTTCCGACATTAACAGGATAAATAGGAGCTTGCGACTAACTGAAGTGAGAAATAAACGAGGTCTTACTCTAAAAGGTATTTGTTAACTTGTAAAGGTCAACTGGATAGACGTGTAGGAGTGTTTATTAGGGGTTAGGCGCCAGGTAAGCTTTCACCATGGACGACATGGTTCTGCGATTAGGGAGATGGAAGTGTTCTCTGATCGAAGTTGACCCACCTTTGCCTTCATACAGTTGAAGCTCTTATAAGACCTTAAAATTGCATTGTTTGCTTTAAGGTAAAAATAAACAGGGCGTAAATTGGTACGCAATACCCGACACAGTATTATATTACCATTGCCGCAATCCAGTCACCTTGCCAAATGGCGTTTAGTCTTCCCAGAAGGGGAAGAACTCAAACCTTGCGTCCATTAGGAGGACCGCTACCAACATTACATGCATGAATTACATACGCACACTAAATGGGTTATTACCGTTTAATACATTAATTTAGCCAGTGTAGTTGTTAACTTGTAAAGATCAGCTAGGTGGAGACGTGTAGAAATGTTTATTAAGGGTTAGGCGCCAGGTAAGCTTTCACCATGGACGACATGGTTCTAAAATTAGGGAGATGAAAGTGTTCTCTGATCGAAGTTGACCCACCTTTGCCTTCATACAGTTGAAGCTCTTATAAGACCTTAAAATTGCATTGTTTGCTTTAAGGTAAAAATAAACAGGGCGTAAATTGGTACGCAATACCCGACACAGTATTATATTACCATTGCCGCAATTCAGTCACCTTGCCAAATGGCGTTTAGTCTTCCCAGAAGGGGAAGAACTCAAACCTTGCGTCCATTAGGAGGACCGTTACCAACATTACATGCATGAATTACATACGCACACTAAATGGGTTATTACCGTTTAATACATTAATTTAGCAACTGTAGTTGTTAACTTGTAAAGGTCAGCTAGGTGGAGACGTGTAGAAATGTTTATTAAGGGTTAGGCGCCAGGTAAGGTTCCACCATGGACGACCTGGTTCTGCGATTAGGGAGATGGAAGTGTTCTCTAATCGAAGTTGACCCACCTTTGCCTTCATATAGTTGAAGCTCTTATATATATATATATATAACGGTTTTATACGGCTAAATGCCGCCTTCCCGTTCTTAATCGCCATATATCTCTGTCCAGGGCATCATCTCCCTCCAAACCCCTGGATTCCATCGCCTTCCGCATTCCCTCGTTCCAAGATCTTCTTGGTCTCCCCCTCTTACGCCTGCCTGGGGCTATCCACCTGAACAATCTTTGAGGCCATCTATTCTCGTCCATACGTAGTAGGTGTCCGAACCATGTGAGGCCTCTCTTTACTATTCTATCTACTACGGTTTCTTCGGCTTGCATGCGTCTTCTGATTTCTAAGTTGGTAACATGGTCTAGTCGCGAGACACGAGCACTTCTTCTCAGGTAATCCATTTCTACTGTCATTAATTTCTTACTGTTTGCGGCGTTTATTGTCCATACCTCTGACCCATAGCATAACACTGATTCCACCAAGGATTTTCCGATGTGCTTCTTTGTTAACTTGGATATATTCTTATCCCACCAAACTGGATTTAAGCACCCTATCACTCTTTTACTCATTTCAATTCTAGACTGAATTTCCGCAGAGCCCAAGCCATCTTTAGTTATAGCGGCACCCAAATATTTAAATTGGTCGACTTGTTTTACGGACATATCATCATCTATCAAAATTTCATATTTTGCATCGGAGTTGATTGCCAGGAATTCTGTCTTCTTCACGTTAATTTTTAGACCCCATTTCTCATAGGCTTGTAGTAGTCTGCGGAGCATAAATTCCAAGTCAAATGCGTCCTGGGCAATGACTACTTGATCGTCCGCAAAACTCAGGGTAAATAGAACGTGTTCACCAATGGGTATACCAATGCCGTGGCAGCTTCTTTTCCACTCGTCTAGTGCGCACTCTATATAAATATTGAATAATAGAGGAGATAAACTGCATCCTTGGCGTAGACCCTTAGAGGGATATAGAACTCGTGACAGCATCTCGTTTTGTTTGACGTAAGCTTTATTATTATGGTAAAGTACTTTGATGATATTTATCATGCGACTATCGACCTCAAATTTTTCTAGTGCCTCCCAAAGCTTCCTGCGAGGTATTGTGTCGTAGGCTTTTTCTAAGTCTATAAACGCTAGATGGGTCTCTTCGCCTGTACTCCGTCTTTTCTCTGTTAGCTGCTGTATTATAAAAAGGTTATCCGTGCACGATCTTCCTGATATGAATCCGCTTTGTTCTTCGCTGATTTTTATTTCCACCATTTGTTTCAATTTAGTGTTTAATATTTTTCCAAATATCCTGCTTACTGTGCTATTAACACTTAGACCCCTGTAGTTGTTTTTGTCGTTGCGGCCACCTTTTTTATACACTGATAAAATGTGTGATGTTCTCCATTCCTCTGGTATGCTATATTGTTCGAGGCAGTTGTTCATTAGGTGCAAGATTCTGTCAGATAATGTCTTACCGCCGCATTTAATGAGTTCAGCACAGATTCCTCCGGGACCCGCAGCTCTACCATTTTTCATTGAGGTAATTGCGTCTTCTAGTTCCTTTGCTCATAAAGACAAATTCGTATTTCCTGCTTCCCTAGTGTAAGGAGTGTCAGTAGTTGCGTACTGTTTCCGATGTTCGGTGAGTAATAATTGATAATGCGACGCCCACTCATCTAGTGCAATTGTGGTAGGTGCCCTTGTAGCACTATTGGTTTTCATATTTTTGAGACATCTCCATACTTCAGTTGACTGAGCACCTCCTATTAAGCTATCGATCTGCTGGCACTTCCTTTCCCAGGAGTTGTTTTTTTGTTGATTTATGCTTCGTTTGACTTCCCTATTTAATCTTTTATATTCTTGCCAGTGCTCTACTGTTTGATTTGTAAGCCAATTACTATACGCTCGTTTTTTCGCTTGTACTGCTTTCTCGATCTCTTCATTCCACCACATCTGGTTAGGTTTTTTCGTTGAAGTTATTTCACCTAAAGCTTCTTTTGCTGCTTGATGGATGGCTTTTAGTAAATTGGTATATTCCTGTTCAATGTCGTTACTTATTTCTATATTCTTGAGTGTTACACGCAGTCTTCTTTGATATAGGTCTCGAATGCTTTCTTGTTGAAGTAGATGTAGATTGTATTTGGGTGTGTAGCTTTTGGGCGGGGACGTATCAGTATTGTCGATTTTCTTTAACTTTACTTCTTTAGTTGAAGCTCTTATAAGACCTTAAAATTGCATTGTTTGCTTTAAGGTAAAAATAAACAGGGCGTAAATTGGTACGCAATATTCGACGCAGTATTATATTACCATTGCCTCAATCCAGTCACCGTGCCAAATGGCGTTTAGTCTTCCCAGAAGGAGAAGGACTCAAACCTTGTGTCCGTTAGAAGGATCGTCGCCAACATTACATGCGTGGATTACGTACACACACTAAATGGGTTATTACCGTTTACTGCAGTAATTTAGCAATATTAAATTCTGAAAGTACGGGCGGGTCTCCAGCTCTACACAGTGGTTTAAATGGATGAAGACTTTCAGAGCCCTAGGTCTGAAGGAAGCCGAGCTCCAAAAGTTTGGAGAAGCACTGCAGGCTTGTCAGTATTCGACTGTAATCTTCAGGAAGCTGTGTGGGGTCATTCCATATAATTAAATTCCTGAAGTCCAGGGTATCTTCAAGCGGAACTTGAAGTCGGGCACCGGCAATGGGTTATTTTTTTGTACCTAGCGTCGTTAGGGATGGATCCGCAGCCAGCACTTTGCCCCTCCGCTGACCCACAACCAGCGGTGTACGCCCTATAATTATACGCTAGTTTAAATAAATATAACAACATATTATATGGTGATCAGTTAAAATGAAAATAAGAAGAACTGGTATCACTATGAGGGTCTGCTTTAGTAAATGGTTGCTCAACTGTGTTTATTTTAGTAGGGTAATAAAGCCTTTTAGTCTAATTCGATCAAAGGTCTCAGTTAGATATATAAAAAAAAATCAGCTGCTTTATTGCAAAGTTACCTTGTACCTATTTAGCTTTCAAAAGAAGTATCTTACATGAAAAACCGTTATGGGGAATAATGTTTTCTAAACCATTGTCATTCTTTAGTTATTAGTTCATGAATGAGCAATTGCATAATATAAAATTAAAGCTATCATTACTATTAATAAATCTGTGAACACTTCTAATTTTTGAAGCAAATGCGTAATACAGACGTGGTATGTCTATAATAAAGTATGATAAACTAGTTAGGTATATATCAAATTTTACGGCCGCCGCGTAATAACTTCTACCTGACAGCGTTATCCCGAAGGAGCAAGGGTTGCCAATAAATTTGCCGCTAATAAGGATAGGAAGCAACACACTCGGTTGCACATGCACCAGCTCGGTTTCTCATCTCAGGCATTATCTCATACTATTGCGTATGTTCAAGGGCATGATTTAGTTTAGTGAAATATAGCAAAGCGTATTTCATAAAAACACGCAAGGGAATATAGACGATCTGCTTTCTCGCACACTTTAGCAAACCCAAATTAAACCGGGTTAATTTCCATTCTTGGTATGTCGCTGAGATAATTCCTCAAATTCCTCTCTCAAGTCGATGCGGACCTTGCGAGTATTATTAGAACGCAAGAAAGCACCCCGGGCTACTTTTATTAGTCGAACCTTAACACCACGCCAGGTGGCGAAATCTCTACCGGCAGGAAGTTTTACATATAACAAATATTTTGCATTCCAGAAAATTCAATTTAGGAAAAGGGCTGCCAATTTTAGAATTCTGACTGTACTCGGTGGAATAGACTTTGTCAACCCGATAAGGAACTCCGCCAAAGTGATTCATTAGTGCTTCAGATTTAGCTAGAATTTAATCTAAATGTGGATTTCATTCCTATCGTTTTTGTTATGCGCCCTCCTGAAGTCAGAAGAGTTTAATAAAATCAGAGCCCACGCAAAATGCGAAATGTTTTCTCAATAATACTTTATCAATAATTCGTTTCGCAAAAACCTTGTATTCGAAGTCGCAGCTTTCCCTTCCCTTAACTTACAAATCAAAAGAATACATTTCTATCGGTCAAGAGATGCAAAACAGATTGGCTCCTTTATCGATCTTTTTTGTGACAATTTTGTGCAATGTTTTCATTTACTATAAAATAAAATATCTGCCACTATTGCAACACATTATAAAAAATAAGTAATGGCGGGCGATTACATTGAATGCGCATATATTTTACAACCTTTCAATCATCAGTTCTGCATTTTTGATATTAAAAACAACTTTTTAGTTATTAGTAGTATTAATTCCAAACTGACATACCTTTCTTCCAATTTTTCTTAAATTTATGTTAACATAAAATGATAAATACATCCACATTTCGTAACTTATTTTGTAGCATTCTAATTTCATTTACGGATTTTTTGCGCCTTTGCTTTAGGCAACCTTCCGATACGATAAGTAAAACTTTTTCTATGGCAAGTCCAATGAGTAGATATATCTATGGTTATTTTTATCATCATATCAAATTATGAGGGAATATTGGCGTTATTGGCACGATTTTTGGAATCTTTTGTTTTCTTGGAAAATTTTTAGTGAACAAAAACGCTAAAAACTTGGAAAACAGTTGCAAACAAAACGGTGCAGACATTTTTCTAGGAACACTCACTAGAAGCATGTGGCATGTTTCGTTTCTCTACCAAGTGGTAAATATGCAGAGCAGATATTTCAAATTGCTAAATTTTACTTATAAACTAGAACACCAACTGAGGGGTGAGGCAAGTTCATGGCATAGCGTTAAAGTACTTAACAAGTTTATTCCTACAGAGTAATCGATCCCTTTCTACGCTTGCCGAACCTTTTTAGCCTTCCTCAACGTTGCCAGAGTTTCTCTTCTGTTTTTCCGACGAGTGAAGTCGTCAGAAATGTTTTTTTGAGTGGCAACACACTTCTAATAGTCCTGATTTTATTATTAAAAACTTTAACTACAATATATTACATGTGTATGCACGCACTTGATTTGTTATTTAGATGAGATATATATACTTAACCTATTAATATAACCATTACTATTGAATATCTAGTATTGTTTTCTTGGTGCTTTTTATATCCTTAAACGATCACCATAACTACCTCGCGTAGCTCTATCGGGGTATCTTAAGTGAAGTTACAGAACCTGGCGCCCATTAAATAATAGTGTTAATATAACAATTGGTTCTCCATTTTGTATTAGGATTACAGACACTCCGCCGTTCTATTATTTAGGAACTAACGTGTATTTTACCAGCTGTATAAAGTCAGCTTTTGCATTATAATTTATTTTGTTACTCCTGTCAGTTACTACACGTAAGAATTTATCTACTGCCATTAAGATTATTGAATATACTGCTCTGTTAGTGTGAAAGTTTTACTTTATGAGACACTTTCTTCGAATTTGTCTACCTCGTTTGTGTTGAGATGTAGTCGTATATATTTATCAACAATAGAAGTTGAGAAGAAGAGGCATACATTATTACAACAAGGGACATGAACGACAAGTTAAAGGATTGGGTAAAGAGCATAAATGGACTGACAATTTTGAGAAAACCAAGCAACTCTAATAGAGAAATAATAATAATAATAATAATAATCTTTACTTAGTTACAAACTATTTAATCGTAGATATTAGGGCAGCAAAAAATATAAATATAGGAAATACATCATTCGAGCACAATTACATCCATGAATACGCAAAAGAGAGTGCACTCTTTAATCGTAATACTTAAGTACAAAACAAAATAGAAAAAAATAAAAATTGTGGGTGAGAAGCTTTAGACTGCAGGACAAAGAAGCGACAAAGCTTTACTACGAGAAACTGAAACAAAACTTCAAACTGACAACAGAATGCAGAGTAGTATAGGGAAAGTAAGAAAGTCAAAGAGCCAGTACTATAGTCGGACAAAGAAAACTGTTGAAAAATAAAATTAGTGTACAACAGAAAACCAAAAGAGCAGTGAGGAAGACTGTAGAAATCCAACAAGGTTTAAAAAAAAAGAAATTTTTGAAAAAGTAAGTATCTATTTAGATGGTATGCTACCTACATCAATTCTGGTTTCCATTAGTATTTAATTCATAATAAAACATGAACAGAAGTGTTAGTTCATTTATCGTTACAGTAAAAATTCGTATTAAGAGAATTAAACATTGATGGATTTATAAACCATGATTAATAAGTAATTTATAATTTAATTAAACGAAGAATAGCAAGAGGGTTCCGAAATGATATCGGCAGGGTTTCGAGTAATTTGATTGAATGTTGTCATTCAAACGATATGTGCAACTATGATAAATTCTGGGATATTTGAAGTAACATAAGACATGCTAATGAGATCCTAGGAGTTTGTATTCAGTTCAACATGCCATGCTATTGTTAAGGAAGTTGAGGGTAATAATACAGTGAGAAGAAGTAATGTAACATGCTCAGCTTCTGCAAGGCAAAGTGATAGTACTTAGGACCTGTAAAAATGCAAAAATAAGTAAAAAGTGCTATTAATCGTACAAAAGTAAGATTAGCGTTACGATATCTACGACATCTGACATTTCGAAAATAAACATTTAATTCTAAGATCATAGCCTGTGTACTTAAAAATAATAATATGTAGTAGGTTACTTAGTAATACTTGCAGATAAAAAAGCACTTACCAAGTGAAGCCAAACCAAATAAATTGTTGGGAATGGTTCCGTAATAAAAAATGTTGTCGATCTTCGATAAATTAAAATAATAATTTGAGTTTCAACTGGTCGTATTATTGAAATCCAGGCTAGTTGAGTGTAAAAGCAGTGTTTCCGGTGATCAGTTTAAAAGCCAATGTTGGAGCAGCGACGCCCGGATTGCAGCACTACAACGATTTGGATAAACCAGCAGCGATTTGGACCAGCATAGGAAGCCTAAGAGCAAGTACGAGAGCCAGCAGCAGCATTGTAACTCATCGGAAGCTGCGACCAGGAAGAACCTGACTCATAGGCAACAGCTGTATTAGCGAGCAGCACTACCGTGCATAGAAGGCAGAGGAAGCCAGAGCGGAGACAGTTACGTAAATTCCAACTTTTGTGGAGCCCAAGCGAGGTTTTGGAACTAGCCAGCGTCCTTTTGGGAAATCGGATCCGGTCATCTTTGGATTGAAGGGGCGTCGGTTTACTGGCCTAGTTACCGATAAACATGTATTACTTAGTTACGTGATTACAGAGATTTTATTGCTATTAACCTATGACGTAATTATTAATAGCTGGCTTTGATTTACGTGAACTTGTGTTGCAAATTGTGTGTCGTTTTGTAACCATTTATTTGAGATTAGAATATGAGAAAGGGCATAGTGCAGCTATCATACTGAGAAATACTTCAATTGTGTAGAAACTCAACCCTGAGATACGAGATTTCAAACCGGAGAGCTGGTCGGTGCAAAAGTATTAATACTGCGATAAATAAATAATTAAAAGACTGCATAACTGATAATAACATTTTCTTCAATTTAAATGAACATTTTTGGTTAGTCAGACGAATACAGTTATATTAAAATTATATTGATATGATAGACAATTTATTATCTACATACCAAATAAATCATGAACAACCTAGACCATGGCGCTATGTGAGAAACATTAGACAGCACAGGAAGGGTACAAAGTAAAGTTAAATCAGGCCAAAGAAGTAGTAAGATACACAAAAACGCAAAGTTACAATTGGGAAAAACAATGGATGAAGACTTTAAGATACATCAAAACCTCTTCTACAATATGCTGAGAACATCGGGAAAGAGAAAATCGAACGAAACAATAACAGTAGGGCGAGAAACACATAATGACAAGGTGAAGACGGAATTTCCAAAATCGGGTAACAGAAGCCAAACATCAAGTGACTGGGCAAGAAATAATTAATGAGAAACCAGCTATTACAATGGAAACCAAACCCAAAATTTTGTATTTAGATAGAATATCACAATTGAAATAACTTTTTCTGGTAAAATCACTGTATCTAACTGGGTCAGTTTACAAAAAATTAAGGTATCTCGCTCTTGAGCGCAACAAGCAAAGTTTCTACTAGAATTCTAGAAAATAAACAAGAAAATGACAACATAACAACAGCTGGATAAAAGGCAATATGAATTATGGCAGATGGAAGTACACAGGATTTTATATTTTCGCTACTATAGTTCGTAAAAAAGTCAATTAAGTACAAAGAATTATACCTGGGCCTTCTATGTATGGAGAAAGCGTTCGACTAAGTAATACGAGGGAATGTATAAAACCACCTTAACGAAAGAGGAGTGGCGAAATGACTCATAGACGCAATAGAAATATTATACCACACAAGTGAATTCTGTGGAGCAACAAGACATTCGATGACAGAAAAAGCTTTGACTGGTCTAAGACAACGCTGTACATTGAGCCCTCTAGTATTTATTCTAGAAATAAAGAAACAAATAAAGTATGCCGAGACAATGTAATATCATACTAACTGGAAATATGGATATGAGATCGGTAAAATGTATAACATTCTGATATACAGATATTTAAATATATGACAAAGTGCTGCAAAGAAGGAATAAAACGCACCCGATAAGCTAGGGAGGTAGAACTTTCAAACAAGTGAAGAGATATAAATATCTGGGCGCAATGATTAATGAAAAGAGGACCATCGAAGAGGCTACTCCAAAAGCTTAAACAAATCTTGCAATTTGAAGAAAAACATAGTAAAGAGTCTGCAAGGCAGTGATAATAACAGTCCTAACCTAGACAGCAAGTCATGGATACTGGAAAAAAGCTCAATAATAAACTGTACAATATGAAAATGAGGTTTCTAAGGAAAATGAGAATGAATACTTGCAGCAACATAGATATGAAAACAGCGCTGAATACCAAAACGTTGTAAGATTCAATTGAGAATGCGCAGCTGAGATGGCTTGGACCTGTATCTGAGGGAAAACAGGAAAACAAATAGAAACGCGAATGCTGATGGGAAGGCGAGCCTCCGGTATACCTGAAAATACTACACAAAGGTAAAGTAACCTGAACATCTGTTTATCCTTCTACGATTCCTCGGTAAAACAATAGTAATAGTCTGGTGACAACGCAGCTACAGCTCATTTAAGGCGTTGCTACATTCCCAATGGAGATGTAGTGAGAACATGTTTTCGTCTAAAACAATAAATTTTATATATTACACAACCGATCGCTCAACTATCACATCATATTCAAAATTCACAACATGCATTGCCTAGCTAATATAATACAAGCAAACCGCGCGCTACGCCCTGCGAGTCTTGAATAGGCGCGCACGTGAAATAGGATAAGCAAAAGGTCAAGCTCCGAGCCGAGCGCTAAGATAAGAAAAACAAACCCTAAACAAATATAAACATCTGTGAAGCCGGAACGTGAGATTTTATTTTGTGCCACAGACACACATTAAGGAAAATTATATTATAGATATTTAACCAATCTGGCAATTCAGAGTTTAATTGGCGTTCTATATAGAAGCAGAGGGAATCTCAGACTCGGGAAGAATGAGGCCAGAACTGATCAATAGATAGTTTTGGTTCCAGGTGTCAGTATTCGGCGGCGAAAGGTGGAGTTCCTTAGCGCAGTTCTGCAGCTCAGAGCGTCACTTTCCAGGATTGCGGAACGATAGAATTTCTTCCAAATATCCTACAAGCGGCCGAAATAAAATTTCACTGCTCAACAACAGGAACAACAAGAGGGAAAACGAAATTTCAGACTTGTAGGCTGTTGGGAAGTTTCGAATTCAACGTTGAAATTGTTTCAAAACGCCGTTAATGCTCCCAAAATTGGTACTACATTGCACTGAGCTCAAGCCACGCCATGTCGCACAATAAACTTGCGCTAGTTGTCTATGGTGGTTGATTCTACCCGAGCTAATTTGAGACCGTGGTCTTTTCAAACGCAGTGCCGGAGAGCAATCATTAGACTAAACTAATAAATGTAAAAAGTGCAACATTTAATTGTTATCACGACACAGAAACTTGACACATATCTTATCTGGGGCAAGTTATGCAGTTTTTGTGGACTAATTGCGTGAACTTTTGTGTTTACTTGATTACAGCTTATTTCACACTATTTACTTAAAACCCATGATCAAACATAGTTTGACCACTCACGATTATATGTGTTAAAAGCTAGAATATTTACTTTTTACGTGTAAATTTAGGAAATATTATTACAGGCCAAATGTTTAGACAATACAGTGAAGATTGATCCTGTTTCTGGCTTAGCTGGAATTGTCAACTTTAATAAAGCGTGACGATAACGATCAACACTGTGGAAACTTTCAACAGGTGGAATTTTTCGAAGCTGTCGACATTTTGACGTCACATTCCATGTCCGAGCAGTATATGATGCAGTGCTAGTTGAAGGCAGAAATAAAGAACAAATACTGAAAAAAATAACTAAATTGTGTGCCGCTATGGTTGTGGTATTAAAATATAGAGTAGTAACATTGCAAAATACTAAAAACAAACCAACAGGGCACGCGTTTTGTATTTATCCTTCTGCGAGGTAACATTTACGTGTCATCGGGTCTAGAATAGCTTTATCTTTAACCTTATCTTTAAAGTGCTTAAAAACGCGACGCCCTCGTGCTGTCCTTATTTTATAACCATTCCTTATAGGCGATGCTTACGCTGACAAAGTCCTAAAAACCGCCTTCTTATCGACGCCGAGCTAAAGCTTTCAGCTACCGCAGCTACCCATTCTTGTTACTTCAAGCAGTCATTATTGCTCGAGCGAAGACCGCCATCGTTCTTGTTTTATCGCTGCCCGCAAAGAGTTTGGCTTACAGTCGGGGTGACTCACTTTGATTTCTACATCTCATGCCGCCGGAAAGTTACTGTGCCTAGCTAAGTAATGCAGCTGTACAATTGGTGGTTGAGTTGTAACTAGAACATCAAACCTGCTTCTTTAGCTTGTACAGCGATTATATCGTCATACACATCATTACAGCTAAACGGCTACTTTAGTGTGGGTTGATTTATTTTGTAAAATTAAGTTTTGAGACATAGCTATACTGTTAATTTGAGCGTAACTGAAACGGGGAAAGTACTAAAATTTAGGATACAAAAACGGAAAAATGCGGAAAGCGCTAAATGCAAAAATTGTCCTTACATAATATGACCGTTGGATTCGAGCCAGTTGCGCATTTCCTTCCAGGATATATCTAGTATGCTAAAACCATTTGGGCACTTTATGCTAGTAGTAGCTAACTATTATAGTTATTTGGTGTCGTTTATTCGCCATAACTACGGTTACGGCATAAAAACATCGAAATGATTTTTTTCAACAAGATATGTCTATGTTAGCCTTCTACGACCTTGTCTGTGGGGCTTATAGATCAGATGACTCAGCTTGTCTTTCATAATTGTTTCCCGATTCGTATAGTTGAATAATCTAGATTTGGAGAAACGTCTATAGTACGACGAATTAGATATGAGATCAGCGGTGTTTTGAGGTGAGTTGTTGACTCGAGGTGGCGAATCGACTTACCATTGTGGTTATATTTTAGATACAGCTCCTCCGGAGATTAACCATGATACGAGATAGTAGGTACTGCTCTCAAGTTTGTGTCGTGGGTGTGGTGATATTTGGTTACTATAGATCAATGGGCCGATAACTGTCTGTAGTAGGAACCTAATTATACTCCAAGGTAATATTATTACACGGCTTTTGCTGCTGCCTAACTAAACGCCTTTACTGTTTGCCTTTTCTTTGCTGTGTTTTTCGTCTTTCTTTCACTCGGCGGTTTGCTGCCCATTGCTGTGCTGTCTTTGGAGGCTTGATTCTGCCTTTGGCATTTCCTTGCCTGTATCATTCTCCGTTGCTGCAAATGGATTGATTTGATTGTGTCGCTACAGAACCAGAGCTTGGGACTTCGTAAATGCTTGAATTTTTATTGTAATTTGGATATACCTATTCGTGATCGTAATTCAAAGTGCATAAGTTAATCTTGAAAAAGCACTATACTCCGATAATCTTGATTCATAATGAGCAACGATACACCACAAATTTGTGTGTATTTCTAATGTGTATCAATCTGTTAATTAATAAAAATGAAACTCATATCTGTAAACATATAGCGTAGTCACGTAATGCATGGGAGATTGGATTTACCTCCACTCGTTTACCTTTAGATGTTATACCTAATTTAACTAATCTTTTATATTAATCCAAAAAATTAGCAATGCTACCAGTGTAAACACACCATCATGGATTTAATTATTTACCCACTTGTATCAATTTAAATACATAATCTGGATTACGTAGCACTAACGTTTTGTTATTGCTGTAACCACTTATAGTTTACCTGGGCGTCTGTTTCAGGTAATTGTAAACCTTCATTGTAATTCATAATAGCCAAGATCATAATCTAACCTTCCAATTTAGGTTTGTGAGTTGATTTAATAATTAAATTGATGGCGCCCTTTTAAACTAGTATATAGGATATTGGGACCTCATTCCTGCTTTCATGAATTAGCTAGTGGGCCAGGTGGCGCGTTTAGCCGCTAAATAAGTTAGTGACCCCTCGCTGCATCCGGTCTTCTAACGACTTATGTATTTTAAGTGCGATTTCTTGTGCTTCCAGCGTTTTAGGTGTATTGTTTTAATACAGCCGTCTTAGGTTTCTACTATTTCTCTGAAGCAAAATGCAGTACCAGCTTTTATTGAAGTGAATAAGCGTTCTTAGAGAAATTTGTGCAATAAACACCCGCTTTTTCCGTCGCCGGAGGAAGTTTACCTGGTAAACCTTCTGCAGTCTATCACCAGGTGACACTTTAGGTGACGCTCATAAAAATAACACAAATTTGTCCACGTACCTTTCTAGGTACGCTTGTTGTACATATCGCCAGCGAGTCCCTGTTCTTTCAGTATACGACCCATTTCTTCCCGCCGTAATAGTTGGAAAGACATTTAGGTTTGTTATCTTAACCAAAGTTTCCCTTGTAATAAGATAAAACGGCTGTAAATAAAAAACCTGCAGCTACTTCTTTGCGTTAATGAAATACATTTTCAATACCACTTAACGCAAAAGCTTGATACTAATATCAGAAACTGATTAAGATGCTGTTAGTTTCTTACTTCTATAGGCATCTACAGCGGTAAAAATAAGCTAGAAACCAACTAATACTTAAATCACTTAAAAACAATATATACTATTTATAAAGTATTGGCACTTACACCAACTGTTAGAAGTTAGGAGTAGCAAAATCAGAAGGCAAGAGAGAAGGTGTAGTAAAACCGAGCAAAATATATACCTATAATAAGTGTTAAAAACTTAAATTGAAGAAAATAATTTGTTACAATAACTTCGAGAACAATCAATTTCAAAAATTACAGATGCAAGTTGTTTAGATTGATATCTGAATGGCTTTGTATATACATTTTACTATCCACCGAACAGAGGGCGAACAGCAAAAAGGATCAGTATTGAATATTCTTTTTTACCTACTACCAAAGTAGGGCCAATAAAATTCCACTGAGTTAAAACAGATGATTGACCTATATACTACACAATTAGAACAGTAAGCTTAAATTAAACATTTTATGACGTTATATATAACGTAGAAAATTAAACCAATGGTGGTTTGGGTCAGTATTTTCAAACGGAAATCTGACTTCCTTCCCTGGAGTGTTTATTTTAATGTTTGCATATATAGCCAATTTGTAGTTGCAACTAGGATTAAATGTTCGGATCATATCAGTGCATCGCTTACATTGTGTGTTCCGCGATCCATCGGGACATTTCGTACATCGGGGATTCACGTGGAGCAAAGCCTTAGCCTCAAATTACATCTGTATTGTGCGAGACTACCTTCGGTGATATATCTAGAAGCGGCTTAAGAAAGACTTGCCGTGTTGAAGTAGCTCCATAAGCTTGAGTGCTGCAATCGGCGTTTGCGTGTCAAGCAAATGCCATTTTTAAAGTGTAGCAATTGAGTACACAAGTTGAGATGCAGCCTTATATATATTCGAGACGTGAATTGCTTATAAGTAACGTCAGCTGACATGGCGGCAACAACTACGGTAATTCCTCCGACTGGTATTCAATGAAATTCCACACGTCAGGCCGTTCATGGTACGTAATCCAAGGCAAGCAGCAGTTTTCAGGAATCGACTGACAGGTAACGTAGTACCTACAGCAAGTGATCGTAGGTTTAGCTTCAGCTGTGTGGGAATCGTGCCAAAAGGAATGCGCTTACTGATGTGTATTGTGCCGGGTTATTATGCATATAATCGCGTACAAGGCCGGCTACAGATAGGACCGGTTATATGCAGCTTAACGTTCGCGTTTTTAAGGTCAATAAATTTGGCGTCCTTTTAAAGTGGTTTAAAAGTAGTTGTATGGCAGATACAACAAATATACTACTATTTAAATGTAAATGCGAGTAGTTCTAAGCTATGTCGCCTTTTCAGCATCTGTCTTTGTTTTCTATATGTGCTTAATGGCGATTCATTTTAAGGTTTAACCCTATTTTCGTTTCTTTATTATCTTCATGTGGATTTTAACAGTCAATATATTTGTGTAACCAAATTACTTCTTGTGCATACAGGTGAAGTCAGTTTTAGGCCGACAACATTACGGGTGCAGACCAGCTTTCCGTTTTTGGGAAACAGTGATCGTTCGTAACCACAACTGGGTATTTAAAAAAGCTTCATATATACTGAGCTACCATGGTAAACAAACCTGGCCAGTAAGTTTGAAAAAATACTAGGCGCACGGGACGTCTCACTTAAGTTTAGCGTCCCGACGGAGGGTCGAACCAAACGTCTTGTTTTAATTCATACAGTATAACATCATTCATGAGCATCCATGTTGATTTCGAATTTTCGATGGACGAGAAAAAATTAGACAGTCAGCAGAAGTCTTTTGTAGAGGGATTTGTAACTTGCTGTAACTAAGTTGGAAAACACACTTGCACAACTGGCACGATTTGAGAGAAAACATTACAATCCCACTTTGCTGGAACTTGTAATGTTCTCTGCAGAAAATGTAATTAACTGTGGGAACTTGTTTTAAACAAACTGCAACATTGTATCAGGTTAATTACTGTTAGAGTGCTGCCTTAAAATAGCTGAACTCAATGCAGCCCCTTTCGGTCCTAATAAATACGAGTAGTTGGTTTTGCTTTAGAATCTTGCATCCCTGAGCGGATTGTGGTTTATAGTAATCTTCACCACATCTTACCGTTCAGTGTTTCAAGGAATTCTTAGCCTTTGCTGATTTATTTCTGCACTATTCTAATTATTGCGCTTTCTTTTAGACGTAGTGCTCCCTTAATGTTACATGTTGCGTATAAAAATAATTTCAAATTGTCCTACTATAATATTTCTGAATTAACTACGAGCCTCCGCTTTCACACTTAAACTGCTTTTAAGCTCAAGAAACATTCAATAGAGTGTAGTTATATGAATATATGAAAAACCCCAAATCTTATGAAGGGCTTCCCTTCTTATAAAGACTTCGCACACACGTGACCCTCATTCCGTTATCCCTTTTGGATTCGAATATTTATAAAGCGGTGTTCATGTTTTGGAATGTTAGATTTATATGTATATTCGAACAATGCATTTCCTAAACCTACAATACTAGTTACATGGAGTTCCTGGCGCAAAGACACGTATATACTGTGGATGGTAAAAATTTACGAAGGGTTTTATATTCGACTACAATGTCGCTAATATCAACTCTTTATGACCACAATAAGGAACCGGCACTCTATTCAAATATATGTTGTCGAAAGTTATAAAAAGTATATGCGAGCTATAACTTCCCTCAGTACGCTAAGCTCACAAATCAGGGTTTTATTACGTGGAAATAACGATTAAAATGACGCTCTGGCAATTTCCTGCTCTTGGGCTTCTTCGCGTCGTTGTTCATTAAACAAATTCTGATTTCCAAATGAAAAGGTGGTGAACACTGAGGTATATATACAGTGCTTAAGCGGTTCGCCACTTTGGAATTAAGTAACTGTTTATTTAATTTATTTATAATAGAATTAAAAAGGAACATTAAAATAACAAAGTCAAAACCGATTTATTATGTAAATACAGTACATCTTTGTAATTTAATATCTTGATAGCAGAAGGAAATAATTTAACAAACTGCTTGCTTTACAGATACGTGGTTCTACTCTGTCGTAACCTAGTAAGCAATTATTGGGTAGGAGGTTTTGTTTTTGTATTGGAGTTGCTCGGCACCACCACATGATTCATTAACTCACAGTTGCATAACTTATATGTCTAATATAAATAGCAGTCTCGCCATACGTAGTGGTACTTGTGTTTCCTCTCGCATAGATACGTAACTTTGGATAAGACGTCTCGGACGCCTGACTATTTAAATGAATATTTTCCCTTTTTTCTCCTTAGCCAGCTCAGTCAACATAAAATTTTCTTAATTCTAAAGTACCAACTTATGAGAGATCAATATCTGCTAGAAGAAAAATCACTTTCACCCACCTAGTGTTGTCGAACTGAAACTGACTTTAAAACAATTCACAAGAAAATACAATGTGTCTACATCATATATTGAGTTTAAAACGCAGCTAAAACATATAAATCAGATTAAGTAAGCAGATGCTTCGATTCTAATCCAAATTACCTGCGCGAGCTGGATATACTCGCATATACGTTTTAACATAGCAAACACACATAAAACATTGATAATAACTTATTAAAATAACTTTAGAATAATTGCCCTTTAGAAACGCAAAAGTCAAAGTTCCTTGACAAAACGGCTATGTTAACAATTCCTGAAACCGATACTTATTTGAATCCAGCACTGCTTAAATTCACGTGCAAGCTATACACATTATTCTCCGATTAATTATTTCTTCATGCTTGCAAAAGCTCACATTCAACGCAACTTTATCAAGCTGAGCCGGAAACACTGCGTATACCCTTGGATTCAACACATCTTTTATTGCATCACTTGCTCCTTACTGGCGTGATACTGTAAAAGACCCGATTGCTAGCTTTAGCGCAGTTTGTCTGAATGACGTCACAACTCCTGACAAAGGCACCTTTCCATGCCGTGCAAGACACCGTTGCTTTTAATGTAGCACAAAATTGTGTACGCGCTGGTAAATCTGGAAAACGCTTGTTAGCTGAAGCTACAAATGCTGATTTGCTGCACTTTTTGGCAATTTATCGCAATGCACTTCTGAAGCCGCAGTACGGACGATGTTCGTGAAGTGGAAATCTCCTTTCGCAAAGGGGACAGGTTGTCACAGCATACACGTATTCTAAAATTTCACAATGTACTTGCAATTCCAGAATGTAGTGTACTTAAATGTAACATATAGGAAAATACATAAAAAATACAAGTTGGCTTGGGCTTTAACTGTGAAAATAAACATTACCGGCAAGGAATGTAGAAATCGCGTTTAATCATACAACGTGCTGAACTCAACCTTTATAAAATTTGCAAAACTTGGCAGAATTGCTAAATTAATTTCGGCTGAAATAAACGCAACACAAACATGGGCCTAATATGCACACCGAAACCTTATTTTTAAATGACTGGCTTACCAACGGAAATCGGAGAGGAGCTGCAGGGGGAAATAATTCAGTAATTTACTTAAACGTTATAAGTTAGAAAAGCTTAAAACACCAGGATTTGCAAAACCGTAATCAGCCCCGTTGAACCATACGGAGTAGTCGAGGTGCGTCAAAAGGTAGGCAACAAATAGATCGTAACGGCTCAAGAAAACAGTAATAGCTGTTCCGAATATAAACGATACATTAATTAAATATCGGGCCTTAACAACGAAAGCTCATTTAAAACTTAAAAAAAACTATTACTAAAAATTCAATGGCAAGTAGTATACGGATTAAGCAAACACAAAAACGCGTGACTAGACAAGAGTGCTCGGAATCGATGTAGTGCTTAAAAAGCTGCTTAATGATATAATTTGCGTGTCGCGCCGCGAGAACGTTTCTCCTGGCGGATTCAAATGTAAACATGGTACAGTTTATCGCATTAAAAAAAGAAGTTCTTCGGAAAAACTCTATAGCAGGCATATATATTAGCGGAATTCCCCTCTACTTACTCTCTACTTACGTACAAAATACAGCATAAATTCAGAAAATATTCAAAGCAAATCAAATTTAGTAAATAATTCACGGTTGCTTAATAGTTATAAAATGACACCACTACAATTAAATTTAAAATTCGATAAGCTACGAGTATGTTTTTCCAATAGTAAAGAGATTCGATGTGGGGTGTACGAAAAGTTACAACAAAAAGAATACTAACCTATACCGCTGAATATATGAGCTGAAAATCTGAAGGAATCTGTCAGAACGTACTCGTGGCACGAGATGTTATGGTTTGTCCAGCGCAAACTTGGTAGCCCAACAAATAGATAGAGGAAACAGCAACGGACTGGAATCACTCGGACAAAGAACTCAGAAGGAAATAAAAAAGGGCCTGAATATAAATTCAACTAAACGACAGATCACGTGAAGGTAGAGACAACCATTTCATATTGTAACGATCATGCTGCCGGTCATTGGCCCGGAATTATGACCCAGTGCCTCGATTGTTCTGGAACCTCGAGAAGCGACCTTGCGGTCAAGCGGCTGCGAACGCGTAAGCCACAGCCGCCGACAGACAGCTTTGGGGCCGGCTGCGGGCATATGAGTCATCTTCCAGATCGATCGAAAGCGGCCTCGGTGGTTAGTTCATCATTTTCCGGAAAATCCAGCAAGCCCGCGAGGCTCCCAGAAGGAATTATTCCGCGAATATAAATACACGGCCGTCGGAGTTCTAATCCAGTTCCCATCAGACTTGAAGCGCGCGTGATATAAACGAGCCGTGTGAAATAAATAACAAATAAATACAACCATATAAATCCTTACTGTTAAGCTGTATATAAATAATTATTAAATAGTGTATAGTTGTTAGAAATAGTGCCTGTAGTTTATAAGTAATTCTGCCTTCATAATTCTTGTATTTTTATATAAGCATAATTAATCATAGTAAATAAACATTTAAAATCAAAAGCGTCGTATAATTTTTAAATAGCCCGAACGGTAAAAACGTAACAATATCTTTCAAATACCATAAAGCTCTAGTTTAATCCGGCACGTGCAACAATTCATAAAAAAAAAGTAAAATCGTCATTCAAAAAGTGAAGTTACATACGAAGAATTAACAAAAAATAACAATTACACTAATTACATAAGCGAGCTAATATACACAACCACCTGTAAGGCTTCCGAATGTCCTGTAATAATGAACGAAAATCACAAATTATATTTAAACGTCATAACAACATTTAGTGGGTTTGCATCGTTTTCGACTTAGGTGTATAACACACATTTCAGAGCTCAGAGAACGAATCTAATGAAATTGTACATGTTAGGTGATATTTCAACGAAAAGAATAATAAAAGCGTCAATTAAAACAAGGTATCGCACCAGCTTTATTAATAAGTGAATTACACCGTATTTTAAGTAATGCAACTCTCTGCACCAGCACTTGGGCCAGCCTAGGAGTCGAATCTGCCCACTCACACAACGCATTCGAATTTATAATACAATATTGCCTTCATAGGGCAGTTTCGCTAGCAGACAGTTTATGACGTGATTAATGTCGCCGGTGACCCATGGGTGATGAAATCGACACCAACGAAGGGCTGAGAATTCGGCTAGAATCTAACAAATATATGATCAAAAAGAGGAAATTTGCTTTATTCAAAGCCGCATACGAAGGTTTTCATGGTACTGTAGATATCAATTTATAAAGATATTAAAACTGACTCGTGCACGCATTAAATTGAGTTGGACATCAGTAACATTCTTTACATGGGTCATAACGATTTTGATATGAGTTCTGTCCCGGTTATTAACGACGTTGACCCTTATACACCTGGGAATTTCTATAAAAACGATACATTGACCTCAGAATATGTACAATTTCAGTTTGAACAAGCAAATGCTCTGCGTATGCCTAAAATTATTAATAGAATGAAAATTAAACTAAACATTCAGTACATACATATTATAAGATTTCCTATGGTTACTTACATTCCTTTCGTATCTTACTCAGATAATTAATTGCCAACTACTTACAATTTTCTTTTCAGACAGCTAGAGAAAATCAGTACCTACTCCCTTGCCTACAACTCAGATCGCGAAGGTTATAAAGATGTAATAATGATTAGTGTCTTATCTTGAAAGAGAGTCCTTAAAAAACAAAATTTGCAATTTAATAAATATTTAAATGAAGAGCAAATACTACGTGACATTAAACCTGGTTTCTTACCTCACAAAAGCTGTTTAACAGCTCTACTCTATGTTCCCGAGTATGCATTCATCGAGTGCGAACGGGAGCTATTTTCGGCAAATAAGTATAACTTAAAACCACAGTGTAATTAATACTGAAGTGTCGCATAATTGTTTCCTTGCGACTAGCAGATAGTTCGTATCGCGCTGCACCACTCGGCTGGCCCTAGCCTTGCCAGAGCAAAACAACACATAGACAAATTCCGACACCGTCTAATCGCCTACTTCAGAAATGTCTACTGTAAGTAAAGATAACAACACTACCAAAACTGATTTACAATCCCTGACCCTATACTTCTCTAACGCCGTTAAAACTACCTTACCAATGCAACCTACCGTCTTCAACTATACAAAAAAAAAAGAACAAGCAATACTATTTAACGCTGCTGAAGGAATCGTCCTCCGAGATTATGTAGTAACATTATGAAAACTTATGGGTCCGAAAAACGTTTCCTTCTGCTCAAGAATTTCCAACAATACGATATGTATTTACTTTGCCAATCAAAACTTGGTTGAACAGTTTATGATCAATCATAGATCAATAAGAATACATGAAATAGTTTTCCAAGCCCGCAAGTTAATCACGCCTGCAAAAAGGATTGTACTATCAAACGTATGTCCATCTATTCCAAACAACATAATCGAAGATCACCTCAAGAAAATGGAAATGAAACCAGTCTCCCAAATGACATTCCTAAGAGCTGGCATCCACGATGAAGAATATAGTCACATCCTCAGCTTCCGTAGACAAATATACATCAATCCAAACGATACTACGACCCTCCCAGAGTCGTTTTTACTCTCCTCCGAAAACACTCAATACTGTATATTTGTATCAAGGGACGGTATAACCTGTTACAAATGCCGGAAAGGACACACAGCAACCCAATGCCCCATCCAACCTGAAATACGACCTTAATGTACACCAACTGCTTCCATCAACGACTCTGTTCTACCCTTCAACAACCTTCAACCTCGAATGGCAACTCCGTGCAGACAACTTCACAACCATCAGAACAAGAAAAACAAGGTGAGATATAACAGTTCGTAAATCCACTACTAGTCAAATCCCAGCCAAGCTCTCCAAAAACTACTAGGCCAAAAAGAACTATAAGTCAGATTACTAGTGAATCCGATTCTGACGCACCAAATGTGAGAAAACTACAACCGCCTAAGAAATGATTGAAACGAAATCCCAGAAATTCCCTCTCACTTTCGCAAATCTACAAGGTTTTCTAAAATATTCACAAGGAAATCCTGACCCTTTAGGACTTGTCCGAGAATACACAGAGAATACTGAAGTACTTCTCGAAATGTTAGACATCTACCCAAAACTAAAAGAACGAGGCATAAAATCAAGAATAACGAGAATCATTCGAAAAATCAACTCCCAACTACACACAGCACAATCCAGTATGGATGCAGAGTCCACAAATGCAAAACATTAAATTCGTCTATCCAAAGGTGAAATTAATGTAAGCAACCCAACATGACAGCAACTATTCTTCAATGGAATATGAATGGATATCTAAAATATCAAGAACAAATAAAAATCTTATTATCGGACCAATCACCCACATGCTTATGTCTCCAAGAAACCCACTTCAAGCAATCAACCAAAATTCACAACAAAAAATATATTAAAAAGACAGAGAAACAGACACATATGGTGAGGTAGCAATTCTTGTACATACCAAGGTCCACTCAGAAGAACTACCTCTCACAATAGACGTAGAACCGATAGCAGTAAAACTTTATCTAAACAATTTACAGCTTACAGAATGCATTATGTATCTACCCCCAACAAAGATATTTTGCAACACCACCTTGAAAGGATAACCCAACAACTACATTCTCCATTCATAATAAGTTGAGATTTCAATAGCCATAACACCATGTGGAGATCGACCTACACAAACTCCAAAGGACGAGTACTCGGGAAAATTATCGAACGCGATGATGTGGTCCTACTAAACAATGGATCACCCACTCACTTTAGTTCAGGCATCGGAAGTTCCTCCATCATATATCTAACTCTTATTGATTCCAAAACAGCCCCTTTAGCAAAATGAGAAGTCTTAGACAATTCCTATAACAGCGACCACTTCCCCATCAATACATCTTTGCCTAACACTATAACACCAGAAGCTCGCCCAATATCCAAATTGAATCTCAAGAAAGCAAAGTGGACCCTCTACGCAAAATCAGTCGAGAACTTATGGTTTCCAACCAAAGACACCAACGATATAAATACCCTCTTCGACACCTTTATATTAGCAATCACAACCGCAGCATAACAGTGCATAGGAAGGAAAACATACCCTCAGAGGAAAATACCTGTCCCGTGGTGGAATTCCAGATGTACACAACCGATCAAAGCGAGCAAAAATGCAATCAACCATTACAAAAAACACCTCAATCTAGAAAACCTAATAAAATTCAAAAAACTCCGGGCCAAAGTTCGTTTAGTCATCAAAACTAGTAAAAGAAATTCGTGGCAAAATTATGTCTCACCTATCAACACTAGCACCCCAATTAAAGAACCCCCCTTCTAATTCACAATAACACACATTACACAACACCGGAACAGTTAACCAACTGCCTAGTACAACAATTTTACTGTAATTCTAGCAGTAGCACAGACAACTTCAACACAATCAGTCAAGGAGGTTCACAAGACATGACATCCGGCATAGGTCAGAATACTAAAGAAGCTCTCAACCTTCCCTTCATCAAATGGGAAGTAGATTCCGCATTGAGAGAATGTAAAAGTACCAGCCCGGGAGTTGACAACATTTCTTTTGAAATGCTTCAAAACCTATCAGAAAAAAGCAAACAAAACTTACTAAACACGTACAACTATTTATGAGAAAACAACACGTTCCCGGATAAATAGAGAGAAGCAATTATAATATCGATACTTAAACCCAACAAAATACGACAAACTACCGACCTATCGCCCTTACATCATGTGTATGTAAATTACTAGAAAAACTAATTGACCACAGATTAATCTGGTATCTAGAGTCCCACAACCTTCTAAACAACAACCAAAGTCGAAGCAGGACATTTGGGCGCCGCCGTTTCGGCGTCGGCTGTATGGGCGCCGGGACATTACGCCCCGCCGATTGGGCGCTGGACATTTGGGCGCCGAAATTTAGAAATATTAAAAATAGTCCACGGTTCTTCTGTTACTTATCGTAAACGTAATTTTTCGTAAAAAAATTCAAATGACATTGTTCACGGTGTAATAGATTTGATATATGTGTGTCTATTTAAGTAAATTTACAATTACTGCACAAAATGTAACACAATCAACTTACAGTTTAGGTAAAAAAGAAAAATTCTGAATTTATAATCTTAAACCATTCCAGAAAATTAAAACAAATATCATCGTCATAGAATTATATTTATTATATAACAAGTAAAATCAGGTTACAGTTACTTAAATAGTATACATATAGCCAAATAATAAAAAGTAGAACTACACTATAATCCACCACCAGTTTTTGTTTGCAATTCACATTATCCACCACCAGGTTTTGTTTGCCATTCACATTATTTCACTTTTATGCTGGATTAAGCATACAAAATTGTGAGAAATTCCTCTTAAATATTCCATAATTGTTGTGTTTCTAAATAATTGATCAATATTTCGGATCCTTTCATCAGCCGCTTGGTATTTTCTTTGTTTGTGGGGGGGGGGGGGGAGCTTCACCACGTAAGAATTTTTCGTAAAACGCATCTCGTCCATTTTGAATTGTTCGTAAACCATCTATGACTTTCCATATAGACGGATGATCTATGTCTAATTGGAACTATAAGCTACGATGTGCAGCCTTTGCAAAGTTACTTGTACGATCTTGGTTGTTTAGCACCCTTTCGTACACGTTCCAAATATTAGGCGAAAAAAGTGCCATTCGTCGTGTACCGTTCCTATTTCGCCTGCCGACGTAATTTTCTTCAAACCAATTTAAAATTGGTTGCAGTTATTGTAGGTGCGCTTAACGCAAATTCAGGGTTGCTTTTATATTGTACCTACTATCAATCCATTTTTATGCAGTGGTTTTTTAAATTTTTTTACAAGATGAAACAAATAACCATGTAAGTGGGCTGTTGGAAAAGCATCAGTAGCTAATCCGGTTACAGCCATTTCGAAATCCAGTGAAATTGTTTCGGGTTGAAACTGCGCCCACATTTCCTTGACAAGTGAAAATAGTCTATCATAGGTTTGTCGGGTTTTGTTGGGTAAAAGAGCGTGTAAAACTGGAAAAACGAAGCCGTTCCTACTGTCCAGTATCAAGTAAACTTGGTAAAATACTGGAGGTGCTTGTCGAAATGTTCCATCCATGAAAATGCTTTTCATATGTTGACTCCACCGTGTATTATAGTCTCTAGAAAATATTAGTATTCTTTGTGGGTCGGGGCGCTCTGATCCAGTATCCTTCATGAGAAATCTTTCAGTTTGTCCAGGAGAAAATTCGTAAATTCAATAGGCTTCTGGAATAATTAAGGTGTCTAAATTTAATGAAGTTGGCGGCGCACCAGCAACAATTTTTCGCGTTCGCTGACACAGTTTCCTAATAGCATCTTTATTAGGCATTTTCCCTTGAACGATTGCTCCGGTATCTTCTAGGGCACGATTTAGTATCTGGGCTAGTGTATCCATCGTTTCCTTAGCACGTGTTTTTATAGAAACTTTTATTTTAGCAACACATGCCCCTGCTGTGTCACTATCATGGTTGTGGTTTCCAACATCACACAAATATTCATCGTTCGCAGTTGTATGTAGACGACCAGCGCACTTGCCCGCTTTTTTCTCAGATCTCCAAAACTTCTTCGCTCCATCTTTGCTGGATTTATCGTAAACGTACAGGTAACCGTTAGAGCAGAGCTTCGTTTGGTTGCGGTTGGTTTTTGTAACTTCCATACCTTTTGACAACACTAACGAACAACTAAAATTACAGTTCGCAAATAACAACTGTAGAAATATTGTTCGGGTGTGAGTTTAAATAGATCCAGATACACGGAACTAATCACCTGTAGGTACTAATAGAGGTACATCAGAAAGACTTAAGTGTACTCAAGATTAGGGAAATTCGAAGAATTTAGTTTACCTTCTTAATGACGCCAATTTACTGCATAATGGTCTCATAATCGTTATCTATTAGTTCATGTTGTAAAATGGTTTATACTAATGACAATTACAAGAAGACATTATGTGGGATTATTAAAAATAATTAAGCAACATTATTAGAAGTCTCAAACTATTTAAAAATGTATACTACTGGCGCCCAAACGTCCGGCGGTCAAAAGTATGGCGCCCGACGGCGTACCGACCAAATTGGCTTTCGGTACGGACGATCTACGATAGACCAGCTAATCTCCCTGGAGTCCGATATACATAACGCCTTCGAGAACAAACAACATCTCATTTCGATATTCCTGGACCTAGAGAAAGCCTACGACTCAGTAAGAAGAGGCTATATTATTGCACAGCTCAAACAATACGGTTTTGAAGGACATATTCTATCATTCATTCAAAATTTTTTATCAAACCGTTCCTTTTGAGTCCGGATTGGAAACACTATATCGAATACCTTCATTCAAGAAAATGGAGTCCGGCAGGGGGCTGTCCTTAGTGTAACAATATTCTTGATAGCACCAACCGAAATACCAAAATGCGCTACGCTTCCAGTCAAAATCTCCCTATATGCAGATGACATCACTATCCACTGTAAAGGAAAAAACATTATATCCGTACAACAAAACCTACAGGTAACCCTAGACAACTTAGAAAACTGGATTAAAAACACTGGACTCCACTTCTCCCCTTCCAAATTACAGTGCATGCATTTCTGAACCCTTCGAGGACCACACGACAACCCACCCCTAAAACTAGAGAGCAGAACACTGACATTCGTACCCACCATCAAATATCTAGGTCTAACACTAGATCAGAAATTAACTTGGCTGCCGCACTTACGCCAACTTAAAACTAAATGTTGAAAAAAACTAAATCTCTTAAATACCTTATCACACCACACCTAGGAAGCAGACACCCACATATACAAATCACTTATACGATCCACACTCGACTATGGAAGTATCCTGTATGGCTTCGCCCGCCCCAGCGCCCTAAAACTTATAGACACTATCTACTCTACCGCACTAAGACTATCAACAGAAGCCTTTCGCAGCAGTAGACAGCATACTTGCTTTGACTGGAGAACCTCCTCTCGTATACAGACGCCAACAGCTGACTATGTCATATGCAGCAACTATCGCAGCAAAACCCGCACATTCTAATTTCAAACACAACTTTCTTCAACTGCCTACAAAACCTACCACAACAAATGGCAAAGTTCCTTTCAACCATAGAATCCGACATAATAATTTTCATTGCTTGCTTGCTTGACGCCACTTTGAGGGCGAACCCGTGGGCCGAATTGGCTGATTTTAGTGTCAATCGACTCAGGGCGATGCAAGTAAGCCAGTAGTAGGGTTTTCAAATTTTTATAAGTGATCTTTTTTTATGTGGATTTTCTAACCTCAAAATTAACTCGACACACAAAATGGATCACTCTTGTACAAATTGCATTAAATGAATTATTTCGCGCCCAATTTAGGTGCAGAACGCTAGTTCACAATATTTCCAATAAACTCAATCTACCACCTCCACCAACTACAAATCGACAGACCTGTACATTCCTTGGCAACAGTGCTCTCCCAATGTGCTCTTAAATCTCACAAAACTCAGTAAAGCCACAACCAATCCAGTGCAATGCCGGAAGTTATTTCGTGAACTGTGTGATAACTACCGTTACCACTCTAAAATATACACGGATGGATCAAAAACATACAATGGTGCACCTGCAGCAGTTTCAACTGAACACGCGTCATTCAACTTTCTCCTCCCAGACACGATCAGCTCTTATACCGGGGAACTCTTTGCCATTCTCCAAGCATTAATCTACGCACAACCATCTCCTGATACCAAACTTCTGATCTGTACGGACTTACTCAGCTCTCTGCAAAGTATTAACATACCATACCCTCAAACAACGATAATCAAGGACACCCAGGTACACCTACATAAACTCAAAATGATGTAAAAGGACGTTGTATTTGTATGGATTCCCTCGCATATTGGAATTGCTGAAAATGAAGAGGCGGACCAAGCACCAAATGAGCTATCATTACAGAACCCCAAATCAGCATTCCCATCCCCTCTCAGGACTATACGTGCGTAGTAAAAAGGAAAATCAAGGAGGTCTGGCAAGAAGAGTGGTCCAACGCCACCAACAACAAACTGCAGGAACTCAAACCAGAAATCACACCAAAGCCAAAAACCGCATTATCCCGAAGAGAAGAAGTCATAATTACGAGACTGCTAGTAGGACACACTCGACTAACGCACAGCCATCTTTTCCGCAAAACGCAACCTAACATATGCCAAACATGCCACGTGGTGAATTCGGTGAAGCACCTCATAACAGAATGCAGTACCCACATCAGACTCCGAAGAGCGTTTCGAATCCCTCGTAATCTGTTTGAAGCCCTCTCTCAAGACCACCATACCACCATACTGAAATATTTAAAACTTAGTAACCCCGACACTACCATATAATAATGCGAACATATTAACTTCTTAACTCACTGTCATCCAATGTTGTCAAAGCGCCGTAACCAATAAATAAAAAAAGCTCTACTCTATTACGTAGTCCAGTCAGTAGAGATGCTTTAGTGTTTTAGATGCATTAAATTTCGAAGTTTTAATTCTTTGGTTATGCTTTAAAACTTGGAGCCACGGATAAAAACCCCATAATTTTTCGGAAATATTTACGTTACTGTTAGTCATATGACCAAAACATCTATTTGCATTCCTATCAGGAGCGTCATTTCCAAAAACTTTCGTTTGAATTATTTTTCTCTAACCCAAATAGATTCGAAGTCAGCCCAACACAAAGTGAAGCACATTTTTATTAGAGCAACGAGTTTGAAAACTTATCCAAAAATTAAAACTCCGACATTTAATATGTCTCAAAGTAACTAATGACTGGACTATATTTCATGGATAAAATGCTAATCGCCACTAAAACTTAACGTGCTCTAGGTTAAGCCTTATATTACCTTAAGATCAAATTGTT
The DNA here is from genome assembly GCA_940337035.1 of Agriotes lineatus. Lineage (NCBI taxonomy): Eukaryota > Metazoa > Arthropoda > Insecta > Coleoptera > Elateridae > Agriotes > Agriotes lineatus. The sequence goes on along the minus strand of OW679200.1, from coordinate 35,581,622 downwards.
TATGTTCAAAACGCGTTCAGGAATCAAATTAACTGGTTAGCTTCGAGACGATTGTTGCAGCTACAGATTCGTTGTATTCAAAACGAAATCAGACCAATAATTTAGTTCCAAAATATAATATAAATATTCAGAAAGGAGCTATTAAATGAATAGCATGCGCAATATTTTTGCAAGCACCAAAGATTTTGAGTAAATAAGAGCGCTCGGAGTCAATTCAGTGAAGTAGAAAAAAGCACCCCCTATTGGAAAATTAACGAAATAAATTATCAGTGAATTTCGTTGTACCACGAGGCTTCACGAAACATGTGCAATTAGAGATATGGTATCGTTTATTGCATAAAAAAAAATACATTGTCCCAATGGTCGAATAAGCACTCGCATCAGGGAAATTTTATCGTTGAGTATTTTTACAAATAAAAAATAGCATAAATCCAAAAAATACACCAAGCAGGTAAAATTAATAAACAACTAATACATGTTTACTAGTTGCCAATTGAACTTAATTAAAATCTACAATCAATAGTCTCCACAACAAACGGGATTCAACAAACTTTGCTTTTACAATCGCACAGAGACAGGTGTTTAAAAGCTGGAATAGACAAGATACCATTCACTCGGCGAAAGACAGTAGAACACACAATCGGCTAGAGTGGATGCATAGTACCTGGCCGTAGGGTTGTTCTCAACGTGCGATGTGTAGCTCAACAGACGGTAGACACCAATGTGTAGCTTCTTCAGCATTTGACAATTATTACATGAAATAAAATGGAAAACTTTATAAAATGTTGCCGGCTAGCAAATTATTTTCCAACAAAAATACAGGTAGGTAATGCACAGACACAACCTATATTATAAAACACCTTCTCTAGCCAAAATATCACCATATGAAACAGGTACACATATATAAATCTAAATTTTAAAAAAATACCTGCAACTCAATGAACTGAATTCGCGAATAAGTATTAGGTACGTCAGATACATATTTGGACAGAAACATTTACGAACTTTGACTAACTTTTAATATTAAATAAAGCTTTGCGTTGCATCGAGTGAAGGTACAACTATAACAGTTCCGTACCTTGAATTTCGGGCGACCAACGGATGTGTTCTCTTCCAAAATACCATGAGATCCTGATTCGATCAGATGGGTGCAACAGTTTACACCAGACTACAACATCAAATTTGAACATGATTACTGATGCTGTTGGGAACAAATCCGTTTACTAAGCATTGCTAAGAGGAGCACAAAAAATATTGTAAGCTCCTTTTGCAGATGTAGCGACGTGGGTGGCGCATTATTGAAAAGGTAAAAAGGTTAATTTTCAGATAACTTCTTGGCACACAGGGTAGTTGCCAATATTTTCAATGAATAGTGACAATTGGTTATATGACATCCTAGAAAATGTAATGCTGCATTTTTATAAATTAGCTTTGTACTCTTCTATTACCAGCTAGCTCTATAGCAATAATCTTTTATTTTACTTACCTCAATATATGGTTAAGAAAAACCCCTAGTGATGTCAGCCTAAGGGTAACCTGTATTCGAGCTAAGCTAAACCTCTACTCAAATAAATGAAAATTTATTTACATAGCTACTAGTTTACTGCACGGAAGCTACAACGGTACTGTTTCAAACAACAATATTTAGTTATGCTGATAGCTATTTCTAAGCACGCCTTTATGATGACAATAGTTTGCACCTATGAAAAGAACGGGTGCGGGTACTCCCAAATGATTAAACATGGTATAAAATCATCTACTTGTATCTACGGCTAACAAATACCACAAACATATTGATGCGCTTTAAAACGTTTAATGACGCACTTAAGACCATTAATTATAAATATATAACCTTAAACAGGAAAGTACGCATGTAAGTACAAATCGGCTGTATATTGAAATACTATTCTGAACACGCTCGGAAGAGCCAGGTAATCACCGTTACAGAGATTACGCATTACACTTGGATTTCTTCAAATGTAAACTCTTTTGCAGATAACTATTAGATTAGCAGTTTACAATAATGTTTGGATGAGGGATATATCCCTAAAACTTCAGTAAATTACAACTCTTTCTATAGCTTCTAGCTGCAAATAGTTATTAAAACACACTGTAATGTTTTACATTGTTTAATTAATTATAAAAATTAGAACTTTAAGCTAAACATGTTATAAATTAAATGTAGACAAACAATTACCTTCGCTGTTGATATAAAAAATCACATTTCTCACACTGCAATTTAATTTGCAGCTGGCATAGAGTTTTTCAAGTTACTCCTGACAAATTAATAGTGACGTTTATTTTACACTTCTGAAGTAGTCGTTTGAGAGTGTAAGGGTGATCGAAACGATGAAGAACTAGATAAATTCAATACTTACTTGGAGCTTAAAATTACTTTACGACCATATAACACCTTGGGGTAGTCTAAATGGGTCGTTACGGCACGTCAATCTTTAAAAAGGCAAAGCTCACTCTAATCACGCATCAATTTGTTGTAATAAAAGATTGACAGGCTATTTGCTCAAGGAGAAAGTGAGGTTCAGATCAACACGAAATATTTTAGTGCTAGAAGCTATCACAATAGGGATTGATTGTAATGAGGGGAAAAATAAGGGCCACGAATTTCATTGTTAGAATAGAAGAGAAACTTTTCGACCGGTCCTCGTAGAAATGCGAAGTCAGAGGACCATCGCTGCACTACCACGTTCTTGCGAGACGTTCCGGCTGGTTTCTGGCTTACCTTTGTTGGTCTTTTAGTTTCACTAAGGCACCTTACATATAATACATCAAACAGTGGGTGCACATAAAGATCCTTGCCGGGAAAGATTTGAAAAGAGTACATCAACAACTTAGTCACCTCTGCTTCCCAGATTTGGAACAATAATACCTTTCTCAGAAGGGTCCGCTTAGAGCGGTGATTCCATTAGATGCTTCGATACAACCGAAAGGTTTATTGGCCAAGCGCACGCTTCATAAGCAAGGGGAAATCATTCACAGCAACCACACGCTCGTAGTTTCGGATGCCGACTGTCTTATAATAAAACGCACCACAAAAAGCACTCGAACAACGGCTTCATATTAATTTTGAATTACTTCGTAACGCTGCCGCTGGGTTAATGTCTCGAGACGCGGTTGGAAGAAAGAAGGATATGAGGCGCTTTTGCTTACTCTCCATGTCTCACTCATGCAACCGATTCGCTCTAACACAATATTACAACCGTTTCTTCGAGCCAAAAAACAATAATCAGTGATAAACATGTGGCGACGGTTTTGCTGTAGGGCGTGGCTTGAATCACTAGATTAGTTTTTACGACGTGATGTCAGAGGTTATCTGGGCCGTGTCACATACGTGTAGGCGATCAAAATTGTACTATACTAGAACGACCGGAAAGCGTCGGGATTTGAATTTGAAAAGAGACCGCGAAATTGCTAATATTTCAAATAAAAGATGTAGGAAAAAGCGGATATTTGAAATTCAAGTGCGGGATTTTAAAATGGTCTCAATAATACTTCTCTGGGGGAGGGGGGGGGGGGAGAGGTTGGCTCGGTCAAAGTGTTACCAAAAATTCCATGTTGTTGATTAGAAAAATTGGAAAATAAAAATCAATAGCAGTAACCAGCAGAAATAGCAAGTTCTGAATAGTTGGTAACTGCTGTGTCTCTCGACTTTACTTCTTCAATTTCCTTTTAGTTTTGAACACCGTCTACACTAACCAATCGGATTTTTTTAAAAAGTGGTGGTCACCAATGGTTCACTTTTCATGCCGTACCATTAAATGATATGAACCTTTATCGAATGCATATATTTCCTCATCTTCCATTACATGAGTGTTTTCTAATAATTCAGTATCTTACAGTCCAGCTTTGGACCAGTTTGGGGGTTGCCACCCAATCCTCATTGTAGCCGTCTTCTTTATTTTAGTAGGTTGGATGCATATCTTCTAAATCTAAGATGCCAGCTTCTAAGAGTCTTTACAGCTTCTCACTATCTTAAATCGGATGTGAATACTTTTTGTCGCAAAAAAGGTCCCGGGTGGTGTAGCATGAACAAGCGTCCACGTACGATCAGTAGAGTTAAGCAACACTCTTTCTGGCCAGAACTTGGATGGGAGTTTCACGGCTGCTTCTCTCGGCGCCTCGTGGTACGGCTGCCACGGAAATAGTTAGTCCCGGATGTCATAATAACATCATGACAGTTGTTAGTGAGGTTGGAAGCCCCCATTAATGTACAGCGACACCTATAATTGGCCTAACGGCTGTTGGCTGAGTACAAAATAAAATAAATAAATAAAAATATACATCGAGAAATTACTATAAATGTTTCCAAAAGACCTATACCAACGAATTATGGAAAATATGTATAAATTAAAACGTAAAGGTGATGATGTCGTAATACGAGTGATAATAGTAGTAATGACAGTTAACTTCTAATAATTAGTTTGGCGCTGCTAAAGTAGAAAAACTACAGCTAAAAATAATCAGAAACCTGTACTTACCCTCAACTGTCCTCTTCCGGAAAGCCACAATTCCATAATTGCACAAAGCAATCGAAATAGTTAAAACACTGAAATAAGACAACTGATTGGGCTTTCTCTATTAATTAATGATCCATTGTGATGTACAGCCGGTTACAACCAACTTATAGTGATTATATTTTAAAATTATTTTAATACGATGCAGTAGCAATAGGCTTATAAACTCTATATGTGAAATTGTGACGAAACGATAGGTTGGGTTTCTATGATTACCTATTTAAAAACTCTCGATATATTCGTGTTTCTGTTGAACATCTTTCGTATATATGTGCTTCGAAGCAGATACATTATTGTTATTATTATTATTCTACCGAACACTCAGCTAAACTACATTTAGCATAAGTTTATTTAATAAACAAAAACCAATACGATCCCTTGTTGCAACAGCAGAGAACGTTGCTCGATCTAAATTACGGCGGATTAAGTAGAAAGTTCCGCTTTAAGCGGTTATGTGCAACAGTTTCTCTCACTTGGCCGTTCTATTTACAGACTGCGGTTTCCGCGAGCCCAACATGGACGAGTACAACTCGACCCTCGACTACGAGACGACCACGAAGGACCCGGACAGTATGTACACACCATATCCTGAAAGGCCGGAAACTTACATAGTTCCGGTCCTTTTCTTCATCATCTTTGTCGTCGGCGTGCTGGGAAACGGCACGTTAGTCGTCATCTTCCTGAGGCACAGGGCGATGAGGAATGTCCCAAACACGTGAGTATTTCCTGCTCTGCTTTGATGAGAAAAATGCGATAACCCCGGATCTGGTATGTTCATATTGCTAGCGTTTATATTAAGGACGCGTAAGTTGTTACTACCACTTTCTGTAGGCGTTATTCATGCGGTAGCAGTTCCTTGCGATGTAAATCAAGCCGAGCCACTACTTGATGTATACGAGGTATACAAGAATCTGGTTATAAGAAAAACAGTCAGTCAAAGTGTAGCAGTGAATCACAACGTAATACTGCTAAATAACCTTAAAAAATTTAACCTAGAACACCTACTTTTTCATATTTCTGAAAAATGATATTTATTAGAACTTTTTTTGTTATTCTATAGAGCGTCTCAGGGTGACAAGACAGCGTGGAGAGGATAGGGAATGCTTTCCTTATAGGAATTTCGCTCCGACGTTGCCAGTTCTATGCAACGGGTGATGGTATAAGTTGACCGAAATAGACGAAAACCAGAAGTTCCCAATAAGTTCTCACGCAAAATTTTAATTCAGAAAGCATCATTTGTAGTTCAGATTAATCAGTTTGAGAATGTATAATTTGTAATTCAGAAACCATTATTTATACAGGGTGATTTATAATAGGTGTAAAACACTTTACTATCTTGTTCCGGAAGTAATTTTAAGATAAAAATGTCATATGGACATAGCTCATATTCCAATTAGTTACAGAACTACAACAGATTTAAATTTTAGTGAATTAGTAATGATTATTAAAGAACAATTTCAAAACATAAGTAAAAACAAATTGGAATATGACCTATGTCCATATGACATTTTTATGTTAAAATTACTTCCGGAACAAGATAGTAAAGTGTTTTACACCTATTATAAATCACCCTGTATAGAAGATTATAAATAATTAATACCTATATCTTATCATTTTTAAAACTGAAGTAATTTACTGCACATCAGGTTTAACGTCTGCTGTATGCATCAAATTGGTTCTTAATTACAACCACAATGAGGGTGACAAATTTGTACTTCCAAAAATTTGAGTGATTTATAACTAAAGTAGGGACAAGAAATCAGACGACGTGCGCCACCAAACAAATTTTAGTGACGTCATAAATACCACCATTAGATTTACAAAACCGATATTTATTTTCTTCTTTACAGCTCATTTGAAATCATGCGTTTGGTTTAAGCTTAATCAATTATCAATGGAAAATTTACAATTTAAGCTAAACTAAAATTTGCTTGGTGGCGCACGTCGTCTGATTTCTTGTCCCTACTTTACTTTCTAATGCAAAATAAATTAATACGCCATTAGGGTAATTTTTGTACAAAATATGTTTAGTCTTCATCTGTTCTCAGAGCCTGTTGACATATTCCATTTGCGATTAATTTTGTATAGTGTTCTATACATTTATCTATTGTTAGTGCTTTTATTGTTGTTTATTGTTGTTTTGACCGCTCAATGGAGGAAATTGTTAAATGGAAACGTGGACAATCTTTGCAAGTTTCAGAAAAGCAAATAGTAATGAATCTCGTCAGTTACCATTTAAATCAAACTAACGATTCGATATCCACTATAATCAGAAAAGTGTCCGAAATGAGTGGCGTGGGTGAAAAGAAGCTTTACAACGTGAGACAAGAGTACACTTCACCAGCTGGACTACTTCCTCCAAAAGAAAGGCCCAAAAAGCGCAAAATTGTTACATCTCGTGAAAAAAAAATACGACGGAGAAATGAAGAGTGGCATTCGCAGAATAGTGCACCAGTTTTATCGGGACAATATACCGCCTACAATAAATTCTGTGTTAGCTGCAGTAAATGGCAATGCAAATTTGCCCAATTTTTCGCGCGAAACAATGCATCGCATACTGAGTGACATGGACTTTGTGTATGAAAAGCGTGGCAGCGTCATCGTTATTTACGCGAAATTCGTAATAATCGTGAAGTTGGATACAATATCGTGTATTTGGATGAATCGTGGGTAAATATCGGACATAGTGTATCGAAAGAATGGGTCGATAAATCGATTAAATCGCATCGGGATGCATTTATTCGTGGATTGACCACAGGTTTGAAAGCTCCTACAACTCGTGGTCCACGATTTGTCCTGTTACATGCAGGATGCAAAAACGGGTTTATTGATGGAGCAGAGCTGACTTTTTTGGCTAAGAAAAATACCCAAGATTACCATGATGAAATGGATGGACCCAACTTCGAAAAGTGGTTCGAACATCAGTTGATTCCGAATCCACCAGAAAAAACTGTTGTTGTTATGGACAATGCGTCTTACCACAGTAGAAAGTTAGAGCAAATTCCGAACAGTACTTCAAATAAAGCCGAAATTCAGGCATGGCTTCGGTCTAAAGATTTATTTTTTGAAGAGGACTATTTAAAAAACGAATTGTTGGAAGTAGTTAATACCTTCAAACGAAACTATGATGGGTATAAAATAGAAGAAATTGCAAAAAGGCACAATGTGAAGATCTTGAGACTCCCGCCCTACCATTGCGAACTGAATCCTATAGAATTGGTGTGGAGTGAAGTAAAAGGGTATTTAATTTAAATATTGTCGTAAACACTGTTTAATTTTGGCATTTATTGAATTGTAATGCAGCAAAAGCTTCCAAAATGTCATTTAAATAAATTTTTAATGTTATCAAAGATCGACACCCAAGATATTATAAATACATAATTAAATTAACATCCTTTGCTTAATTAGTTTATTGTCCATAATTTTCTTATTTAAAATTATAACATCCACGATTTATCACCATATTTTTTAATTATTTATTATTAATCTTTAAAAAGTAAATTTAATGCACAATTAAGCGGATTTTTTTTAAGGTACGTAGCCGGACATAACACGAATTTTAAGGAGAATGAAGTCCGAAATTTAATCAGTGAAGCATATTTGCGAGTTACGCCAGAAAAATGGAATAACTATGTAAATCACGTAATAGCAACAGAAAGGACAATGTGGGAAGTCGATAATTTGTTAGAAGATATAGAACCAATTATTATAAATATAAATGATGCAGATAGTGATAGTGAAATTAATAGTGAAGCGAACAATAGTGACAGCGAGTAGTGATACACGAATTGTACAATTTTTAAACTTTACAATTAAAAATTATAATCAGTTACTGTTTTTTCCAATTTCTATTTTAAATATATAAACTCGATTGCCGTGAAACACATATTCGTTTTATTTATTTTTACCGGCTATCAAATCCACTAAATTTGGCGAATTTTATGCTTGTTAAAACCTAATTTTACTCATTAAAAAACTATGACAAGTTCCGATTAAAAGAATTATGTGTTTGTGATAACGGAGATCCTACTGTACGTAATTGTTTCGTTCTTAAACTTGTTTGAATGCCACTGACAAAACGTACCAGGTAATGAGGGATTATAGTTAAGCTGTCTCTATTACAATAGCCGGATTTGTTTGTCTGTGATGGGGGCATATTTTCTACAGAACACTTTTGTGGAGACATATGGCATCGCTGTTTGCCATAAGGCCCTGTACTGTCTAGTCACCCTGAGACGCAGTATAGGAGAGTTACCTCAACACAACCTTTGTAGCATTTCGTAGCAATCAGCTACAACATTGATTTGGTTTTTTCCCTTATTAAGTAATCATTAATAAGCTAAGATCAATTATTCTACATTGCTCCTTGATTTATATTACCTGCCCTTCAAAGTCATAGATAAGCAACTTCGTTAGATTCAACTATTAAGGCTTAACTTTCAATTTTGGTAATTGGTAAGTAAGGTAGAAAATTATAACAAAGAACATCCTGGTTTTTCTACACTACTTAGTCTTGTTTTGGCCGTTATAGCGAAATGTTGTTTTCCGAAAATCTTCAAAAAATTCTACATTCATTCAGGAACACACAGGTGAATTAATATAATCGAATAGCTAAAATGCTCATATAATTGAATATATTTCGGAAATTATTATTATTATTATTGGTTGAAAATAGGCTGCAGTGCTTATATAATTGTCCTCTTATATATACCTACAGTGTGCAGAAATACAAAGTATAAAGTAAAATTAATAGGTTAACTGCAAACTCAACAGCTAATTAATAAAACTAACCGAATTTTTTACAAAATCGTTAAGGCAAGATCATCGACATGAAAGTAGATGGCAATTTCCATTTAATTGAAATGTTCAGCTTTAGTGTGCCTAGGACAAGTATCAGAAACAATACATTATTTTACCTGATGTTTTCTAGAACTAATAGTCTTATGCATTCGCCATTGCATAAACTGGCCCGACACTCCAATGCAGTATGTGTACACATTGACTTATTTTCATGTATCTAAAACGCTATTACAACACATGTTCAAAAATTATCAGGGATGGCCATTTAAACCAATTGTTTAGAAGTTAGTTTTATGTTTGCAACTGGTTTCGTTTTTTTTTAAGTGACTTATTTATTACATTAATGTTTAGTTACCTAATACTTTTCTTATTTTCATTCATTGTTATGCTTTCGTGTATAGCTTGGTTATCTTTAATTTTCCTTTTATTATATCATGTTTTTTAATTTTATTTCTTCTCTGTAATTGGGTGTATACCTGTTGAGAGGAACTAAATAAATAAATAACTGGAGTGGCGTAGTTGTTAACTACGTTGTAAGTATTCACAGTCGAGGACCTTTGTCACTATAGCAGTTGTCGCATAAATTGTAACTAGCAGTTTACTGACCTCGAGGTTACTAGAAGATTAACATGCTAATTTCATGGAATTTCGTTCATATATTTAACTTATCTTAATGCTAATTTACCTCTAATCACTTATTTCAATAGTATACTTGTGTACAAACATAAATTCTGAAATTGCTATCAGTTTATGATTACTTAAAACCTAATTTTACTTTTTTTATTTGAGTATAGCCACTTCAGGCTTTTATTCCCACAGGAAATTGTTTTTCGCATAGTATTTTTTGTATACTGAGCAGGTAATAATTGGAATTGTTGTAGATTTTCCATTGTTTGAAGAAATGCAGTTGGAAGCTTATATTGGTTTTTCAACTATATACGTAGAGTTATTGTTCTATTGCACATTTTAATTGCTTTAAAGCTTGTTTGCTTATTTAGAAATTGGGTTCGAGAACAGAGTGACGTATTGCAAATAATAATAAAAATGAAGTAACTAATGAAATTGCAGCTACTGAAAATGTTTACCTCCAGCCATAACACATGCCTCAGCTATCCTTCTCAGTGATTGTATGGTCTCACATCCATTTATTACCTGCTGCCTCACATCGTCTTGGCTTTCAATAGGTGTTGCTTACATTAGAGATTTGAGGTGTATCCAACAAAAAATCCAAAGTATTTAGATCTGGGGATCTTGCAGGCCATAGTTGGTTTAGCATTTGAGCACCTCGACCGATCCATCGATTGGCAAACTTCATCTTCAAAAACTAACGATCTAGTACACTAAAATGAGCGGGAGCGTTGTCGTGCATAAACAACATTCTGTTTCTGGGCATGAGTGGAACATCTTCTAATAGAAGAGGTAGTTCATTTTGAAGAAAATGTCGATTCGAAGCACCATCTGGACTGATGGGAAGAAAGAAATCTGCAACAATATCCACCCATACATTTAATGAAAATTTATGCTGAAACTATCGCATGTAGGTTTTCTTCACTCCAAAGATGATTATTATGAAAATCGTACGAATTAAGAACCAATAGAAAAATTTATTTTAGTATGGCTTCCAAGCCAATAAAAAATGTATTGATAATATTTTTTCAGTTGACTAACCCAACTGAAATTAATAGGCGATAATTCTTTAACATTCACTGTTGTTCATATGTTGGTGGCACTATCTCAAATTCGAGATTAGCAGGTTAGGTTTTGCGTCACTCGTGTCAAAACTGACTCAAAACCTAACCTGCTAACCTCAGTGCCACCAACGTATTAACAACTTAATATGGATACATTTTTGATATCACTTGATATTTTATTTTCTAGTAAAATTTTTATTTTACTTTTTTTGACCGTGTCGCTACGATTTTCTTGCCGAATCTACATTCTAGCATTAATTCATGTCCGGTAATTTTCTTATCGTACCACTCGTGCCGTTTAATACATTGTTTTTGTGTACTCTAAAAAATTGCGGGAAAGAATTAATGCTCTTATGAGATTAGAAGTGAAAATTAATAACAGCGTTATTTGAAAAGTTGGCCTCGTATACAATATTCTAAACTCAACCGTTAAAGAGTTATTCTTGATTTTATGAATGCTTTTTGTTTTCCATAACAATTGAAAGTTATTGTTGACAGGCAACAATTGTTTTTAGTGGTAGTTGTCAAATTATTAGAAATCTAAATAGTTAGAATTGTTGTATTAAACAGTTTGTTAACATCCGTAATTACAATGCCAAGATTATTTTCGAACGCGTAACACGCAGATATTGTGAATGTGTATGGTTTGCGTGATAACAACGCTTTGCAGTATAAGAAAAATACAGAAGAAGGTATCGTAACAGAAGATTACTTACACGCGAATTTTCCACTAATTCATATCGGCAATTAAGAGAACACGGCTGCATCTCTCGGCACCTCGTGGTACGGCTATCACGGAAAAATGTTGGTCCCGGCGGTCATACAACATCACGACAGTCGTTAGTGGGGTTGGAAGTCCTCATAACTGCACAGCGACGCCTATAATTGGCCTAACGGCTGTTGGCTGAGTGCGAAATAAATAAATAAAATAAATAAACACGGAGCATTCCAACCAAGGCATGCGGATGGCCAAGGTATTGTTCGTATACCCGTAAACAATGAGGAGCCTAATATTTTGTGGACTGGCCAGGTCTGATCTATGAGAGACGGAATATCTACTTGTCATAATTTCAATGAATGGGCAAGAGAAAACCCTCACTTAAGGCGACACTCTCATTTTTTTACAGAGGTTTAGTGTAAATTTGCTGGCTGGTATCCTAAATGATCCCCTAATTGGACCATATGAATTACCAAAACGTTTGAATGCTAAAAATTACGAAGATTTTCTAGAGAATTCGTTGCAGATATTACTAGAAGATGGATTGGAACAGGTGGTCCAGGGGCATGGTCATCGCGTTCGCCAGCTTTAACTCCAATGGACTTTTACCTCGACGATCATATGAAATAGTTTATGCTACGGTAGTACACAGTTTGGAGGAATAACGTCTTAGAAGGCAACAGGCCGCAGATACTATTCGCAATAACCCACAAATTATTTTAAGAATCCAACAATCACTTTTACGACGCATCCTTATGCATCTATCGAATGGGTACAACTTCAAACATGTTTTGTGGATTATAACAGTAATAGTATAAGAGTAGTATATTAATGTCGGCTCTAGGCCAAGGTAAATGCAGCTACAGGTGTCAAGTGTGGCAGATGTAAGGTAACGTGCATATAGGTGCATTAGAAGGTGTTGTGATAGGTAATGATTGAGGTGTTGTGGTAAGTCAGAGATGGTAGATTAGTAAATAGTTATCCTGGTCAGAGATATAGTCATTGCGCCTTATGTGACCCCGGCTAGCGCCACCATCTTGAAAAAATTTAGGCCAAAGTCAGTATCTGGCATATAACTCGGTTTATGTAGGTTTTAGAAAAAAAAAGTCCAATGAAAAGTTGAAGATAATCAAATTTTCTACAAAATCGCTTTTATATTTTTTTTTGTAAGACTAATAAGTTTCAAGTTACAAAGCCGAACAGTAGGGAAAGCTTTTTAAAACCTCGTAAAAGAGCATTTGCATGATACTTTTACCAATTTTCTCCAAACTAGTCTAATTTATTATACTGTTTAAACAGTGATATATACACTTTGTCTGTTGTCTCTATACGATTAGTGGTACTATCAAAGGTAATTACTTGGTAGAGTAGTACCAGGATAATTTCTTTATATAAGAATCAACACATGGAAGCGTGGAAGTTTTGTTGATCTAAAAAGTAGGCGGGATCAGCCGAATAAAACTGACTGTCCCGGCAATGTCTTCCAGTGACATGTAGTTGTTTGCGTGTTGACAACTTGAAAAAGCTTAAGTATGTGCGAAGAGTTTAGCGCCATCCGCTTAAGCACAACGGAGCAGCATGTGGATATGTACCAACGCGTATGACACGTGACCAGTACGATGTGGCAAAAATTCCAGGATGGCTGTCGTAACATAATCCGTGTCCGCAAGTCGATAGTTTTGCCCTCATCAACAGTGGCGTTAAAAATTAAATTGCCACATGGCGCAAGAAATTGGTGCTGCGGCTATGGCGAAGACTGTGGACAATCATTTTGGTTAGATAAAATTTAAGCGTAAAGATGAATTGCTTACATTAGGAGCAGCTAAAAGCAGTGTCAAAGTTGACAATATTCCTATTCTTATCAATCCGCTGTTGTAATTTCAAAGAATCTGAATCCCAAAAAAAGCGATGGGGAATTCAAAAGTTATTTTAAGTTTGAAATCGCCCCATGACCCCTATCGCTATTTAATGAAGATGGCATGCGAAAGGTAACGAAATCGTCACTGTTTAAGGCATTTTCTCCAGTAAACCAGCCTGCACAACCGGATAACAACATCTTGTATGTACTAGACGACGGGTGTTTGTTGCATTGAGTGGTATGGCATCGCAATGATTCGTATGGATAAATTTGCCTAAACTACATTAAATATGTTCAGAGGCACTATGGTTCTAACGCAGTTGTAGTTTTTGATTGTTATCCAGCGAACGCAGCCAGCCGCAATACGAAAAGGCCAGAAAGATATTGACGCTCTAGAGCACATGTATCCAGTGATGTAATTTTCGATGAAGAGATGATTCCATCTGTCTCCCAAGAAAAATTCTTGTCGAGCGATACTAATAAAAGGAATTAATTTCCATGTTAATTACGAAGTTTGAAAGACAAAATTACACAGCAAAACAGGTAGTCAAAGTTGCGGATGTGCCCATCATTCAGACAGCCATTTACATGTTATTCATTGTGGGAGGAGATATAGAGTTGTTGGTTCTTTTAACTGCAAAGGCGAGAGATCAGTCTCCTGGATACAAACGACTCGTTGCTGGAGACTGTAGAAATCTTCCAAGAATTCAAAGCAGATGTTGATGCTCTCACTACAGCTGGTGAAGCGTTTTTATTGGCATTGTATGGCGGATCGTTTGAAAAGGACACATTGGATTGGCTTTGCTACCAGCATTTTACGAAGTCTGTGTCCAAGAACAAATTTAATTTCGCGTTCCTGCCACCCACAGGAGATGCTGCAAGGCAGCATTGTCTGCGAGTGTATCACCAAGCTGCGATGTGGTGTGGCAGAGAAAAATATCCTGAGCAATATGGCTGGCAGAAAACGAGGAACGGGCTCGATGCTGTTCGGGCTACGTCAGAAACAGCCCCCAACGCCATTTCAAAATCAATATTCTGTAAATGTAAGAAAGGCTGTGCAGGACCGTCGTGTGGATGTCGGAAAACAGGTTTAAAATGCTCAGTGCTGTGTCTATATTGTAAAGGGGCAGAATGTGAAAACATTCCCCATTTGGTGTTGAATTCCGATCCCAAAGACCCAACCGAGGCTGATGACGACTTTGATTCATTGGAGTGGGTGCTGGAGTCAAACAAGATTTAGCAGATAGTGAATATAATAAACCAGGCACATTCCGTAGTACAAAACGGCAGAAACCGTATATGTAAGTTTGGGGTGAGGATTAGGCCCACTGGGGATACCACGTTAAAATAAAAACGCCCCGCTCAACTCTACCTCCTGAGCGGTATGGATACGAGTTGATAGCCTATGTTTGTATTACTTTATCGCACTAAACTACTTTAGGTAGGCTACCTTATATATAATTGGTAAAAAGTACCATGGAAATGCTACTTATACGAGATTTTTTTAAATTTGCCCTATTATTTGGCCCTGTAACTCGAAAAGTATCTATTAGTCTGAAAAAAAATTATAAAAACGATCTTGTAGTAAAATGTATCCTCTTCAACTTTTAATCGAACTTTTTTCATAAAACTTACAGGGACCGAGTTATATGCCAAAAACTGATTTTGGCCGCCATTTTTTCAAGATGGCGGCGCGAGCGGCGGTCGCATGAGGTCGCAAACTTAGGGTCATACTTACACCAAGCATAGAATCCTGCCAAGTTTCAAAACTCCGCAACATTTTGCAACCACAAAAGTATTTAATGACTGGACTAATAGTTATGTTAGGTCAGAGTATATAGTTGGGTTAGGTGAGAGAACATAGTTAGGTTAGGTCAAAGTATATAGTTATGTTGGGATAGCTAATGTTTAATGTGTTGGTATAGATAAACTGCATATAGGTGTTTTTAAGCGGTAAAGTGCAGTTAGATGTTGAAGGTGTATTGTTGATAGGTGCGGTCAGCGATAGTAATGTTATCGTAGGCCAATAGTAAAGATTTAAGGGACTTTGGTTGGATTCGAACTGACGATATCAGGTTTGCAAGCAAACGTTGCTTACCGCTAGACTACTGGCACATGGGGATATGTTTGTTTTAATATGCAATATAACATAATGCAAATGTGTAAAAGTAGTAGTTATGTTATTTTTGTAGAAGGTCGTGATTTGTATGGAACGTGATGGGTGTTATCAGGGGTCAATAAAATTGTTATTGATAATGATTCGTAGTAAGATATTGATAATTCGTAAATATAGAGTAGTAACGTGAAGGCGGTTTTGTTTGTATGGAAAGGTATGGTTTAGGTGTACTCGAGGTGGTAAGCAGTGTATTGACTTAAATTACGGGCGTTGTATGTTTAGTTTAGATGTATTGAATTGAACTAGGACTTAAGTACGATAAGATAAAAAGGATAGTTTTGAATGTGTTATTGAGGGAAATGAAATTGTACGTGGTTTTTATTCAAGACCTAGCATAACACCTAATTAATTACCTACCACAACACCTTCTAATGTCCCTATATGCACTTTACCTTACACCTGTCACACCTGACACCTGTACCTTAATTTACCGTGGCCCAGAACCAGCATTTATGTACTACTTATAATATTATTTAGTAAATACACTTTTATGAATTCTAAACACAAAGTATAGAATCAAGAATAACTCGTTGAGGGTTGAGTTTAGAATATATGTTAATCTAAACCTTCTGATTCTAAATCAGTTACCCAATTAATTCCTAAAATATTTCTCGTACTTTTTGGGGCACCCTGTATAGAAGAAAAAACAAAAATTCGAATTAAATAGGCATTTTTCACTAAAAGTAGAGTTTCAATGAAAACCCATTTTCTGTAAAAATTAAGTTCCCAAAGCTCACAGCTATTATTTTACAGCCAGCGTTTAGTTCGTCTGAAACCATTATGAAAATGTAATGTCTACAAACAACAATTTTTTCGGCTAATGAACACTTCGGCGTGGAAATGCAAACGAATTCTGCACCAGCGGAGCTGAAAATTTAAAACGAAGCACGCTAATTTAGATCTCGCAGTAAACAGGATTTCGCAGCATTTTCGATTTCAGGCATGACGCTCGGAAATCGCCGGGCACGCTAAAACTTACAATGCGAGCTATTGAGATTTGGCAATTTTCTCACTTCACTCAGCAAACCCTGCTTTATATTCGGCTCAATACTTTAAATTGAAAACAGAGGCGCCAAATAAATCCCCCTGACGGATTCCCGGTATTTATATACATTTAAGCGCACTTCGTCAAAAGCGCGCGTGACCAGCGAGGGCCCCAAGAGCATTTTTCACCTTCTTCTGCGAACTTCGACATTTACTTTAATTCCTCGTGCATGCCGGAGCTCTTAATTGGGCAAATTTAATAATTCGCTTGTCTGGAGGCGCATTTTGACTGCCTCCAGCGGGTGCTTCGGACAACTATCCTAACTCGTTTACGTAACTTTTATTGCTTTTTTTAAAGGAAATTCCTTGGGAATACAGTAGGCGCAGGTCGACCCTTTTCAAATTACTATGCCGGCCGCAGATTCGGATTCTAAGCTCCAGCAATTCCGAAATGACGTCCACATTCAAATTATCTAATTTGATTTAGGAATATTTAAGTTCTCCAAGTTCGGACGTTAAATTTCCCGCGATTTGCATAAAGGGTATTACGTGCTTAAAGTTTTAAGGCCCATACATACAAAATACAGATTTTTAATGACTTGCTAAACCCAGCAAAAATATTGCTATGGAGCTGCAAACTTTATGCTTCAATTTTAATATAAAACACAGAACTTTAACCGTCCTTAAAGCTCCGCCTTAGAAAAGTACTTTAGGTATAGCATGATTAAGAGCTTTTTCTTATTTCCAAAAAAGGGTTTAACCTTAACGAAACTTGTTCAGTAGGCATACCAATAAAGGTAAAACTTACGCCCATTTTTGCAACGACTTGCTTTTATAGCATACACTTGCATCTACATCCTCAGTAGCATAGCTACAACTTGATATCACGATATAGACATTTCGAAACACAGAGAAACTGTAAAACACCTTACCACAAGCTTTCAAGAGAAATAACTATAAATGCAGCAATTAGCTTATACTATTTATGCTGTAACCTTAGCATACACAGCACAAGGTACAATATATGTCATCCAAGTCGTCAAGGTAAGAGTTGTAACGCCCATTTTTACTTAAACGTAATTTAACATCGGTCCGCAGTAGTATTAGCAAAACAAAAATCGTTAAAGTTTCTTCAATGCTACTTTGGAAAATTAACAAAAGGGCGGCGATATTGATAACCGCTGAATGTTCCTATAATCAATTACACCAAGCTAAACCAACGACAATTATAACAGTACTCGAAGCAAGCCACATAGCAAACTGTGAATTTGCAAAAAATAGTTCCATACCCAATGCGTTTAACGGGCCAGCTAACATCTACGGAGAATGGATGGGTTGATGCTAAAGTAATTACATTTTCCTATATGAGTATCGTAACTTGCAATGAACATGAAATAACAAAAGTGGCCTGTATCAAATGCCAACGCACTGATAAGCTATAACTTCTTAAAACCAGAACGAGACATTAGGCACAATTAAAGTGAAATATACTATTTTTACGTTTAATACAAACAGGTATCGAATGCAAAAGAGGCAGCTCCTAGTACGGATATACCTATATATGTATTCCTAAATCTATGACATTGAAAAATAAATATTTGGAAACAATTCCAAAAGCAAATTCGGGTAATCACGCTGCATTCACAGCAAAACGGTAATTATAGATACATGTTTAAGTTTAACGCAGGAACAAATATTCAAAATTCAAAATACGTAGGAAATATACATCAAACATTAATGCATCACTAAAACCAGACGATTTGAACATAGTAAGAGGCTCAATAAAGTGATTGTTCACATCACATTAATACCCTTTCTGTTGTCATGGCAAAATATGGCTCACCTCTCGCCTTCAATGTCGATCGAAGCAACTGAGATGGCCTCAATTCCTCAGCAGTTCTGTAACGAACGACGACGACGCATACAACACGCAAATCCAGGAGGACCTATAAAAATAGAAATAAACAGTGAAGACCAGAAAATGCACTGATGTTACATATTAGTGTGCAAACTCCGAGTGCTCTAATAACCCTTACATGTGACTGTCGATCGATTCAACGTACTTTCTTTTCTTCTTGTTCATTGTCGTATACTTCTTCCGAAAAGTGTCGTGACCCATGACTATCGTTACTACATATTTCGCAAGCTTCGTTTAATAACGTTACGCCATCGACTTCTGTTTCGAGCTGTTCCTGTGGGTTGCTCTACTATACAGCCGGCGATCACTTTGATTTGATGAGCCCACCTTTTTGGTGATCATTCTCTTGGTCTGGAGCTTTGTACCTTTTCCTGACCCGTTAGGTTATTTGAATTGCGGCGCTGAATATGGCCAAGGTATTTCGCATTTCACCCTTGCATGGTGCTAGAAAATCTTTTGGGTTTTTGGGTCTCTACTATAAAAGACACTTTGAATAATCTTAGCTAGCACCACAGTTCGAAGGAATCTATTCGTCGAGCGTCAGCTTTTCGTATGACCCAGGTTTCCGTGGCATATAGTAGTATGGCTAATACCAACACTTCAATTATATTTTTTTTTAGTAGTAGGTGTAAGGCTCTCCGCCCACTGGCCCGACGCGACTGCGATGCAATTACGATGCAACTACGACATACATACGATGCGATTGCGCCGTCAACTTAGGTTATGCAGATCAGAGCAATTTATTCTCAGTTTAGCGCAAAATGCTTTCGAGAAACGATGGTACTGATGTGGTTGTTGCTTACTGGTACATGCGAAATAAGGCCAGGAAACCGAAAAGGACGTCCATGTCCATCCCTATATTAAAAATAATAAAGAGTGCAATCCTTTTATTTTATCGCAAAATTTTAAAAATCCATTTACCGAATATCAACAGAGAGCTTTAATGTATTAATAAACAAGGTTTCGTCGTCGAGTAAAGACACGACATCAATACACGGGTATTTTTATACTTATTTGATATTTCTTGCAACTTCAACGTAACTAGAACCATCGCCACGCCATTATTGCTTATGAGTTTCCTGACAGTTGCGTCGTAATCGCGTCGTCTCTCTAGGTTCATAAAATTAAAGAAAACTTGGTATGACAAATATCTCGTTGTATGACAAATACTCTCAAATATTTCAGGCAATTGCACAATTTCCATCTGACCTCTAAATTTGACTTAGGAAACACGATTATTTGCCAATGCAAAAACAGCGTTAAATCGTATTAGCAAGGGAGCGTCAGGTAAATATTTAAACTGGTATTAATCTGCTAAGGTTGTTTTGTTTAGTATGACGTCGCAACACACGCGTGAGGGGTTTTGTTCTATAAACGGCCAAAAGTAAACAATGCCTCGTCATCCCGTATTTCCAAGGGACGCTACCTAAATTTCTGGAAGGTGTACGGATCTAGACCACTGGAACTTCGCGCTACATCTCGGAGACAGTCTGATCTTGATGAGATCCAAAAATATTGGACCTACTCCAACGCTTTCCCTGTGAAATTCTAACTTTATCGGAGACCTCTCGGACGCTGGATATGCTCCCCAATGACGCCATGAGAATTATGGACTTGTGAATGGTTTATTGGTTAGAATTTCTACCCGTACGGGCTCCTGAAGGTCCTCCCTACACGTAGCAGGCACTATTCTTGCTGGACCATGCTGTTTACTTCTAGAATTGGCCCTCGGGGTTACTCGCACTTGTTTGAAATCTTCTGGTGGCTAAACTGCTTCACCTGGCATTTTTAACATCTGGTAAACTATACCCACAGATGCCCTGCACACTGGTAAATAACTTCACATACAAATGGTATCAAAAATAGACTTTTTTATTTATAATTTTACATGATAAATTGAGGAGCTCAATCTGGCCCCAACACAAATTTTACAAGCTTGTTTGGTTCTTAATAAAAAGACAATCAAGTCACTTAGCAACTAGATTTTCAATTTTTCTAAAGGAAATTAGGATTGATAACATGTTTAACCTTATGGACTACAGTTTTGATGTCATGTCTTTGCCTCACCACTAAAATTGTCTTTTTCTGGAATAAATGTCATAACACTTGCTCTGCCCTTTAAATCACTTTTGTTTATAATGCACTAATACACCTGGAGTTCATTTAACGTCTCGCTAATTGTCTTTGAATCGGTTGCCTTTCATTTTCATTGATCCTTGCAATGATTATTTTGCTAGCACTGTTTCGTTTACTTTTCAGCTAATTTGCCTTTTGCTGGCTTATACACTTTTACTACATAAAGCTTATATTTTTTCTTTGCTTAACAAATAATTTTGTATTATTTTATTTGCATTATGTCTGATATGATAAGCTCAAATCAGTCAGTTACAAATTAGATTGCATTAGCCCTTCCGAACATCTGTCTTATCTGAAACTCTGAATGTAACCCTTCTGAACCCTCCTTTATTTCATGCTAACTTCTATCCTTCAAATTATTAGGTAATGTTGCTCACATCAAGTGCATTTATTAAGGTAAAGTATTGATTATCTAGTAATAGATAAAATATTTAATTCTGTGATTATGTTGATCTTATTTATTTAGTTACTTAGGCAATCAGAATTTCTATGGGCAGTGAACCATTGCAATATATCGATACATTATTTTGCAGTTAGCAATCTGACTAATTATTTATTATTATCTGTCTTATGATTTAATTTGTTTTGATTTACTGTATAGTATAGGGTTTTTCATGTTTATACATTCATTTATATATCATTTTCCATATTCATATTAATGTATGATAAAATTGAAAATAAATTATAAAATAAAATAAAATAGATTCAAATAAATCTCAGGCTTATTTAAGTTTTTTCTGTCGACAACCATAACTTTCTTTTTGGTAATTATTGTTTGAACCATATTGGGCACTTACAGCTTCTAATTTTATGATGAGTTAGTTGGTTAGTCAGTTCGTCGGCACTGTTAGCAAGAAGAGTTGCACCGTCTGTAAACCATAATTTATTTATTTTGGCACCGTTAATTACCAATTCGCCATTACAATTCATCAGAACTCTTCTCATTATATTCTCGCTACAAATGTGGAACAGAATTAGTGATATTATACGAGAATTGTTCAATAGAAACACGTTTGGATCACGTAAGCACGATTTGGTCATCATTGCACATGCATGAGGTTGTTGAAATTGTTTAATGGCATATTAGTGAGGTGTCTCTGAAATTGTTTCCTAGGAAATGGCGTTTACTGTAGAAAATCCGTCCAAAGATAGTGTGCATACTGATATTCAATTTTTAGCCGCCGAAGGACGTCAACCACTAGAAATCCATGAGAGAATGAAAACTGCCGATAGTGACTGTAGTTATTCTCAACACGGGAGTGGTATAGCGGTGCAGAAAATTTCGACAAGGAAGAGAGTTGACTAAAGTATTCGTTTATCCAGGACATGTTCGAGTTTCAACTTCTGATGAAAATGTGAGGCGTTTGAAAACTGCTTTACGTGCAAATAGGCCTATTAAAGTCACATAACTTTCCGAAATGATGAGCATCAGTATAGAAAGTGTTCGTTCCAGTATTCATACTCCTATTATCACAAAATTCATTAAAACAATTACTAAAGGGGCGGAGATTCACTTCGGACGTGGAAGTGTAGACTGCCATTCGAAAATAGTTTCCTCAATAGCAGCAAGAAATTTACCAGCAGAGAATCTGTAGATTAATGCAACACTAGGACTCATACCTTAATATCAAGAGATATATAGTTTTTTAAATTGAATTACTAGATATGCTACAGCCACCAAACGTGTTTCTATTGAACAATCCTCGTACATATACAACTCTGTTTGGCTTTTTTCAATTTTAACGGTCTTGAAACTTGATTATTCAGTTTAACCACTTTGTTAGTTTGTTCATATA
This sequence comes from Agriotes lineatus, assembly GCA_940337035.1. Taxonomy (NCBI): domain Eukaryota; kingdom Metazoa; phylum Arthropoda; class Insecta; order Coleoptera; family Elateridae; genus Agriotes; species Agriotes lineatus. The sequence goes on along the minus strand of OW679200.1, from coordinate 35,559,013 downwards.
TCCCTTCGATTAGGCCTATTGGGGGTTTCGGTACGCCCACGTCTTCTAGAACTTTCCATAGTTGTTGCCAGTGAATGCTATCACACGCTTTGCAGTAATCTATAAAGCATATGTACACAGGGGCGTTGCTTTTTGTATAATTAAACGTATCTTGAAGATCTACACCCTGGTACTCCTCCATTCTGCTGATCCAGCTTGCTCACTAGCTAATTGCCAATTTAAATACGCCTTTCAACGTAGATCCATTACATGTAATAGTATTTCACTGGCGTGAGAAATTAGCCCGATTAATCGGTAACTGCCGAAGAGATGTTTTGGGGCCTTTATTGTGGAAGGGAAGTCATATGGATTTAGTCCAAACTTCCGGCCATACTCCAGTATCCCAGATTTTATTATATGTAGTTTAGAAGATTTTAATTCCATTTTCCATCATAGCTTTCCACTGCGGTTCCATAGTATAATACAGCTTTATTTTCTTTAAGTTTCTTTATGAACGATTCAATTCCTTCTTTTAAGATGCACGATTGTTTATATTTATTTTGTGTTATGGTGATGATTTCCTCTATAGTATTTTCATTATCTTTAAACAGATCTTCATCTGTGTAAGATATCAGATATGTTTGTGAGTTTTCCAGTTTCTTTATTCTTTATTCAGCATATTCTTGGTTCTTCATAATATTATTTCCATCTCTGTAAGATATGAGATATGTTGGAGAGTTTTTCACTTTCTTTATTCTTTATTGAACACGTTCTTGATTTTTCACAATCTTCTTTCCATATCTGTAAGATATCAGATATATTCGTGAGATTTTCACTTTTCTTATTCTTTATTCCCCACGTTTTTGGTTCCTCACAATATTCTTTCTATCTCTGTAAGATATCAGATATGTTCGAGAGTTTTCCAGTTTCTTTATTCTTTATTCACCACTTCGTGGGTTTTCACAATATTCTTTCTATCTCTGTAAAATATCAGATAGTTATGTTCGTGAGCTTTTCAATTTCCTTATTCTTTATTCACCGCGTTCTTGGTTCTTCACAATATTCTTTATATCTCTGTAAAATATCAGATATGTTCGTGAGTTTTCCATTTTCTTTATTCTTTATTCGCCACGTTCTTGGTTTCTCACAATATTCTTTCCATCTCTGTAACATCTCAGATACGTTCGAGAGTTTTCCCGTTTCTCTATTCTTTATTCATCACTTCGTGGGTTTTCACAATATTCTTGATATCTCTGTAAAATATCAGATATGTTCGTGAGTTTTCCAGTTCCTTTATTTATTATTCTATACGTTCGTAGTTCTTCACAGTATTCTTTCCATTTCTGTAAGATATCAGATAATTATGTTCTTTTTTCTTTATTCACCACGTTCTTGATTCAACGTTGTGAGTAGTTTTTTTAACTGCCATAAAGAGATATTTGGCGTGACTGTGCTTCGCATGTTTTTGAACATCTGCACATATGTCTTTTAGGTGGTTGTTTTTATCCTTTAGAAAGGCACTTTGAATATCTCGTGTTAAATGATTGTATTTCTGTATGTTGTTTTCCATATTTGAAGGTTTGTTATTAATCTGTCTTCTCTCTAAGATAAGTTTCTCTCGGTTAGCCATGGTTTGCGCTTTTGCACGGTGTTAGTTCTGGGACCTTCCATGATGCCGCTGAATATAATAGTTTTTGTTTCTGTTCATAGATATTTTGCAATTGTACTCTTAATTGGATCTTCCATCAGAGTTTTTAGTGAGTTCCTAATTCCTTCTTCAAAGGTGATGTTTGGGGTGGCTATTTTTAGTCTCCTTTATCTTTCCTCTATTTTTTCCTAAGTTCCAGGTAATCAGAAGACGAAAACTCGATTTCAGGTGTAACAATGTCTTACTGGTATAGTCTCCTAGGTGTTACACCCATCTATAAAATACACGTAAAGAGAAATTCTAGCCAATGTTTTCGTAGTATAATTCACTCGTCTATATCTCACATTAACTCCACTCAAAATGTGATTTTTCGGTATTCCATACGTACAAACAAGAATTGGGCAAAGTAACGGAGACATCCAAGACCACAAAAATTCCAGATTCTCACACGCAGTGAGGAGACGCACACATCTCCTATAATTTTTAGCAGTCGTAACGAATGTTTTGCAACTTTTTTCAAGAACCCCACTTCGATTGTTAAACAAAAGGCCAATTTATTGAGTTGCTGATACAGTGGTTTCCACCTCATGCATCAGTATGTTTGATTTAAGGTTATATTCTTGATTTTCGCTGCTACTTTGCGTATTTGAACCTACACAGACACATATTTTCATAATACATTGTCTAAACATTAACTTCTTCCTCAACATTCTTCTTACGTGTAAATTATACTGTAATTTAAATTAGCCTGGTTATTGTTGTCTTGAGTTTCCAGCAATTTTCATATATGATCTGGATTAGATCGCTATTTTTCCGTTGAAGTGTATTTGATTGCCTAACCTCCTTTTACATTTCTGTATGAGTTACAAAAATCCTTCGGAGCTAGGTCAATTTTTGCAATTTTTTAAAATGTTTTCAGTACATTGACAGAGCCAATGACTGTAGCCATTTTAGAGAGATTGATTGATAAATTGCTTCTGGTACTGTGTGTTTTCAATTTTCTAGAGGTTTACTACATGTGGATTCAGATCCCTCGAGATTTTGGAAAGTTTGGCCATTATTAACGTGTCGTGCATGCAATCGCTGAAATTCATCTAGTTATTCTAGGTTTCAAAATTATTCTAGAATCAAAACTGCTTTGGCTTCCCCTCTAGTTCGGAACGTACATCTGGGTTTCGGCTTGCACTCCACTTGACGATTTGGTGGCTATTTTAAGTCTATTCTTTACCGTACATGGTATTCTTGAATTTAGGCTTTTCTGCCACCACGGAAAGCACCTGGAGATTAGCTCTGTAGTCGGTTTAAAGTGTTTTTCCAATCTAACCTTACTCCGAATCTGTTCTAGTCTCCTTTCCTTCGTGAGACTCCCAATTTACTTGAAAAAATCTTAAACAGTCTAGCCATGCCATTTTTAGGCAGCCTATCCATAGCTCATATAACTTCTTTGTGGTCATCTAAGCTTGAAAATTTAGAAGTGCCTCCTTGGGTTTAGCTTCATGATCGATTCTTTGTAATACGTGGAAATGCTGAACTTTAAACGTAGTTTATTGTAATATATAATATATCTACGTTTTATGCTAATGATCCCAAGCAGATTGCTGAGAAGATTAAAAATCTGTGGCAGCCTTGCAGCAACAAGCTCTAAAGCAAACGCCGGAAATGAATTCGATTATGGAAGCGATCATCCAAATGCAGCAAGAAAGCAAGAAGGAAGCAGAAGAGCGGGACAGGAAAAATAAAGAAGCGATCATCCAAATGCAGCAAGAAAGCAAGAAGGAAGCAGAAGAGCGAGCTAGAGAGCTAAAGGAAATAATCACAAATAACATACTGGAATTAAGACAAGAGTCGGAAAGGACAGCAAATAACATACTGGAATTAAGACAAGAGTCGGAGAGGATCGCAAATAACATGCAGGAGTTAATAACAAACAACATGCAGCAACTAATTTCAAATAATACACAGGAATTAAAAGAGGAATTGACAAAGAATGCAGAAGAAAGAGAAGCGAGGGGGTACAACCACACTGAATTGATGGTGGAAGGATTAAAGAAGGAACTAATGCAGAAGCAACAGGAGAACAAACAAGAGTTGCAAGATAGAATTGAGGGATTACAGGAAAATTTGGAAACATTCAAGGTAACAACCAAAGAAGAAATTAGGCAAGAATTACAGCAAGAAATAGGACAACTGAAATAAAATTGGCTGGTGACAGCATTGAAATTGGCTGGTGTTTTAATTTAAAATTTAGTACCTTTTGCATAGAGTTACAGCCTTAAAAATTTACCAGAGTGATATTTACGTGGTCGTGTTCACGCACAAATGAAGGCAAGAAAATCCAACGCCTAAAGTTAATTTTCAACATCGACACCGATCCCGATCATGCGGCAGAACTTCGAGGCACCATCTCGACCCATTTGAGGACATCCCGGACCGGTTTTGCAGTTCCAGCAATAGCAGGCGAGCCCTACGAGGACCACATCAACACCGCACATCCGGCATCCGACTCCAAGAGAAGATCCGGGCACATTCTTGCTGCGGCCGAGGTTCGGACGGGCATGCAACGAAGGTTTCGCAGATTAGTGGTGAAGCCAATATAAATTATACCAATGTGTACCTGCTGAGAAGCTGCTTAAACGTCGCTGTATAACAGAGCCCAGGCGAATTATTTCCTTGTAAAAATTGAAATTGAAAAATCCAAGTGCAGAAGTGAGGTTAGGATCCTTCTTTGGCTTGGGCTTAAAACAATCAAGGCGCGGTTGTTGCCTGAAAGAAACAAGAGATAGCTACTGACGCTACTAGAAAGCGGGAAATGATGAATTTACTTGTGAGATTTACTCATTGAGTTGTATTTAATTAACTGAAAACCAAAGCGACAAACACTTGATGACTTTCATAAACGTAATTTTATTTAGATCTGATGTAGCATTTTAGCGGGTATCTGAACTACGCACATAGGTGTACGGTAGAATTTTAAATAAAATAATTGGGGACCCACACCTTGTAATAAGATCTCTGCTTACCTGAGCTAGCCAACATTAATTTAATTTACGATTAGATTCTATCTAAAAGTAGGGGCATACGAGCATCAATTCAAGTAAAACGTAAAGTAACTCACAATAATGATCCCTGAGCGTTTATAAATCTGTAATATTTGCTGAACCCAAAAGAAATTTATGAAGCGATGGGAGGCTCTCGCTAATTTTATTTTCATTATTAATTCTTATATTAAAGCCGCGTATAACCATCACAATAATATGTGGTTAACAGAGATATTTAGAGTGCAAATGCAGTTGAACGTGACGCTGAGCCGCGATAAAACTCAACAGGTGTCGAATTAAGAGTAAGCTGGCAGCAGCCAGCTTAACAGGTTAAACTGAAATCATGCAACTTTGCCGACAAGATCGGCAAACACAATTAACAACTACAGGAGCGTGTGAAAACTACTTAGCACTACAGAGGATGACTACCGAGCCAAGCGGAATTTAATTATTCTCGTGCTAAACTGAAAGCTGATTAAGTTTGGACGTTACGGTTAATCGGAATCAAACAAGGGCTGATCTGTCTTTGATGAAAACCAGGGCACAGCTTGGCCTACTTGTGGCGAAGTATATACGGGTCCAAATCTGAGGATTTTAGAAAATGGAACACGACCTGCTAGTGAGGATTGCTGATTGCAATCCCTAATTAAAATGCCTGTACAACAAACTTTGCAGCTGACTTAAAAGCAAATACGCCCTTACTGTGCAAATTGTAACCTAAAGGCTTAACGATCTGAATAAATCATATCTCACAATCTGCGCCTATAGACTCTAATAACAGTTGATGGTTGTTTGCGCCCATTGGTGCGCATTCAATTACATTACAAAGCAAAGTAAAACAATGGAAGTTATTTCACAGGAGCTGCAGAATCGGCAATTCACCTTTACTAAATAATTATGTTCGTATTTTTTCGTCGGCCAGAAATCAGCCTAAACACTATGCAACTGAGCTTACGCTCATGTTCTCTGAGTTATAGAAGCTTAAATTTTATACCCAGGGTAGTGTCCTATATTGTACCACGTGAGGTTTAAATGTCCAATCAGAAAAAAGCTTGGTTTACATCGCACCATTTTTGCAGCACATGTTGAATATTCTGTTTCGGCTTGTGCTTGTAGAAATATGGAATTGTAATACCAAAATCTCACGCGCCGCCACTGAAATGAATATCGTTAAGTCTCTTTCACTTTGTTTATTTCTTCGTAAATTGCTTCCAGATACATTCTGTCCTTGGCGCTCGCCGACCTGCTGGTGATAATGACGTGCGTCCCTTTCACGTCCTTGGTCTACACACTGGAGTCCTGGCCATGGGGAGTCACCGTCTGCAAATTGTCGGAAACGGCCAAGGACATTTCTATAGGAGTCTCCGTCTTCACGCTGACGGCGCTTTCAGCGGAAAGATATTGTGCAATTGTGAACCCCTTGAGAAAATTACACGTAAGTTTGTATTCACTAATTTATAGCGTCTGTCGTCCCGGCTTGCGTTTGTCTTGTCATGCTTGATTTGAAATTTAAGCCTAACAAACGACACTCCTGACAGGATGGCGTTAACAGCGATTCTTTACATGCGGGAGCTTAATAATTAATCCGAGCAGACATAACTCTGTACAGGAACATCCGTCTTGTGGGTGTGCATGAAAAGTGCTTTATTGCAGAGTTTCACTAATTTACTTAACTGTAATGTAGATCATCATTTACCTACACCTTATCTCTAGTGCAGAAAACCTAGTAAATCCCGTAATTGGTGATATAGTTTTTCCCAATGAATAGCAAATACTTACATAAAGTTTTGACACAATTATGCACCTTTCATGAACAGATGTTTCTGATCTGGAGAATGTCTTGGAATAAAAAAAAATAACGGCACTGCAAATGCCTTTGCCGGTCACTTCAAAATGTTATCTGATGGAGTTCTTCATCTTTTTTGGAGGCGGAGTTCTGTGCAAAGTTATGGGCCCTTGAAATTTCGGGGGTAACTCAACGCTGGCCCCCCAATGAATGGGCTAGCGATAATGAATATTGGACCGGAGGACACATACTTTAAGGTGATTGAGCCAGCATTTTTTTAAAAGCCTCATCACCCAGGTAAAGTAAATAGAAAATAGACAGACTAATTAATCGTATTCCTACCCGAATGGGTTTTTGGACAACACTGGCTGCTCCTCTCCAGTATTGTAAAATTTGGTTATACCACTATTTTCGTATTAATCATTTGTCTTCCCACACTTCACACATATTGCTACAATTAATGTGAGGGTGGTGAATACCGCCATGTCTTTTCTAATAAAAGTTCTCTAGCGTGGATTATATCCCTATCGCAAAATTTTTTTAGTACTTTGTTACGGGTCAAAAGTCATTTATATGTATTTACGTAATTACTTTCCCTATCTTTGATGTATCAAATATTATCTACAATCTAATTAAGCTAATGTCAACTTTTATATGTCAATTCCTAAATAATTCTACGTTATTTCCTACTATTTCAAGCTCCAAGGCATTCTGGTTGCCTACCATAGATTTATCAAAGTTTTCCAAATTTTTGGGCTGCAGCTTATTTTTTCGGCCCTTTGCCAATCTATGCCGAATCAGGAACAATGGCAAGGTAAAGTACATTTGTGAAGTCAAGTGTTCTATTTTTATTTCTGAACTTTCACTGCCACCTTCATTGAGGATTCACTTTGGTGTTGCGATGTCTTTTATGGGGAATACTTGGAAGTCCTGAAAGAGATATTTTCGTGAGTTCTGAAAATGAGACATGTTTCTGAAGTTGTACACAAGCGAGTAGATGCCATGATTTGGCAAAACGGCGCAAAACACCTTAATGGTAGGGCTAGCTTTCTTTTGCAGTATTTTTTCCGATTTTGTTGTGCTCCATTTTCAGCTTCTTACCTCGAAAGGACAAATATAGCTTCTAGTTATGCAAGAATACATTTCGTCATGTAAGCGAAGGCCACCTTTTTCGTTTGACGATGTGTATGTTAAAGATTCCATTTCTGCAACAGCCGAGTGTTGCAACGTCAAATTTCTGTTCTGACCCATCCCAAACACTGAAACGGGCCGATTCGTGCCACCTGTATTTATCTAATTCATGGCTTTTCATTATATACTCAATTAGTAATAAAGCCTGACAGTATGCGCTATTATGTCCTATTCAATTAGTATCGCACTGTAAGTACGAAATGCTGTGTGTGCGACCGCGAACTATAGAGTCCCGAGTGTGAATACGCCAGTGCTAACAATGCACGGTAATTCGGAGAACAAGAAGCAGCGGATTTGAAACGACGCTCAGGCTTGCAAGGGAAGACATTCGCGCTAAAACTTGTGGATAGTGTAGGTCGACTTTTTGGCTCCCAAATTAGCTAAGGGCGCGAGTCGACCTCTGAAAGCAGTATTTTTGAAGGCGTGCGTGTGCCCAACCCTGTGTATGTACACAGCTACAAAAGTAAATTAGCTCTTTGGAGGTGCGCTAGCAGTCTACAAGTCGACAGTACTGGGAGCAGCGATTTCGCCCATC